>VZTO01010905.1:17993-35309 GCA_013400615.1 Syrrhaptes paradoxus
TCCCGGCGGCGCCCCCCGGAGCCGCAGCGCTCCGGCCCCCGGGGCTGGCAGCCGCCGGTACCGGTGTGGCCGGAGCCTCCCCCGGTGCCGCGGCGCGGGGCGGTCCCTGGGCGCTGCTGCCGTGGGTGTTGCTCGGTGCGGCCCCACAGGCCGGGGCAGTGGCTGGGGGTCTGCGCGGAGCTGAGCCCCGGCACTGACCCGCCTGTCCCGGGAACGGGGGTGGCTCACTTCGGGTTTTTTGTTTTGTTTAAATTTTGTCGTGTGCCATCGGGCGGATCCTGAAGCGTTCGGTGCCCAGCCGTCGCCAGCCGCCGCTGTGTTGGGACCCCCCCGCCCGGCCGGTGCCACCCAGGTGCGTGTCGGGGCTGCGGGAGCTGGCGGCGGTGGGTGCGGGCGGGGGTCTCCCCGGGCAGCGCTGTCAGCCGGCCGCACGCCCCGGCGCTGCCCCTTCCCCTTCCCCTCCCGGAGCGCATTCACCCCCGGGGGCTGCAGCCCGCCGCGGACCCTCCTGCTGGGGCTGTGGCGGCAGCAAGAACTGGGATTGTAACCTGGAAAACCAGCGTTTGGAGCGAACATTGGCTGGAGGATGAGCCTCTCCTGTTAGTGCGGTGGGTGCTGGAAAGCATCGATTATCTTTTAAATAGTTAACACTGCTGGTACGCTGACCTTCACAGAGTTACATTGATAACCGGCTGCCCGGCATCCGAGCGGGGCATTGATCCACGGCTGGTGATTTTTTTCAAATGGCAGTGTCCGTCGCGTAATTTAAAGGGGCAATAGGTTAAGTGTTCTGAAAAGGGGGAATATCTGCACAAACAAAAAGCACAGAGCTGCCCTACCTTTCTGGAAATTAGACGGGCCACACTGGCAGCTGCAGGTGTGCTGCGTGGTCTGTCTTTCTGGGGAGAACAGTTGATCCCAAGACATCTCTTCTAAACATGTTCTTACTATCTGTTCGGGAGCCTCTGTGTTAAACAGTTAATGTGTAACTACAGCGTTGGTGTTTTATTTGGGCTGGCAATGGGACGAGAGAATGTCTGAGTGCTGGTGTTTCTCGAGCGCATCTGAGCTCTGCTGCGTGTTTCCCTGGTAAAAGATAATCCTCGGGAAAGGAAACGTAGTCCCCTGCTTGAGATTGTATGTGCAAGAGATCTATCTGACTTCATGTTCTTGTCAGTTCTGTAGTTTGTCTTTAAAATCTTTGCAGCACAGGTGTGTGTCGGTGGTCTGTGGAAAACCTTCGCAGCCCTTTGCGTGAAAGGCAGCACGCAGTCTGTCGCAGAGATTTTCTGCACATCAGCAGAAAAAGGAGAGCTTGTGATCTGTGTTGAATTAGTTCAGATTCACAAAGTACAAACTTTGGCAAACTTACTGCAAATATCAGCTCTTGTGATGATTTCTAAAATTCTGATTATTTCTTAATAGCAAGTTATATACAGGGATGTATGATTACAATCCTTGATCACAAAACTGTTAATGGGGGAACTTTCAGCTTTGGTATTGCTTGGCTGCTCAATGTAATGCTTTTGAAATTGCTTTCATCTTGAGACTGATAGCCTGCAATATGATCTGTAATCAGTTCCTCTATCTTCAAGGCTGGGTTAGGTGCCTTCTGTGCACAGCTTCTTCCTTTATTTTGGAGTTGAGCATTGTCATGTTCGTAGCAAATTCTAAGTGATTTGTGTCAGTAGTTCTTCTAATCTGTTGACATTGGAAATTTATTGATAATTACGTCTTGGTTCCATTCGGTGTGAATTGTGTTAAAAAAAAGGTGATCAGATGAACTGAAGGGGTGGTTTTGAGAGAAAACTAAGAACAGCTCTTTTGGAGGACTGTCACTGGAGTTAGTTAAAGTAGTATATGTTGAGCAAGAGGGGCTGCCAGACAGTTCAACAGGCTTCTCAGACAAAGGGACTTGTTCTGGCAAATTTGTGTGTGGATGAGGAAGAGGCTTGGTTCAGCTGCTTTCTTTGGTTTAGCTTAAGGAAAAGGAAAAACAATCCTGTATGTTGTGTGTATGTGTGTTGGGGCAGGGGCATGTAAAGTAAATGGAAAGGGGGGTGGGAGAATGGGGGATAGACGTGCTTCTCTTAAACTTGTGTTTCCCCATGTCAGAAAACGATGTACAGGTGGTTTGGATGTAGAGAGAGGCACAGCTGCAGGTCGGCAGGAGCGCGAGCCCCCCGGTACTGCTCGGATGTCCCGCACCACAGCACTTGGTTTGCTTTATCAACACTTCCCCGGCACCAATAAATTGAATATAGAGCCTTGGAGCACTATAAAATCCGTCATGGTGGGGTTTTGGCAGTTTGTAAGAACTTGCAAAGTGCAGAGACAATGTTAGTGTTCCATCAGGCTCCCGGGTCTGTAGTAGGGAATGTAACAGGAAAACTGCTCCGAGCGAGAGGGACTGTAAAAATAAAGGCCTGGGGTGGTAGAAAAACAGTCCCTTCTTTCCTCTTCATTATTGAAAATAAAGAAGGAGCTGAAGATTGGTAGCCAGAATTCTTAAAGACTGAAGGAACACTCTGTAAACACTTGAGGGACTTGATAGTCAGAAGAAGATAAGAGGGAACCCCTTTAACAGCCTTCATCAGAATTCCCCACTGGGCTCCTTCTCTCTGGCTGCCTCTCCCTAGGGGTCTGCATCTTATCTTGCTGGCTTCCTCTCCTCTATTTGCCTCTGACTAACAGGCTTTGTCTTCTGGTTACTGGAAGTCGAGTAATTTCTTTTGTCTCTGCCCCCTTCCTTCTTTCAAAAAATACTGGATGAAATGGCTGTAATGCTTTGCAGATTATCTGCATTGGTGACATGGATTAATTGTATGCTTGGCTCTAAGTTATTCAGCAGTAATGACATAGTAACTTGACTCGAAACAATGGGAATTTCATGGCAAATGTTCAAGGCAAATGTTGCCTTCTGGTAAAGAGCCACCTGCAATTTACCCCCTGTAAACAGATGACACAAGTGAACTGTCTGCGCTAGTTTTCTCGGTGTCTTCTGTACAGTAAGCTGTCTCAAGTGTGTCTTTTGAAAGAGTCAGCTATCTTTCTTTTCTCCCTGCCCCCGCTTCTTTTGACTCTCCTTTGAGTCAGGTAATTACAGATCTGGGCTGAAGCCTTCCCAGGGAGTGATCAGAAAAGCCAAGACTTGCAGACGTGCTCCCATCTTTCACTGGTACCCTGACTTCGCCCTGTCATGGGAAGGTTTTGTGGAGCTGCTCAGCTGTCTGGTGGTGAGCAAGGCGGAGACCCCCGGGGGGGACAGTGGCTGGCAGACTGAAGGGGAATTCTGCTTTCCCTTGCACACATGCCAGTGTCCTTTGTGGTGACATGAGGAGGTTCTCCCTGTCACATGTGGCTTTGGTGTGACAGTTTGGTGATGTTTTTACATGCTGATCTCAGTGTCTGAAAAATAATCTGGGAACTAACCCATTTAGACTCGTTTTGTCTCTGTTTTATCCATGTGTCTTGGGGGGCAGCTCTCCAGTCCAACGGTCTGCATCTTGAAGGGGGCAGAAAATCTGGATCTCGTGTAAAGGCTGTTTAATTGCAGTGTTTTGCTACTGGAGGAGTGATGGTTAGGGGACTACTTAGCTGTAAGTATAAAGAACTCTTTCACAGAAGTAGGAATACTGTAGAGACACCAACAAAAGCATAGGTGGTGAGACAGGATTCTAGTAAAGAGGACGAGCTAGAATAATCTTTTGGTGTCTCAGAAAGAATAGTTATAAATGCTGTTCTGTCTGTGACATCTGTTTTGTGAAAGACAAAACTTACTTAGCAAAATGTGAGAATGCTCTCACTGACCTCCTGTCACGGTTTGTGATTCACAGAAAGTCAGATTGCCAAAGACAGTGCAACAGTCGGTTATTTGTTGTCTCACTTTTCCTATTTAGTGAACGTAAGTATGTTTTTTTTAAACCAAAAGGATTATGTGCTCCTGAAAAACACCAGTCTTATTTTTGCATCCACATAGTAGCAGAGAGTGACAGTTTTTAGTCCTTACTCTGAAATTTTTTAGTGTAATACAACTTTTCCTTCTGCAACTTTGAGACATCCAAACATCCTCTAGCTTTAAAATGGAAAGGGAGGGAGAAAAATCATGCTACTGCCTATGATTATGGGAGGTGTATTTAGCTTCGTAATAGACTCACAAACATCCTAGAACTTGGTTTTGGTTGTATGCTGACTGGTCAGTATTTTCATTACAAATGAGTCTGTACAGAAAGCCTCGCGTGCTCTGGATCAGCACATAAATGGGCAGTTTGGAAATGCTAAAGGTCTGATGTGTGCCAGCTTCAAGCGCGATTACCTGTGCTTGGAGTTAGTGATTATGTCTTGTGAAGCACAGGATAGGTACCTACACACCTTACGTCTCTTGCGAGGCACAGGACATCAAGTGAAACCAAGGATATGTGAAAACTTGTTAACAAAGTGTGTGTGGTGGCTGAAGCTGCCGCCAGATTTCTGGGAGAGAGCTGAGAGTCTTTGTTATGTGTGATGACTGAAGTCCAGGTACTCAAGGGAGCTCCTGTGAAGCAGTTGGTACCGGTAACATCTAAATACTGCGGCATCCTTTGTACGGTGCAAAGCGTTAGTGTCGTTCACTGTAACAGGGAAGTTGGGACTAAGTAGAGAGAACCAGGGTCTCTGCAGGTGGCTTTGTGTGTTTTCTGCTTTAAAACCTGCAGTCAGTTTTAAAAATCCAAGCACCTCCAAATGTCAGTGCGTTCGCTTAGAGCAAGTCTTTGTACATAGCTGAAGTACGAGCCCGGTGTGTACGTGGTCAGCTGGTGATGAGGTTCCTACACAACTGCATGAAATGAGCCGTTCTCCTGCTGGCAGCCTGGGAGCTCTGTAAGCTCGGACGTACCGAGACGGCGAGCGGGCCTTCTGTGAGCTCCTCCTGAGCATCTGCTGCCAGAAGTGATGTTACTGGGGGTCTGGCTCTTGTCTCCAGGCTTGTCTCTTCTCTGCCCTGCGAGGCGGCTGCGCGGGTCACTGTTCTCGCAGGACTTCCTTTTTGTGTGTGATTAATGTGTTTTCCTCCTTGTTCAGAACAGTAAGAAATATAAAGTTCTTCACTTATTACAATTAGTGTAAAGCATATCTTACTGTTACAGAAATCGCTTGGTATCTGCCGGGATGATGCTCAGCTGAACGTAACTTAGGAAGGTGCCTCGGCTGCTTCAGCGGGAGGTCTGCTAGCTGAACTCGGTACAGAAGAAAATCTCTGCACACTGAGCTCAGTTTAAATGTTTTTTCCATTGTAGACCGAGGTGGTTTTTCAAAGTTACTCTGGTTTGGCCACAGTTGGAGTTTTCTGTGGGTTAAGTTACGGAATTGACTGAGAGCAAGGTAAATATTTGTAGCACAGTTGCTTTCAGATGCTTACAGCGTGATGCATCTGTGGGAAGATATCCGAGGATGGTGGGTTCTGTTGGTCCCGTAACGGGCAGTTTTGCTGTAGAGATGTGAGCTGGTTGTGTCTGAGCACAGAGTGGCTCTTCCCCAGCATGTGCTGATTTAATTATTCATCATACACACTGAGCTGCTGAAGGTCTGTCACCCTGTGCAAAAGTTACCGTGTACCCTGGAAAACTACTGGAGGGTTATTCTTTTACAACCCTTTGCACGTTAAAGGGAAAAAACCCAGAAACCCTCACGAGATGATGATTTGCTTTTTTGTGAAGTGCTGGACCTTGAGTTGTATGGCCTTTGACAAGGACCTGGGGGGAGAGGGGGTAAGACTGACGGGTTTTAAATAGGTGGAGGTGAATTGCTTTGCTTTTTGAAGGCGGTAGATTCAAACTTATCCAGGGTTTGAGTTAACGTGCAGTTAAATGAACGGGTTTGTTCATGTCTCAGTATGTTTGAGGTAGGGAATAGGATGGAACCTGGCTGGGGTCCTGGTTTCAGCTTTACTGGAAATGGATGGTGCAATCCTGAATGGCCATGTTGTTTGATTGTCTTGATTTCCCCTCTGCCTGTTGTCTTGCTCATAGCCTAAATAGATTTCTCAAAACAAGTACTGCTGCTGTGTGAATTACTTGGTTAATTTATTTACATTACAGAAGCACCTGAAGGCACTCTTCTGAGATGATATGCTGTTTAGCCAACTGGACTTGGGTTTGCTCTCTGAAAATACAATGATCCTAACAAATCATCCCACCCACCTAGTAAATGAAGCACATAATAGGAAACGTTTAAAACTTTTTAATGGAGCCAAGTGGAAAAGACAATGAGAAGTAATCAGTAAGGTGCTGAGTGGTGAGAGTGTAAAAGAGAAAGGGGGGGATTTGAGGATGATGCATGTATGTCTGAAAAAGCTGCTTGAGGAATGTGTCTTCCATGAGAAAAAAAGTAGTAAGGTCCCTTTACTCTCTCTTTCCCTAGAATTTTTCACATTATTATTCATTTTTCTTAAGCTAATCTTGTATAGTTAGCTGCTTATAGTGAACTATAGGGCTGAAATATCTGTTCCATTTTTTTTTTTAAGACTACTTGTTGCGGTTTAAACACGCAGTGTGTTGTCATGCCCTGTATCTCAGTAGGGTGATCCTCCAGAGTGCAGGAAGCAGCTTGCTTCTGCCCAGTCTTGAAGGGAAAAATCCCCCTTGGTGTCCCAGCCCTGGGCTTGAAGTGACAGCACACCATGTCGTTCCAGTATGGCCTTTCTCAAAGGAGTCCACATCTCATTTGAGACGAAGTATTCAGGCTTCCAACATCTGCACTGTTGGGCAAGTACCCGCTTGGATTTCCCATTGACTGCTATCTAGCCGCCTGCCATGTGGCAGCCAAAACTGAGTAGTCCCTTTTCATGTGTCTGTAAAATTAGCTTCTACTCTGATACAGCTGTGTTCTGTAGAGATAAACTTGACCCAGTGTGATCAGTGAGGTTAATCAGGAATAGTTTGTTGTCCTGATGTGGAGCACATCGACATGTCCCCGTCTGTATGTCCCCAGAATCGGAATGTGGCTCTAGTCCATCGAAAGGTGCCTGAACCACAGGAGGCCTGACAAACTAATAATTCATTTTAACTAATTGCAGCAGGACTTCCTTGCTCTTAAATTTCCTCCTGAGTAGCTTTGCATAAATGTATTTCTGCAGCAGGGGTGCGGAGCAGGTCTGTGCGACAGGCTGGTGCTGGCACAGCGCCGGGGCAGGGACGTGGCGAGGTGTCTCTGGGCTGAGGAGAGCCCGTAACGTGCCCATTGTGCTGGAGTCGGAGTGCTTTTGCTGAGAAAGTTTCATTGCAGGTTATGACTTGAAATAAGCAGTTTACATAACGTGGTGGCTTTGCTGACCGAAGCTTTGATTCTGCTTTAACGCTTAACCCGCAAAGTGCTTCGGTGCTGTAGGATCTCGTCACTGCGCTGTAACATCTTCCACCTGCAGAGCTGATGGGCTCAGTTTCTGCCTGCTGAAGAGGGAAACGATATCGCTAATTCTACACTGATTCCCTGCAGAAAAGCGAAGGAAGTTGCCTTTTGTGAGACGCTCTCAGCTCTTATCCCTGGAAGAGCTCCCGAGGACAAGTGTCGAGGGCGATAGCAGCGCTGGTGCTGCAGCGATCTGCAGGGTGATCCCCCGTGCACCAGCGCTCAGGAGAGTCCCAGGCACACAGGGAGTCAGGCACAGGTGCAGAAAGAAGCAGGTGAGCAAAACAAAGGTATCTGTGATCCTGAGGGTGCACACCATTTACTGATTTTCCCAGTGGGTGCTCGGTGGGGTTGCTAACGAAGGACGCAGGCTGTTTTCCGAGGTACCGTAGCGTGACGCTCCACCCGCGCCAGCGAGGGGGGATGCTTGGTGATCACAGCGTACAGCTGTGTCTTGTAAGCCTGACCCAAGGACTGAATTAAAACCTGTGCTGTGGAAGTGTTGATGCTTCTTTCCACCCCCGCCGCAGTCACTTTGTGGGATTTAGGATGAAGTCAGCCACAACGCATCGCTGTGCTATGATAGCCTTTAAATACAGGCTTGAGGAGCTTGTTTTTTTAACTGCTAACTCATACTAACTTTTTATTCCTCATCCCGTAATTGTGTTGTCACAGAAGTTGATGCTTGCTGCTGCATTAAAAATTAAAAAAAGGTGAAATGGGCAACTTGGTAGAATAAAAGTAGTAAGAATAGGGGAGGAATCGTAGCTGACTGTTCTAACAGATGTTAAAATTTCTGGCTCCTGGCTCCAGACAGTGTGTGTGTGTGCAGGTCAGCCAATGTGGAAAGTACTTCAAACAACTTGAAAAAGTTTGGCTATTGCTGGCTAGGGCCAAACGCCATCAGATTCGACTTCTTTTGAACTTGAAATAAGCATTTGCTTCCCCTGTGTGCTGTAGTTAACTGGAAGTGTGGATTTGGTGGATTGTAGGTTTCTTTCAAAGAAATATAAATCTGTTTGAAAAGTAGTTTAATGCATAAAGTTGCCACGGCAATGGTTTTTAATATGTGAAGTGTAAGATGTTACCTCTCCCCTCTTCACGCCGGCTCTGGGGGAATGAGGCTGCACAGCGCTCCGTGTCCTTCCCGTCCCTTCTCTCCCCCCGATGATTTATAAAGGCAACGATTTAGTTGCAGGGGACCAAAAGAAATTAACATAGAGGTGCCAGATGTTGCATTTTGTGAAGTTCTTGAAATTCATACGGTCAAATGAAAAGAAATCCAAGCTAGTGCTTCCACCGCGAGAGCGGCAGGAGCTGCTCTGTTCCAGTACGCGTTTAAGCTGGCTGGTGGCTGGGCTCCCTTTCAGCAGGAGTGTGTGCAAAAAGAGCTCTGAGGCTGGCGGGGGGGCAGAAGATGAGGTTTGGAAGCAGAGGATATAAATCTAGAGAGAAGTAGGCTTTTTGGAGTATCCATCTCAAAAATAAATGCCTAAATACATGTTTTTGCTGTGTGTGTGTATTATGGGCGAAAGTACCACTCCACAGTTTCCAGGGGTTTCGGAGCATTTTGGATGCCTGTTTCCCTGGGCTTACACTTTTTTTAAAAGCTTTGATCTGAACGAGGTTGTATTTGTTGGTCACATTTGTCCTAATCTGCATACAGGACTCTAGTTTGGGGAAAACTCAATTTATGTGGAGATTGGCATGTGCGATAAGAACTTGTTGAATGGTTGTCTTCCTACATCCATTTTCTGCTTTCTACTGAAGACAGAACTCAACAAGCTAATGTTCCCCCTTGTTTCCTAAGAAGTAGTTCTCATGTAAAAAGTAAATGTGGAGAAAGGCAGCTTTTGATCACCTGTCTGCTCCCTGGATGTACTAAGAGCTGTAAAACCAAGCTGTTTTAGTGTTTCTACTAGTGTGGTAGAACAGAAGAGCTTTGCCAGTGCTTTCTTGTTTGTTGTTTGTGGTTTTTTTTTTTTCTGTATCAGATACAAACAGAGATGTTGACTAGGTGCTGCAGTTGTAGCTCTTGCTCCACAGACCAGACATACCTTTGTCTGTCATCTTCAGAGCTTCGCAGTTCTATAGCAGAGCTGGGAATTTTAAGAGAAGTGAAGCTGAGACAACTCAACTGAACATGGGAAGACAAACATAGAAAAGAATGTGCTAGAGAATGAAAGAAGAGAATTAGTTTCTAGACCCAAATTATGCTTTGCTAGGTAGCAGCTGTCTGGCATTCACAGACTAAACAGCCGCTTAGCTAACATGCATTGACAATGATAGCACGTCCTCCGTTTTGCTTTGAGTGCATGAAATGAGGAATTAACCCTCCCCTGCTGAAAGCCATGAGAGTATCCGGAAGCTTGTGGTTACTCCTAACAAACATTGGAACTTGTCTGTTACATTCAGAACCTGATCTCTGTTATATACAGCAGTGCAGAGTTGGTGGTGTTATTGCTACTTTGTAAGTCAAAAGGTAAAGCAGTTTTAAAAAATTACTTTTTCAACTAATGGATTTTTGCGGTGAAAGGTTTTATTAAATGCATAGTTGCGTCTAAGTGATTTGGTACATTTAGAAGATAGTACGAAAGCCATAAAGTGTAAAGATTTGTGTGATCCTTTTGTCTTACAGTGTTCCATGTGGAACCCAGGGAGCCTGAAGGAGGCTGTGAAAGCTAGTGGAATGATTCCCTGTGTAGCTGAAACTATGTAAGTATCAGATGTTTGCTCACAAGATCACTTGCCCAGCATCAACTGTCAGAGCAGCAATTGCTGCTGGTTAGGTAGTTGCAGTGATCCTCTTGTGCCTCCTGGTTGGGATGCTGTGTGTATCTGTTCAGAGCTGGAAAAAGATGGGGCACCTGTGATACTGTTCCCTGCTCTTTGCTATTTTAGAAGTTGTATCTCCCTGCCCACTAAAAGGTAGGTAATGCACAGTGAGTTTCTGTAAAGTTCTTACTGACTCTGCCCAAGTGTTTGCAAAAAGTTGAGGCTGGGTTGAGGCTTAGTTACGTTCTAGCAATGCTGTCTTTGCCTTAGATAATGAACTGCTACTTGGCAAGGGATTTAATGGTTGGCTGAGCTGTGTCCCCTTTTGTTGCGAGGTTTCCTAAACTCGTCTTTGAGGTGTTCTCGAATGTATGGCTTTTTTTTCCCTTCTCTCTTGATATTTTCTGTGTTTTGAAACTCAATACCTTCTGATGCAACGCTTTATTAAACGGCATAATGCTTGGCTGTGTTTTGTTATTCTCTGGATGTATCCAATAATTTATATTACTACAATAACGTTAGTCATTACAGAAAAATACAGGGTTATTTAAATATCTCCTCTGCATCTTCTCTCTTCCTGCCAGCTCTCCCCTACTTCAGTTCTGCTGTTTTCATTTGTGCCGTGGTGTGCCTGTAAGATAGTTATTACTGAGTCACTTTGTTGTTTTGCTCCCTTCAAATTTTGGGTTACATGTGATCTGGTCACTTGAAAATGTAACCTTACAGCACTTAACCCCCTACCCCCCCAAAAAAGAAAGCCACCACCAAAAAAACCTGCTGCCAAGCATTAACAAGGTCTTTCCCATCTTCTCTAGGTTTTCAGTTAATGTATTGGGCAATGCGGTTCTATACCTCCTTTGTTCTTAGAGGGTGGTCCTCCTTTACTGGCTGTATTCCCCAGCACTAGTCTTCCTGTATTTCCAGTTGCTTGCTCCCTTCTAGAAAGGACCGGAGAACATCGTTGTCAATCTCTGCTTTGCAGTTCCTGTTATGTGGAAGGTGGCCTCATGATTCATATTTACTGTAGGTTATTGCTCAATACTGGTCTGAGTAATCAAACTTCTTTGGGAGCACTGGGTATGTCCCAGCCTCAGCCCTGAGTTGTGATCGTTTTTAGTGGAATGGTGAGACTAGTGGTCAGCGCTGCCTTTTGTGTCTGCTGTAGCGTTGTACAAGCCTGTTAACAGTAACTTTACTCTTGGGAGCTGATCCTTCTGGGAATTGGGGCTTTGCCGCCAGTCCAGGATAACCTTTGGGCACGCGAGAACTTTATACTTGTGGTTTCTGATCCAGCTGGGAGAAATATCTCTGCAGGTCCTTGTGCTCGCTTAACTGTAATCGACGTGACCTAGACGTGACATCTGCTTTGCTCTGCGGTTAGATGAGGAGCTCTGTTCGCTTTCCTGAGAGCTTTTTCATACTCCTTCAACGCCGAGGTCAGTGCAGCTCCTGATGCTGCCATTGGATCCTCCTGTAACAAAAGGGCCGAGTTCTCCCACTTGTTTCTGTCTCCTTCTGAGGCTCTTGTTCCTTTCATGCCTTGAAACCTGAGTCATGTAGGAAGCGGAGGTGACTAGTAAGTGAAGTGGATCCAGCTCAGAGAAGGCGTTTTATAAAAGGGTAACTGATGGAACGCCAGAAGACTTTTCTCTTACAAGACCAGATACATGCACAAGCTGCCAGCGGATGCAGTCTGACTTTTTTTTTTTTTTTTNTGCTGGGGGACGGGTCAACCTGCGCTCCCGGGTTAGTGCGACTGTGCTCTCCAGTGCTTTTTGGAAACAGCTGTTGGGACGCTTCCTCATACAGGTGTTTAGTAATGCTGGCAGCCTTCCCTCTGTCTATTGTAATGCTGTCTCTTGGTGGCAGCAATGACAATAAGCCCCGTCTGTTTCATCATGCTGGTGATGTCACTTTGTAGACCTGATGTTAGATTGCCATCATAACACGAGCTTGACAGCGTGAATCACTTGTGTTAGGAAAATTTAGGGATAGGGCATATAAGTCTTGCAAATGTCTCTTATTTTTTTATGTAACTTTGCATTTGGATTACCACATTCAATTGATTCCCCTCCATCCATCATTCTGCCTGTGCTTTGGTCGCTACCAGCTACTGCAGAGGAAAGCACCTTTCACTGACAGGCAGCTGCTCTCCAACCTGCCCATGGGGAAAAGCTGTTCCCAGTCCCCAGCAGCTAATGATTGCTGTTATGTGCTTGAGCAGAAAGTTTTGTAAACTAGTGAGAGTGTGCTTTAAACTCATAATAGCAGTTTTTACTCAGCATTTTTTTTATTCTGTTCCTTACTTGCATGCTTCTCTCTAAAGAAAAGCTTAGCCAAGGGAGTGCTGGCTGCCTTTGGGAAACCGGTGGAAGAACCAGGATCAGTGGAGATTGAGCAATTGGATTCTGATTAATTTAAAGGGGAGGTGGAAAGGAAGGCTGGTATCTGGGAGTTGATTGCTAAGCAGTAATTTACGCAGCCTAATAATATCCTGTTTGTTTTGGTGTAATGAAAAAATGACTGGCGTAGACAGGAGAAGATGATGCTGCTCGGACGCAGGCAGCACAGGAACCAGCGCCAGGCTGTACTCGGCAATCCACAAAGGGCTGTGAAGTGCTAAGGTCCAGTGAAATTGTCTTTTGGGTTGTTTAAGTGGAAATACGTATTTTAATGACTCCTTTCAAATACAAATGTATAAGAAATTATTATTGAATACATCAAATTGAACTTGCCTGTAAAAACAGTTCTGCAAAGCTCATCTATAAAGGAGTTTGATGAAAGGATGGGCCAGATGTTTGTTCCTTCTGCTGCTTAGAAATAGGTTTTTTGGTAGTTTTGTTTGTGGGTTATGGGCTTACAAAAAAAGGGATTGGGGAGGGGAAGGGAATCCAGGTAGTTAAAATCAGTATCTTGGCTGTAGGTGTACTGGCAAAAATACTTTTTTTTTGTTCATGAAACTGCACAAGTGCTGTTTTGCCAAAACAGGTAAAATGGCTGAGAGAAGATTTGTGTTTGCCATCCTAATTGCTGGAGAGTTCATCTGCCCTTGGTGCTGCTGTTCCAAGTTGGTTTACAGCGTAAAACAGCGATTCTGTCTCAGAAGAGCTTTGCCCAAGAAAGAATACAGACAAACTGTCACAACATATACTTTATTTCTTCATTTATAATTTTTATCTCTTTTCTTTCTTGTTTTAGTTCTGTAGCCTGGAAGCAGTAAACAAAGACAAGACAAACCTAATTTTTATGTTTGAGGCTTTTGCCTAACTGACAGCAGAGATGAAATGCAAATAAGTGGGTAAAGGAGGAATATGATAAGCAATTGCTTTCTTGGAGTTGATGTTTCTGAGAAGTGGACTGTCCGTGGCGTGGCTGCATGCTGATAGGATAGTGTCAGAGTGTCAGTTTGGTTTTAATAGGGAAAATTTAAGAAACCTTTTCTGTGGGTAAAATGTCTTTTCCCAATTTGCAAGGCTTTAACATTGTGATTTATAAAAACAGAGTATGATGAAATCATTTTGGCATTTTAATCTTGATTTTTTTTTTGTAAAAACTGAACTGGAATTACTACTTCTTATCTGCATTTGTGTCTGTCTGAAAACATATAATTAAGAAGGCCCCCTCCCCGTCTGTCTGTTACCTGAAGGGAGGAGCCCACTTGAAACAATGAATAATTCTTAAACACCGTCTTGCATGAAAAGTGAGTGTTGCTTCCTTTCTGCAGACATACTCTGTGTGTGCTTTAAAACAAAAATCTAGATTCCAAACCCTGTTTAAAAAAAAACAATCCCGTAACTCCCCCCCACCCTCTGCAAAAAAAAAACCCCAACTGACCCACTGGCCCCTCAAAACCCCCTTTTGCCCATTTGTTGAAGGTACAGTCGAAATCCAACGCGTAAGCCTCTGCCAGCTTGTTCCATCGGTGTTGCCCCCCCCGCCACTGCTTTGTTTCAGTTTTTTATTCTATATATAAACAGTGGGTATACTTTTAAAAACCATTTCCTTTAAAATATTTCTGGGTTAGAGTAGTCTGTCTTGATGAAGCCTGTACATGAATCAACCTCTTTGTAACCTATGTTACAGTAAGAATTTTAGGAATTTCCTTTATTAGGACCCGTTAGTATACTGCAGCCACTGAGTGAGCTGCATTGATTTCTAGGTAAAACAGCCTAAAATTGCCTGAAATTTATGGCATATGCCAACCTTCTGTACACTGCTCCTTTTCAGTACGCAAAACTTAAATATCCTGAAGTCGGTCTCTTACTGGCAAATGTTATCCTGCGTTTAATACTTAGAATATTCTTTGCGGAGAAACAGCAATTTGACTCTGAAACTGTTTTTCAGGTTAGTTGACTGCCGCTAATGGCATGGTGAGATGTGTTGAAGAGCGGCTGCGAGGGTGTCCGACGGCAAGGGGACCGCTCTAGAAGCTGGGCTCGCAACATCATGGGCCAGTGTGTCACCAAGTGCAAGAATCCTTCTTCTACCCTGGGCAGCAAAAATGGGGAAAGGGAATCTGGCAGCAAGTCACACAATAAGAGGAGCGCAGTCCACAAAGACGACCATGGTTCAGCTTGCGGGAAGGCTTTAGGAGATATACTTGTGAACGGGACAAAGAAGTCGGATGCTGCTTTGGAGTCTAGTCAGCCTCCAACGTTTTCTGGAGATACAAAGAAAGACCCTGTTTCCAGCGCAGAAGAATCTTCGCTCCAAAGGATCGGGGAGTTATTTAGGAGGTATAAGGATGAACGGGAAGATGCCATACTGGAAGAAGGAATGGAACGATTTTGCAATGACCTCTGTGTTGATCCCACTGAATTTAAAGTGCTAGTTTTGGCTTGGAAATTCCAGGCTGCTACCATGTGCAAATTTACAAGGTTAGTTCTTGTAGAACTTGTAATTATTTTCATATGTTAAAGTATATCCTGTCGTCTGTATGTTGGAGAGACAGCCTCATTGTCCTCACTTACTTATTTGTTCTAACACTTGCATTTTCATCAAATTAATTCCTGCCACTGCAGAAGGTAAGCTTTGTATTGTCCTCCTTCCCCTCACGCTGGGTTTCAGAAGCAAAACTGGATTTTTGGACTTTATGCTACTAATGGTGAACAGTGTAGTAAGATTCTGTAGCCATTCATTTGTTCTTGATTTACCAAAAGCAGTTTTACTGGATTCAGAATTATCTTGATGCTAAGATTGGATACCAAAATTAATTTTAGCTTTAAAATCACGTGAGATTCCTTAGTAATTGCTACCAACTCTTATATTTTGTGAAAGAATGACGAGCTGACTGCTTCCTAAGAATTGTTCATGCCCAACCAGTGTTACAGGGATGTCTTTTTCCAAGGTTAATCCCGTTAAAGCAGAGAGAGGGAAGGAAGCACAAGGTTTTTGACACTAGTAGCTGTTTCATACTGGCTGCCAAGTGTCTGTCCTTCTGGACAAGGGAGTCAGTCAGCAGGTTTATAGTGTGTGTGGTGCTGCAGGAAACGACAGAACGGCTATGACTGAACGGGGGGGGGAAAAAAAACCAAACACAAAACTACAACACCCCCCCCAACTTGATTATCAATGTCCAGGTAAGACCAAGTAAAGAATTCCTGCAGGGACTGGCTGAGAGAGAATGATTTATTTTTTTTGTCTGTCTAGATTGGTTTGAGTAACACTGCCTATTCGTACTCAGCTAATAACTTTCAAAATTACTTTGGTGCTCTGAGCCTCAAACCAAACCCCTGCTGGGCACTGAGCACTGGTAACTTTTCCAGCACTTTGAGCTTTGTGGATGTGGGTGTGTGTCGAATGGAGGAGATACTCTGGAATGCAAATGCGGATTCTGGAGGCTGGCAGCGCCGAGATTTGCTGACATGGTAAAGGAATTGCAAATAGTGTCTGCGCCATGAGCTGTATTAACATCGTTTTCATTTTCTTGGAGAGAGGGCAGATCTAGCAGTGAGAGGTTACCTTTGTTTACCGCCACGCTCCATGATGATGGGTGCTGACAGACTTCCTCCATCAAGGAAAGCAATGGGATCTTCTGTTCTCCTGAGTGTGGCCCTGTCTCCTCTCTTCCCTCCAGCCTGCTCTGCGTTGGAGTCTGCTGGGTTTGGTTAATATCGGCTGGTTGTAACACTTGCTTGTGAGCATTAGAGAAATCAGAGCTGACCATCTACCTCCTTGGCCAGATTATTAGTAGGCTAATTAGTACAGGACTGGTGCTTCGAGCAGTGTTTACATGTTGTGTGATGCCACGCTGTCTTCCATCCCTTGGCAGGATTCCTGTTGACCATCGCCGTTGGCACCTTTTTGATTTTGCAGGCTGGAAGAGCACCAAAAACCACGGGAAAGCCACTGGTGAGCTGCTCTGTCCCTTGAGAACAGCTTGCCCAGAGCACAGGCCTTTGGGCATGGCAATATTGAATCAAACTCTTATATATGGCACTTCAGGGCATAAATGTGATGTTTTCAAATGTGTTTGGTGTTTATTCTGTGGTAAATTTCATTGATTTTTTTTTTTTTTTTTAAATGGGAAAGGCACTGGATGTGGTACTATGGGTAGTCAGAAAGCCAGGGAGCAACATCTCTTTCGAATGCTAACGGTGCCCCAGCAGATCGGCGTGGTGTCTGTGGTTCCCCCCGCCGCGAGCAATTTCTCGGGAACGTCTCTCCTCCCAGTAGCTCCCATTGCCAGCATCTTCATGCCGCCTGGGCGGAGAGCAGACGGTGACTTGTCCCGATAACACCTTTCGGTTTGCTGTGGCTGAATGGAGAAGGGAAGCGTTCAGCACATGAGGTCGGTGGGAAGCGTTCACACTAATTTCTCTTCTCTTGCTCAATAGGAAAGAGTTTTTCGAAGGCTGCAAAGCAATAAACGCAGACAGCATTGACGGCATTTGTGCAAGGTTCCCCAGCCTCTTAAACGAAGCCAAGCAGGAAGATAAATTCAAGGATCTCTATCGTTTCACCTTCCAGTTCGGCCTGGACTCTGAGGAGGGACAGAGGTCGCTACATCGGGAAATAGCCATTGCCCTTTGGAAATTAGTCTTCACCCAAAACAAGCCCCCCATTTTGGACCAGTGGTTACACTTCCTAATCGAGAACCCCTCAGGAATCAAGGGAATCTCCCGGGACACGTGGAACATGTTTCTAAATTTTACT
>VZTO01010905.1:35360-67067 GCA_013400615.1 Syrrhaptes paradoxus
TTTTTTTTTTTTTTTAAGACTTCAGATTAGTATAAGTAAGTCTGATATTTCTTGCACAATGTAGATCTTTTTAGTTAGGTTAAATTAACATTGCTAAATTATACAGTGCCAGATTAAGTTTTTCATACTACATCTGCCAGGGCAGGTCTGTACTGTGTGTAGTGCTGTTTACATTGTTGACATTTTAGGCTGTAATAATTTTAAGGTTTTATACCAAGATGAGGAGCAGTGTTAACTGTTAACTATAAATGCATTAATGCCCCGGTAATAAGGCTCTAAAATCCAACATAAGCAACAGCTTTTTTTAATACGGCGAATTCCCATTTTAAGCTAACTCTTAGCAAATGAGTCCAGAGCATTCCTTTTTTTTTTTTTTGAAGTTTCAAACTAAATGTTGGGATTGTTTTATAAAATTACTGTACCTGTCAGTCAACTGAGTGGTAGATTGATTTGTATCTAAATCTCTTACACATCACATAATAAAAGAGCAGTACTACCTCAGTTTTATTGAAAGTAGACTTCTTGATGGACTTCCATTTTCTCTGGAAGTTGTATTTTTGTGGTTACATGAGAATATTTTTACTTGACTAGAAGAACCAAAGGTTCTGCTTCTTAAGTTTGCTAAACATTGATAGAAGCAACACATAAACCCTAAGTCTTCAAGGAAAACTGTGGTATAATTCTGCTTTAATTTGTTTGATTTATACCTAAAGTATTATCTTACTTGTCTGGCAAGCACAGTACTTCTATATAAGGAACTCTCTTTTGCATTAATATTGACAAACCAATTTTTTAAAACCTATGTTTGATTGCTAAATCGCAGTTAATGCTCCACACTTTCTGGAGCAACAATATCGGCATCTGATGACAAAGTGAATTCTTAATGTGTAGATGAGTCATTTTTAGACTGATTTGATAATATTTGGATAGGAGTCAATTTATTATTTTACAATGCCTGTATTGGGACTATTTGCCTGTTGAAACTGTTCTGACTTAAAGGGAGTTTTATTAACACTGGTTGAAACTTGGGTTTTGATGCTACCTTTTTTGATTTTAGTATGTCAACTTTTTTACACCTTTTGGTAAAAGGGATGATTGCCAAGGCTTTCTATAGAGCTAAGTACTGGCTTCATGAATTTGATACACTTCCATTACACATCTCTTATTTTCAGAGCTGCGTTTCAGGATCATAAAATAGCTTCAATTAAAAAAACCAAACAAAGAAAACCCCTGGACAGTCAATCACAGCATCTAATGGCTTTTGGGACAGAAGGGTTTTCAAGCTAAAGGGAAACAGATTGTAAGCGGCGAGGCTGTCGCTGGATCCAGGATGGCACGCTCTGCACCCCGCTGTGCCTCGGGGGGGCTGGCAGAGAGGAGGGTCTGCCTGAATTCTGTCCCTGGCGTTGCTGGTGTGCCGCCTGTGCAATAGCTTGGGTCTGAGATCATCAATCACCACCACATGTGGGTATTGAAAACTGTTTAAAAACAAACCCGCCAGCCACAGATAGCATCTCTTTCATCTAATAAAGGGAGAGTCTGGCCCACGCTGCTTCTGTAAGCTGTGGGAAACAAATGTAGTTGTTCTAGATGGAGCTGAGTCTGTCCCTTTGCAGGAGGGGAGCCCTGGACTTGCTGTGTGACAGGGAAATCACCCAAAGCTTTGTCCTTGCTGCTGTAACCTTCCAACCTACCGTGGCACAAGCACTGATCTGGTGAGTGAAGCAGGCAAAGCACTTGTGCTGCTGTAATTGAGTTTGTGGCAAGACTTTTGCTGGTGCTGTTATTTAAAAAAAAAAAAAGATAAAATTCCCCAACAGAGGTGACTTTGTTAGCAAAAAGTGGAGACTGATTTGATAGCAAATGAAGACTGTATTTGTAGGCTTGAGGCTACTTATTAATTCAACTATTAAATGCTTTGTTCATCACCTCATTTTTTTTTCCTTAAAGGGAATTTAAAATGTCCAGAGTGTGAAAGCTCGCTATTCAACTGGATAGCCAGTGCACGCACGTGCGCACAAAATCGTGGCCGTGGCTGCTGCGGGTTTATACGCTGACCTGCAGCAGCTCCAAAGGATGAGGGACAGAGCTCTTCAAGGAGGACGTTTGTCTTGTGGTCTGAGTGTGGATTGCGGTAAGGAAATCAATCTGTGGCACATCAAGGCTTAGCCCACTTCAGTGCATCCGTGTAGTAGAGCTGCTTTTTAAGAGGGTGTTGGTGAATGTAAAGGAAGGGAAAAATCTTTTTCCTGTTGTGGAAAGGCCGTAAGAGTTCTCAGCGGCTGGAGTCCCATGCGTTCATAGGAGAGGACGGCTTTGCTTGTGCTCTGCTGCTTTCAGCCTCACAGGAGCAGCTCCACCCGTTGAGTAGAACACTTGCAAAACCAGCCAAATGATCTGTCTAGCAAAGTCCCCTTTGTTTTTAGCCTAACTTCAGGTTTTCAATTACCATTTGCAGAATGCAAGCCAGACCTGTATCAGTTTTAAACTCCTGAACCAGGAGTGGAAGGTGCAGCTCTTCGGTAGTGCTGGGAGTGAGAGAGGGCGTCCGACTTCCCGCGGATTGCCTGGTGGTTGTGTGATCCTGACCGAGAACAGCCCGTGCTCTGTCCCGCTGTGTACCTGGGTGCGAGCGGGGGTTTGGACATGCTTCTGAGAAGTCTCTTACAAAATTGGAGCCTCTGAAAATATGCTTGTTTAATGGTTTAACTGTGAATATCTGTGGAACAGGCCAAATAGATTCACTTTTTAATATAATTTAAATCTTTATTGTGTAGGGCACAGGACTGTAGTGAGCAGTGATGCTGATGGAATCCTTGGAACCATTGCAACTATTTAATTTTTTTTAAATTAGAGTATGCATTAGAAAACTCGATGCATGTAGTGGATCTGCTGCAACTTGGGATAAATAACTATAGATAACTATGTAGATAGTTTTAGTAGTATACTGGAAAACTGGTCTGACATCCACGCTCTGTGGCATTTTATTGCCTTCCCTTATATGCAAAGAAATACAACTCCTGTAAACTTTACTGAGTAATAAAACCCTGACCGCCTGCACCATATTAGAGTTTGCAACACCGTTAAAATTTGGCTCCCAGATCAACTGGATGCTCAGTTTTGCTAATTTTTACTTGTGTTGGTGCATTTCTGAGGTCAAAGGCTATTTATTGATTCAAGTAAGGACTTGAAAGATTCCGCCCATAAAACATGATCGAGGAAATTAATTGCAACTGAAGGCTGAATTGTGAGTTTACTTGCTGCTGGTGCTATTCTATAATGGAGAATTATAGCTTTTTAATACTGTGCAATCATAACGAAAGAACCACAGGAATAATCGATGAAGGTGGGACAGGTGGCATCAGGTCAGACAGCTGAAGCCTGTGGCACTCCGGTCGCCCCAGGAGGAGCGCTGCCTGCCCCAGGCTGGCACCGGGGAGCTGCTCGTGAATCAGCCTCTGACCCGCTCCAGCTTCCCAGCCGAGCACGTTTAAGGGCATGAAACGAGCTCACCCTGCTCTGCTGACGAGTGGGTGACTTGGGCTCAGTTGCAAACAGACGCAGCTCCCCTTCGAGGGCAGGGCGGCTGTTGAGGGGGTTCAGAGTGCGGGGGACAGCAGCGGCAGCTTTGTCCTTGTGACTTTGATGGGCACGCAGGGAGTGAAGGCAGAGCCTGGAGAACTGTGGGTCCCTGACTAGTGACCTTTGTTTTTTCATGACACTGTCAACATAAGTAGCTTCCTTACAGTTCCACGCCTTGTTTCCAAAAAAAAAAAACCCAAACCACCAGCAAAGCTAAAGAAACACCATGTAGTTAATAGCCACCTCAGTTGTGATGTAATTTGCTGGCTGAGGTTACATCATTCCCATTCATCGGAAAATAATAGTCATTGTGAGTTTCTGGGTCTTGCAGCCTTGTGTTCTGCAGTGTGATCCTTTTTTAGAAGATGCTCAGTAAATTGGGTACCCAGCTCTGCCCTTGAGCTCACTCTGCTCAAAATGTGGGCATGGGAATTTAGCCTTTCGTATTAAAAAGGAAGATGTTTAACCTGAAACTCAGAATTCTTCAGGCAGGGTTGTGTTTCAATATACAGCAAAACATAAACATTTTCTTGAATAAGTATTGATAGCTAAGTGCTTAAATTTTGCTGTGTGCAAATGAAACCAGCAGTGTTACAATTTTCTCTCTGGACTGTGGAAGATTGACTCTTTGGTTTTATATTGTCAGCTGAAGTGAAATACATGAGATTGTAGGGCAGAAGGCTGTAACTCCTTCACCATGAAGTACATAGGTATCTCTACCTCTTGTTCTTAGACTTGAATAGTTTAAGGTCACCATCCTTTGCTCACAGGATTTTATGCCTATGAGTAATCTATTTTTTTTAAATTGACCCAAGTATTATCTATTTGCCATACCTTTTGGTATACTGCTTTTAATCTGCATGCAGTTGACTCTTTGAAAGGGAGCCAAGTCAAGCTGCAAACAAAAGTGTTGGTTCTCCCGCATGCTAGTTCTGGAGTGCAATAGTGACCGACTCGAGCTACACTGCGTGTGGCTTTCATCGTCACACCTCCTCTGCCCTGCCCGGGCTGCCTGTGCCGACAGTAAATGGAAGATGGAGCAGTTGCTCCCCGAGAGGGAGCCTGCAGCCTTTGCATTTGCTCATGAAGACTTTAGGACCCCACCTGATGCCGTGCCATGAGTGTATTTTTATTTTGATGGAAAATAGTGCGTTTTGCTCGGTGCTGGGCTGGACCTGTAACAACCAGCAAAGATGGGAGCTGTGGAAGTGTAAGGGCTACACACATCCCTTTCCTCCCTGAGGTCAGAATCCTGCTCAGGATCAAACCCTGACCCTTGAGCAAAGCTGGAGAGTTCTCAAGAGTGCTGGAGATGGCCGGTGGCTTTGATGCTCAGTTGTATTTGTTAATGCGTTTGGGTGGCGTCTCTTTCATGCGACACATCTGTGCCCTTTGCTTTCCTCCCCCAAAGAAAACTGCAAGGCGATTGCTGTCATTGCAAATCCCAGACAGATGCAATGCTGCAGCAACTGTTGCTACCAGATTCTTCTTCCTCTTGGAGGGCTGCTCTTGGGGCGGGAGCTCTTGCACTATCTGTACGGGCCTGTGGCAAGAGGACGAGGGGTGTGAGCCGATGGGTAAAAGGAGCATGAACATACTAGTCCTGCTAACAGCTTGCCTTAAATCACTGAAATTACAGTGGTTCCTCGCTACTATTGCAATCCTCAGTCTTTCTGTAGTTAGGTTTTAAAATCCAACAGGTTCTGGTGGTTATACAACTTTATTTTTGGAAAGCTTCTCACTGCGTAATTGCACTCTTTCGATAAGCCCGTTTTGGATAACGTGTCATTTCACACACAGGAAAAAAAAATCCCATCCATCTCCAATGTTCTTGCTGCAAAGTTTGGGGTTTTCTCCCTCCTGTTAATGATGTTTGGACTCAAGGTTGCCCACTGCTGAACCGGTGTGTTTACGTGAACGTGGCCATTTTACGCAGTGACAGCTGCTGACTCTTGCTCTTCTCTGGGCCCACGCGAGGGGAGATGTGTGACCGGAGGTGTGTGACCTGCACCGTGGGGCTGAGGCCTGGCTGCTGCTTTACGCTCCCATACCTATTACCTGTTAGAGGTCTTCACAGAATACTGCTTAATATTTTGAAGTTGTGACATTTGAAGTCACGCTAAACATAGTTACGTTAAAAATACGCTTGCTTTCTTAGCTGTAAGTTTGGAACAGTCTCTAAAAAAGGCGGGGGGCTGGCAGGAGCGGCGGGGGGCCTGGTGCTGTTAGTTGTTGAGTAACTCGAGTTCCAGGAGACGTGGATGCAACTGGCAGGATCAGGTCCTGACCCAGCGCTGTTGGGGTTTGTACTGGCTGGTCTTGAGGGCATGAAGCAACCGCAAGTCCTTGTCAGGCTGCGCGGAGGGGAAGGGTCAGCCTGGAGAGCTAGTTGGCACAGCTGGATTTCTGGAGTACTTGCTTGTGGATCCCCAGTGGCCCCAGTTTAGCCTCAAGTCACCCGTTATGGAAGGAATGCATTTGGGTGCTGTGTTTGCTCCCGGAGAAGTAACGAAGGAAATAACGAGAGCACGCCTTTGTGGGGCTTTCACTGAATCGTGTGTGAGTACAACTGGCTGATCGATCTCTCAGTTCCTCAGTAAAGGAGGAAGGGTAGATAGGAGCAAATCTGCCGTGCTTCGTGCCAGGAGTGGTTTTTGCCTTTTTGGATTTACGCAAGAGTTAACTCCGTATGATCCCGTTTCCTCGCGATGAATGTATTGTGTCGTGGAGCAGGCTCGTGCTTCCTTTCAGACAGCAGCATCAGAAGTGCTGTGTAAATGTAATGCTTGAAAATGGCTGGAGTAAATTCTGTTTCATGTAGGATCTTTTTTTTTATTATTTTTTTTTATTTTTTTAAAGGAATGTGGCCAAATTTGAAATTACAATCTAGAGGAACAGTGGGAAAAGTTCAAGATGATGCCTCTACTGAGTCCCATTTGGTTTGTAGTTTCACAGTTACTTTTCTTACATCAAAGTTTGCTTTCTGTTGTTGTCTGGAACAGAATGGAAACAGCATCTTACACAATGTGCAATCTAAGGCACAATGCAAATAGGTTGTAATAAGAAGGTTGTCTTTACTTGATAGCAATCCTGAGTGCAATGTTTTTGTCGTGTCCCTTTTGGAAGAAGAGCATTAAGTGCAGTCTGAGGTTTTTTTTTCTTATAAGCAAAGCATTGGTTTGTCCATTACTGACTTTTGTGGAATTTGTGCCAGATGTATATTAAATATTTTGGTGCTTTTTCTAATCCAAGCTGCCATTCATTTACCTGTGAGATTATTGTACTTCTGTGTATTTAAATGACCAATCCCTTAAAGAAAAAAGAAATCCTTCAGTCCCAGTGTATCCTGACTACTGTAGCTTTGTAAATGATCCAAAGCTTCTGGGTTTCCTGTGTTCCAGTAAGGTCTGAGGGGAGGAAGGGGAACAGCTACAGAAATCTAACCCACTGGAAAGGGAACTTGCACACTGTTCTGTGCGTTACTGAACAAATGAGTAACATTTGTGGTGTTTACAGAATGACACGTTGGTGTTCACTTTTTTGTGCTCAAGCTTTGTACAAAATGTCTTATTTAAAGCTGAAGTCCTTTTTACATTTTCAATTAAAAGGGGACAAATTAATTATTTTTTCATGCCTATAAATAGGACTCTTGCTAGTTTTATTTGTCATCTTCACTGAGTTTCTCAAGCAGGAATCCTGGATGCTTTGCCTAGTCCTGGGAAGGAGGTGACCACACCATTTTTAAGTGCGTGGAATGAAAACACTTTTTTTTTTTTTTTTCCAACTCTGCAGTTCAAGTGTCTACAACGAGAAGCTGGATGTGAACAGGGTAGGAGGAGAATATTCTTACAGAGGGAGGAGTGCAGAGGTGAGCCCACCGAGCTGCCTGGCCCCGCGCTCTCTGCCGGGCTGGGGTCAGCAGAGGGAGCTGGCAGTGCTGGGGGGGGACCGACTCTCACATTTCATAGTGGCACTGATGTTGATGCTTATCCCAGTTTGCAATAGCTACAGCCAAAGGACTCCAGGCTCACTTGGAGTGGATAAAAGTATCTTAAAAAAAAAAAAAAAAAAAAAAAAAAAAGACTGTGTTCATNATCTTGCTTAATAGTATATTTCATTTCAGGTCTTTTTGGGGCTTTAAATTTAGGTATGAACACCACTGATGTGAACATCTAGTGCCCACTTGCTGGTGCTGCCTCTGGACTGGGCTGCATTTGCCCTTTTCCCCTTTGCCTTTATTTTTGCCTCTCCTCCAAGCAGCAACTCCGTAAGTTGCTCTTTGCTCAGGAGCCCAGCACAGTGACGTTGGGGTTGGAAAGTAGGAGGGTGTATATATTCTATCAGCTGTATTTAATAATTTCTGCAATAATAACTATTTCAATTTTATCTCAGCCTATTCTAATTCATATCAAGAAATCCTTTGTCTCGTTTAACAAACGTTTTTCTTTTTTCCGAGTGCTGAAAGCTCTCCTAGTTATCCGCGTGCTTGGAAATTCCCTGTGTTAACAGGAGGAGCTCAAGCAGCCTTTATTTTAAGTGGCAATGGCTGCAAATCACCTCATCCTACCGCCAGTAGCGCACCCAGTCTACTGCAACTCTGTGCGTCCAGCTCCATGCTGACAGCAATGATGTGTGAAGTTTGCACAGATCTGTGCTTTCCTTAAAATGGCCCTTGTTCCCCCCACAGCCACACTCTCTTTTTTCTTCTTTTTTTTACATGTGAGGGGTGTGGAGGGGTGGTCAGGGAAGGAGGAGAAAGTGGAGATTGTCCAAGAAGTATGAATCACCAATTCCTCCTTTCCATGGCCGAAGTACAGTACTTTCCCGGAAAGGAGGCAGCAACTCTGCTTCAGAGCTGGCACAGCACACTCCCAGACATCCACACAAGTCCCGAGAAGAGCTTTTAACCACGGAGCAGCTGTTGCAGGTAGTACATTAACTCGGCTTGCTGCTTTACAGCCTGCAAGGCTTCACTGAACAACAGCCCAGCTGGTCCCTCAGACTCCGGCAATGCACAATTTGCTGAGTTATGTCTTCCCGGCCAACACCGATGGGCTTTTACACAACACTGCCCCGGGTCTGTCCCCAGCTCTTCCTGAGCACTTGCCCGCCTCACCCGCTGTCAAGGAAAATTGCCACAGTGAGAAGGGTTAATGGAAAAGGTTTTGTGCTTTAAAATGTTTTGAATAGCTTTTATTTTTAGACTTTGTAAAAGATACAGAGTGGAAAGCTATTGTTCTTATGGTCAGAGATCTTTACAAAGACATCAATATTTAAAGTAATTTAAAATATCTTAACAAAAGACTTCGCTTAAAAACTTGGCTGTTTAACAAGCACTCCTCCCTCCGTCATCTTTTATTCCCATCAGACCAAGGCCGGATTGTGATCCATGCATGCTGCAACATAAACAAGAGGTGTGTTATTTCTGTTCAGAGCAGCCTTGATGCACATCAGCTTGCTGGTCTAGGAGTAAGAAGCCCTGCAACCCCCAGGGTCAGCAGATTGAGAAGAATGGGTGGTGTGTGTGTTGTGTATTTTTTTTTTCCACCCAACAATTATTTGACAATCTCTTTAATCAGGAAGCCTCTTCTGGACTGCCACTCCTCTGGGAAATAAAAATACAGGAACCTCACTTGGCAAGAAACCTTTGAAGGCTGGGATGGAGTGCCGTTCTAACCCACGTGGCTGCCTGAGACCCAAGCCCAGATGCTGTGGGCTTCTGTAGGCTCCTTGTGGCTGCAGACTCCTGAATGCACCTGTTGCGGTGGGATTTGTACCCCTCGGTGATGTAAGACAACAAGCAAGCTTGTGCTCAGTGAGGGTAGTTTGAGATGGCCCTTGAAAAGTCAGTTTGGATCTGCTGAGGCCAGTGGACTGCAACTCCACAGCCATCCTCTCTTCANCAGAAGATACACGGCGTGGACTGAACTCCACAGCCATCCTCTCTTCAAACCTTGCTGGGGGGGCTGCTAGGTTAGCACGCAAACTGAGATGACACAGTGGTGTAGAGAAGAGGCAAAAGATTGCTCAGAAATGTAAAAAAAAAACACTACCTCAGTTATAGCCCCGAAGGCAGCAGATAAGCACAGGACCACATGCACTACTAACCTAAACTGGCCCCAGAGGTCAGCCTCCCCTTCCAGCCTCCCCCTGGCTGATTTAAACTGAGGCAGTACTGGATACTGAGCTGCTGCAAGAAACCATTTGCAGATGGCTATGTGCCATCAGCACTTCTCTAATAAGGTAGGAATTGCTGCTGTCTCTTTTTGTATGCTACTAGTCTTTAGTGTGTGTGGGGAAAAAAAAAATCTTTACTTAGGACAAATTATTAAAAAAAAATAAATTATTATTTTTTTGAAAAGGTATTAGAAATGGAACAATTTGAGCAGATCATGCCAAGAACAGCCCTTGGCATGTAACCTTGCTGAAACAGTTTATCACTGGCATGAAGCCTAAATGTACTCTTGGCTTGGGATGCATCTCCCTTTTAGGGACACTGGTGCAGAGGATAATACACCATCATGATTCTTCTCCGGAAGCTTTGCAAGTTAAGAGCAGGGACCCTGGCCTGGCTGCCTAGCCAAGCTGAAGAGAGGCTGCTGAGCAGCAATGCCTCCCTGTTTCTATTTCAGGGCATGTCTTCTGTCTCCATAAGGAATGGCACCCCTCCTGTTGAAGGGAAACTGAAGAAAAGCCAGGATAGATGTGACCTTTATGTGACTGTCTGAACAGTGACAGGGAAAGACCAGAGAGAAGACTGCAGAAATAAGTATGTACTCAGTAACTAGGGCCTTGCCTGGGAAAGGTTTAACCTTTCTGGTTAATAATTAAGCAGTGAATGACTGTGGCAGTTCAGGCCCCAGGTTCTGAAATGCAGGAAGCCCACCCCATCTGGGAACATCCCTGATATTAGTGCTGAACTCTAGGACGTGACTTTTCCTATGAGAGCTGAAGGACTCAAAGTGTTATTTTTCCCCAACCGTGTCCCTCCTGTAAGATGAGGGCATAAACCACCTCCTTCATCAGCTGTGGCTGAAGTGCATACATCAAGGTACCATAAGACAAGGGGTACATGGTGCCTTGGCTACAGCCGTTAGGTGGTTTTAAAAAAAGCCAAACCATTAAACCCCATGAAAACCACCCCAAAAACTGGCTGCTGTGGAACCTGCTCCATTCTCTCATGGGCACATAAAAGTTACCTTGCTGTCAAATAGTGATGACACATCCAGCAGAGGAAGGTAGGTGAACTGAGAAGACCTGTATAATTAATCAGCACTGTGTACTTCAGCCTTGCTAATCTGGAGCATCAGCTACGTAAGCGGTTTCAGCCCTTGTGCTTGTTCTGGATCCGGCATGGCTTATGGGCAGAACTTACTGTTCAGGTTTTGTTGGCCTCACATGAATGTCAGACTGAATAAGTAAAACAGCTTCTTCAAGCCTTCTCTCAGGCTTTCACTTCCTTGTGCAGGATTTTAATTTTCAATAGATAAAAATATTTGGCTATGTATTTTCCTTGGCTCTGTGCAAAATAGATGACAAATTACCTGTTCACTCCAGGAAAGAGAACAATGCACAGGGTGTTATTCTGCAGACTTCTATAAAGCTTTTTGATATGCTGGTCCAACTTCTTCACCCTTTTCCTTAGATCCTGCTCCTGCATAACAGAATATAAGCATTAAAATCCCCACTTTGCCTGCAGAGCTGTAGCAATCACACTTAGATGTGCATGTGGCAAGACTGACCCTTGGGCAGTGTCAGGGCGAGGACAGCAGTGATTCTGTTACTGGGTGGCATGTGGCAGCACAGTGGCTCAGCAGCAGAGAGAACCACATGCCCTACTGAAATAGCACTGCAGCTTCCTCCAGCAAAAATGAGAGCTGCAACTAGAGCTGTTCCTTCCTGTAGGGCTACACAGCTAGTCCCTTCTCCCTCTCCCGCCCATTGCTCTGTCTGCTCTCAAGTAGTAGGCGTCAATTCCTGTGTAGCATCACTCATGGCCTGAGCAGCTACGCCCTTTTTGGCGCCCCCCCCCCCCCCCCTTTTTTTTTTTTAAGGTTATACAGTATCCTGCAAACATCACATTACCTCACATGATATTACCTCTCCAGACTGCCTTGTGGGTACCGAGCTTGCGCAGCCTCTCTGCTCCAGCACAAGGAGCCCCTTCTGTTACACACAGCTCTGCACCTAAATCTGCTCCAAGTTACCAGTCCTGGTTCCCAGGGCAGTACCTCCTCCCTAACTGCAATAAACATCAGCATAGCCTTAAACTCACAGACTGAGAGAGTTGCTCCCCTTTCTCAGCTAAGATGTTTCCACTTCGTGTCCCATCGCTGTGATTCATTTGCCAAATCCATCTCCAGAGGTGACCTGAAGCAAGAGCATTCCTGCTTCTTAGTTTGCTACCTTTTGCTGTCCATCCATTTATAACTTCAAGGGCATCCACAGCACTCTGTGATTTCTGGAATTCTGAAACACAAAGAGAAGGGAAACACGCTTTGGCAGTGATGTAGCTGCCCTGTTGCTTAGCACCTGCAGGGCTAAAGGTGTGGAGCAGGAGGGAAATAAGAAACTGAAATCACTGCAGCGAGCAGATCCTCACTTTGCTACAGGTAAACATCTGACTACAGACATGCCAGTTAACTGCAACAGCACTCATCCAGTTGTTCTCCTCCCCTTTTTTAGGCATGATTACTTCTCTGTGTGAAGCTGCACAGTAACCAGCCCTGACATTGGGGTACTGGAGCCAATGAACTACCCTGGAACTTTTTTTTTTTTTTTAAAGTTTTTTTTTTTCTTTTTAACTATTTAGCTGTAAACTGCTCCGCCAAACAATACATGCATTCACTGGAGTATTTTAAATACCGCCACTTTGAGCATACGTGAGGTTCAGTAGCTCTTGCTGTGTCTGTGCAAAGTCCCAGGGGCTGCTGGATGAGCTTAGCTGAA
Source organism: Syrrhaptes paradoxus (assembly GCA_013400615.1). Taxonomy (NCBI): domain Eukaryota; kingdom Metazoa; phylum Chordata; class Aves; order Pterocliformes; family Pteroclidae; genus Syrrhaptes; species Syrrhaptes paradoxus. The sequence goes on from VZTO01010905.1 coordinate 47,892, forward strand.
GGAAATAAGCAGGCTCTGTCTGAAGGTACTTACTGAGGAAACAGCAGTTCCTGTGCTTTCCACTCTGGAGATCCTTTGGCAGGAAAAGTGTTTCCAGGTCTTTCAATTGGCCAAATTCTTCTTGCAAGTCTGTCTCCGTTAATGACTTCTTTAGACCAGCAACATAAATCATGCCTTCGTTTTCTACATCCAGTTCCAGTTCCCTTATCAAAACATCACAGTCCAGCATGGCTGCAGTGACGGGTCTCTGAACCTGGGGTGGATTCAGCAGAAGAAACACGGCACATCAGCTCACGCAGCTCCATGTTCCAAGCTTCTAATTATTTTTCTTCCATTACCAAAAGATGACAAGCTTTCCCTTGAAAAAAATATGACTAATGAAGGCTAACTAACTTAGTCATGGAAAGGGGAGAAAGAGAGAGAGAGAGAGAGAGATGTAGAAACACTACAAAATTAAGAACCCCATACTTTGTATAAGGCATTTTAACACCCTGGGTTCTCCCTTTTAAAGCTGCAGTTGGAGGTCAGAATGCTTTCTAAGCCCCCTTCTGCTGACAGGCAGAAAGGAAAAAAGAGGTCTGTAACCATTTCCTTTCTGCCAGTGGCCCTAAATTGTCCAGGGACAGGGAGATGCACAACCGTCCAGCATTTGCCAGATGCTACACTGTGAGCAGATGTTAAAGAGACATAGTGGATGCTGTTCCTGTGCTCAACATAGCTTAGGCATTTGGTATTTGTTTTCTTTACCTTAATGCAGGATCCTGCTACCTCAGCTCCATTTAGGCTTTCCACAGCAAGCTGGGCAGCTTCCAGCACTTCATACTGGATACAGACATAGGGCTTGAAACAGAATGATAAGATACTTCAGGCTTATCAATAAAACACATTAGCCCTCCCTTTTTAAAAGTCAGGTCTCAATAAAATTGTGTTTTATTTTAAAAATAGAATATAAAAAGGCTTGGGGGGTAATATATGTAACACTGCATATACCGTAGCTGATAAAAACAACCTCCAATTAGCTTATCAATTAATAACAACTTTTCCCTGACCATTAAAGGCCTTAGTATATCAGTTCTCTCGTGAGTGACAAAAAGCATCTCAGCTTCTCAAATGCTCAAAGTCCTTTAGCTGGAACAGCACAGTTAAGCCACACAAGGTGTGTTTATTCTTGTCATTTTGTAGAGCAGCTTTTAGATATGCTGAATTGTTGTAGCTTTTAACTAAATCACCAGGGGAAAAAACCCAAACAGAATAAGTGGTATTTCAGTGCTTCTAATCCATGTCTTTCCAAGAGATTATTTGAGCTGTCCATGCCTGTCAGCAAGCTCCATGCTTCCGGTGCTCCTCACCTGGTATGTTTCAGTTACCACTGTAACAGATCGGATTGGTCCACACCTCCCAAATTCTTTTTTCACAGACTTCAGGCAAAAGTTTTCTTCAAAAGGACCTGCATAAATTGTCAGCATGTCAGTCAGCTTGCTTCTCACCTGTAGGAACACAGATTAGAGAACGAACTTCACAAAGCAAAGGAACTAACTACTTGGTGCCTCTGGATAAATAACATCTCTTTTCAAGCTCAGCAACAAAGACTATTCTCAAAAAAAAAGTACCTTTTCACAAAGTCCTGCAAGAAGGTGAGATGCAATGTACTCTGGACCCAAACTGAACTGAATGATACTGAATGTGGACAGGGGAACATCCTCTAAGGCTCTCTGAAGAATCTGGAGGAAAAAGAGTATAAAGGCTGAAAGAGGTGCAAGACAATTATACTGCAAAGGATCAGAAACAAAGCTATTGACATTAATTCCCAGCTTTAATTTTCATTATTGTCCAAGGAAGCCCTCAGGCAGAAATTCTTCTTTAATGAGTCATGACCGTATGTGGAGGATCAAAGCTTATTTCCGAAATGTTAAAATGGATTTAACTAACTTGGTATTACCACTATTGCTAACACTACTGTCAGTCAGCCTTTTAAAAATAGGACTCATCTACCCACCCCCAGAACAAGAACTCTGAACTACTTTGATGCTTGTTTAGCCCAACCCACTCTGTCCATTCACCTGTTTGTTTGAAGTGCTCAGGTTACTCTGACACAGGCCAGAGGCGTCTAGTTCCTGTCTGCCCAAAAGGAGGGGTTTTTGGCCAGTCACCTGCAAGCAGTCTAAAAAACTAGCAGAAAGCAAGCTCTTGTTAATGACAGTACTTATCAATATGATGAATTAAAAGCTTTCAAGAAGTGCTTGTCAGAGAAAAAGGCTACAGTTCATTAAAGAAATCTGAAAGAATATTCTTTTCCTCAACATCAAAAGAAGCACAGAAAATGCTTTGTGAAATTTAAGATGCTGATGGCTTCTGAAAAACATAACACACTTCTTTGATTTTACTGGGAATTCAACTGAAGGAAAAACACGCATATTTGAGAATCTTATTACCATGGTTTGGATACATGTGGAGGCTCATTCAACTGTTTCTGGACCCTGCATCTTTGTGGCTCTAACGCAGCTTTGTTCTGTGAGAGCTCAGCCAGTTTTTCAGTTGTCAGAAGCATCTCCAAGTTTAGTTCTGCTACCTTGGGGAAAGAAGAAGATTAGTAGCTGGCTTTCATCTCAGCTAATTGTAGCTAACCAGAAAGCATGTGCTTTCTCTATGAGTCACCTAGGCACACTCCGCAGCAGTGAAGACACACAGCCATTAATTTCTTGCCTTATTATTTTCTGTTGTCATTCTCAAGCATGCAGCACTTACAGCGTCAGCCAGCAATCATCTCCAAAAAAAGTCTCAAAAATCAACAATACAAGCAAGAAACTCATATATCACTGCCACAACATACAAGGTCTCTCAGTTCTTTCATCTTGAAAAATGACAGGCAGTACTGTAGGCTGAAGTGTCTGAATCCCTCTTCACCCGATGCCTCTCTTCAAGATCAGCGGCAATGCTGATTCACATCAGTGTCTGAGCACTGAAACACTGGTAATGCTCCGGGTTATTAAGATACCAGGATATATGCTGAAAGTAATAAGCTGTCAAAATTGAAGCCTCTATCACAGCTCTATTTTCTCTTTTAAATCAACAAGAGGATGGGCAGGAATTTTTTTTTTTAATCCTTCATAAGCATGACTTCTACATTCTGTGATTAAAGACAGAAATCTTAATTAGATGGAGCTACCTTTGCTGGTCCTTGCTCAATAAAGAATTGAGCCAATTCCAATGCAGCTCTAGCATCTTCTGCAGGATCATGCCCAAGCTTCTCTTCACACTGAATCTCCTTCCTAGGGCATCAAAATTAGGTGTACAAGCAGGTTATCTGTTTTTCCACACTGACCAACATCCTGTCTTTTCTAAACTGGGTCCTTTTCGGGCAAAATAGCTTTCCCCTCTCCAAAAAGGATTTCAGTTCTGTGCAGCAGCATTCTTGTGAAATACTCCCATAAGTTACTGCAAGAAATGTTTTTGCAATGTTAAGCAAAACACTATTTGACAGAAGCAGTGCTAATACTTGGTACTCTGATGCACGACTGTTTTTAATTTTACTTCTTGACCAATGGCCCAACTCACAATTTGCACACAGACAGGGAGGCAACCTCCAACGCAGTGAAGTTTGGCCCTGCGGAGTATTCATATTCACTACGTGAACGGTGAGACCTGTATCATCATGCTGTACTACCCAGGGGTAGCTAGTACACTGAGGAATATGATTGAAGTCACTAAATCATACTTTCATACATTAGCCTTTCTTTCTTGCTAACTGCAACACATCTCATTTGTGTAAGCCAGAGCAGCTAGCTGCTCTTCAAGTCAATGCACTGGTACTGCTCTAGACCTGCAGAAAAGCTAGTTTTGTGAGGACTCAAATCTGGTTGGGTCAGAGCATCCCTGCTTGCTCAAAGACAAGACAATTTATTATGCTGCCTGATGTTTCAAGCAGGCAGTAAATTCTTTACCATGTCTATTTGCACAGCCTGGTCCTTTCTTTTGAATTTCAGTGAAAAAGTAATTCTGATGTGGAAGAGCAAGACTGCATGTCCCCCCCCCCCCATGACAGTTTTGAGTATTTCCCATGACAGTACAGTAATAATCTTACCCTAAAACAGCTTTGGCTAGAAATTTTAGCTTAAATCTTCGACCTTCATTTCTGGCAAAAAGCAATGAAGTATCAATAACACTAGGGTGGATCATCTGGAGGAGAGAAAACATCACTAATTTAAGAAGAGCAGTCATATACAATTGGGCAGTAACTCCATTGTTACCTGTGCCTCTGCCTTTTCATTTCCGCTGCCAGTTTCTCACTGACAGAGAACTGGTCCACAACAAGAGAGAAGATGGGAATAATGAAACAAGCCCAATTTTCCGTTCTAACACTCCATTGGGAAGATCTAGATTGGCTTGGAAAGATTATTTATTATTCAAGCATTTTAGGTTGGTTAAACTAAATATAGGAAGGACTTAACAGTTCTTCCTGTGACAGAGCTATCAAAAGCACCTGAACGAAGCAGAGAGGTAAAGCTTCTGTTGCAACTGTATCTGTCTGGACAGACCCCTCCCTTCCTTTTGGGTTCTGAGCAGCCCCTTGCCCAGTTTTATAGCTGTAAGGAGAGTCTCTCTCTTTTAAATCCTTACAGACATAAGGCTATTCATAATAAAAAGCAATTAACAAGTGTTTACTAATAAAAAGAGGAAGCGTTTAGAGTTTTCAGGTCTGAAATTAGTATCACAGAGGTGGAAAAAATACTCTTAAAGGTATACTCACTTCCAAAGCCTGGAGATCAGAATTTAAAGAATGACCCACCAATACTGCATCATGGGGAAGCATTTTTTTAATTCTGGTTTGGATGTCTGGCAGTCTTGTTTTCACTGGAAGAAGCATTTTCTTTGTGATTCCTGAAAATCTTCAAAAAGAAAAGCTGGATGAGGTAAAAGCAACACATTAGTAACAGCACCTACCGGAGAATATTACAAGCAGGGCACGTAAAATATAAACTCGGTGTAACTACTGACAGAATGTTATTTACTGCTTTCTGTTCCAACACCAGAAGATACACGCAGGTATATTAAACTGCCATAAGTGCTTCCACAGTTGTTTTAAAAGCTTATCTCTCTCAAATACAACTTATTCTTAAGTGATGCAGTTCTTAGCATCAGATAGCAAAGGTAAGGAACACTGCAAGACCGATGGTGGAAAAAGATCCTTCAAAGTAACCACTGGCACATCACCTCCTGGATAAAGCTGGGCAAAGTTTTGGTGAAGACAAGACTTGAGTTTTGCCTGCTTTTGTTACAATCCTGAGGTGTGTGAAAGCTGATCAGCTGCTCTAGTCATTTTTCACAGAAGAGCAAAACTAGCTATGGAGCAGAGAGATGCAGACTGCAATCCTCTTACCCTCTATCCTATTTTATAGCCAGCAGTAAAGAGTAACTTGCCCTGTGTATCATTAATCTGTAACAGAACTTTTCCTAGAACACTGCAATGCTTCTGCCTACCCACATGGGTTCTGTGTAGCAGAGACCATATACATAGTGTTGGTTATTGTAATCACAAGGCAAGAACGGTGTTCTTAACACTGAGTAAAATGCACTAGGCATCTGTGCAAACCACAGCCTTCGGAAAGGTCCCGTGTAACAGGTTTAATCTGAAAGGGTTGCAGCTCCTAAAGACATAAAGAGATAAAAAACTTCTGTGCAAGTCACCTTGTGCGGTAGTTCACTACTGTGCTCTCAGGTTTGACGAGTTCATTCAAGAGGCACTGACCCTGGGCATCCACCAAGGAGACACGAGTGACTTCATTCCCTTTTGCAGTCAGGCACTGTCAGGAAGAAGTGGAGGCAGTTGTTGAATGAACACGATGCTGCCACTCAAAAAAACACAGCTAACATTGGCTTGACTTACAGATGTACCATGCTCATAGCTAATTATTTTATACTGTAGCATGCTTCATTTTAGTTGTTGAATGCCCACCCTAAGCACAGCCAACACACAGGCAAGCACAACACAAGGAAACCATTATAAAGAAGTGCTGATTTCACAGAATCAGCCTGTGCTCTGCACCGCAGAGCTGCCACTGGGAGCATCTTCACCAGAGAAGACGCACAGTTTAAAAGCTAAGCCTGGGTTATATCCCTAGTTACACAATGCTGATGCCAAAGAGGCATCTCTGCAAGGTCAACATTGCACTAAAGGAGGAACCTTCACCAGACTCTGCTGCCAGAAGAACTGTGATGGCTAAAGGAAAGATGTGTGATAGGGAAGTACCTTCCTCTCTCAAGCCTTGGACAGGGCTGGGAGGAGGAATTCCACAGCAGCCTCGGGGGTTACTGCAGCATTGCTGATGGGCTTGGCAGACCCAGCTGCTGCTCTGACAACCAACGCAGAACTGAGCTCTCTGCTGCACTGCTCAAGATAATATTTATGCCTTGTCACCAGAACCACTTCCTGAGTCCTTCCCATGGCTGCATTAGCACTGGTACCATCAGTGAAGGGACTGGTAGCAGATATTAATGTATCAGATGGGGTTTAGCAAATACACAGTGTGCTTGGCTCACTTTGGAATAGTTGGTAGGAGTCCAGTTACTTGACTATATTTTGTAAGGGCACACACATTTATTTTTACCATTTCACAATCCAGACCAAAGAGGGGGCTGCTGTCCGTCCTCTGCTGATCACACTCTGTATATATATAGCCCTTACATCCAGGGGAGCCTAGAATTAAAAAATACCCATGAATAAGAAACAGACCTCTCTCTTCTGAAACTCATCATGTATCTTATATGACCAAACACATCACTAACCATCAAAAAAACAAACAAACCAAAACACCAAAACACAACAAACCAACCAAACAAAAGCCCTCAAAGACTGACCTTTTATGGGATAGTCATTTTTTTTCTGCTCTTCTAAAGTTAGAGTATAGCTAGTAAGGCCTCTTTTTTTTTCTCCATATTTCCGAATGATGGGATCACATTGCAAATCTGAGCTTTTAGGAATACATTCACTGCTAACGCAAGTCAAACCTGTAGAATACAGAAGCATCTGTCAAGCACAAACAGCACTTCCTACTTGCAGTCAGTTTTACGCATTAGTATGCAGAAAGAGGCGACACCATTTCAAAGGAAAACACTACCTGGAACAATAAACTGGAGATACAGATAGATAGATGGACAAATAGATTGTCTATCTCCAGTTTATTTTTATACCTATCTCCTTCTCTCCAGTTTTTATATCTATTTCTACTTTACATCTCATTTATTGTGTGTGTATATATATATACAAACACACTATATACATTATATATACATAATTATAGATACACAGTATTATAAATAATGTATGCAGCGTATATACTATATATCTATATAAAATATACTTGATATTCAGGATACTTGAATCTTTCCCCAGTTCAGCTACTGACACTGCTGGCTGATTCAGAAGCAAGTCACATCACAAATCTGTGTCTCACGTTCCTTTCAGAAATAGAGGGAACAAATTTGCCTCGTAAGCATGACAACATAATCATCTGCTACTTCACGTAAGCTGTAAAATAAATTATCTTTTTTTTAATATCTTCTCTGTGAAATTCTTTCCCTTAAGCATCCTCAGGAGAATACGCGCTCTAAGTATGGCTCACAAAGAAGCAAGCACTGAACTGACACCAGAATCCACAGCTGTATAGTCAAATTATCCTGTAGGTGATTCTCTGCATATTGCACTTAAAAGAAAAATATACCTGACATCTCAGATCTGTGACTGCGCAGTAGGCTTACAGTCAGGATGCCAGAGGACTTTGTCAATACATTGAAAGTAACAGCTGCTCATTCTCCCACTTAGGACTTGAAATCATGATTCTTTGTTACACTTCTAACAATTTCAGTGAAGTTCACATTGTAGTCTCTTGCAGGTTTTGTACAAGCCTGTTGGATTACAATCACCTCTATAAAGAGTGTAAAAATAGGAAATCAGTTGTCAACACACCTGTTCTATACCTTGATTTGCTGCTCAGTATAACAGAGAAAACTACGAAGGAATGAGTAATTGCTTAGCTTGAATCTAATTTATATCTCTGTATCTCTTATTAGATACATCTGAGAATAAAATAATCACAAAACAGGTAACAAAGCATCAGAATTTTGGATTAAACATGTTAAAAACTTTATCTCTACTTTTTGCATTTACTTGTGACAATAAGCCCAACAGAGTTACTGGACTAGTTAGGGTAACTAGTCTCACGGTTTAAGCCACTGTATGTTTTCTTTTGTAAACAAGTCTACCACAGCGGCGTGCAGGGGTTGCACAGGATGCAAAGTCATAAATTACTGTTGGAAGTGAATCACTGTGACTGGAAGAGATGATGCAAAACCAAACAAGATACCTTGTGCAGTGTTTTGAGGTTTCAGGTTTGCTCCCGCTCCATACAGGCTGTCTAGGAAGTTAGCGGAAGGTGCTAATGTGAATCTCTGAAAAAAGAGATGAGTTACTGACATTGAAACAGAAGCAGAAATATTAAGCAAATTAGATGTTTCTTGGTCTCCAAACCAGCAAAATTTAGAGGAGGATAGAAAAATAAGTGTAGTGGAAATATGTTTGGTGGTTTCCCAAGGAAGGAAAAAACCCAAAACGAAACAAACCTGTTTTAATGACAGACGATACAGGATTCTTTGTACTAAGGGACATATTTGCCTTGCCTGATACAATCAAGAAGGCAAGTCTCGAGACTCTCTTTGATAGAAACAAGTTCCAGACTTTCCAGTTAAGTTGTGATTTGCATTTGCTGCAGCTCAGGGAGAATTCTCTAGAAGCCTGAATTGAAGTGAGTCTTTCTTTCTTCCTTGAAAAATGTTTCTTCTAACTCAGAAAATTCAAGGAATTATTTTAATAATCTTTTTGGGAAATGGGAGAAACTTGACACAAAGTGCAAATAGTAAAAGTGAGATTTTTCAACCAGTGAGAATAGCATAACTCTACTGAGAGTCTCCTCACTCACTCAAAGTAAATCCCAAAGTAACTGAGATATTTTTAATCTCATTGGCATCCTGAAGATGGGAGAAGCATAATAGTCAGAGAACTGAAACATCAATACACATTTCACCTGGTAAGGCTTCAAAGACATAAGTCTTGAAAACCTGTTTCTAATATCAAAGCCTTTGCCTTTGTTCTGAGCTGACAAAGGCTACAAATTACAGATCCTCTCATTAGCTTGCTTTGAGAATCAAAGGTGGCCACTTCCTACTGGAAAAGGCAATCATTTCACTGCAGTGATTAATCCTTGGGGCATGGTTTCAGGACTGGAAGAAGCTTAGAAGACAGCAATACAGTTTCGGGACTTACATGCCGGAACAGTTTCCTGAGGTGTTTGAACTGCAAATAGAACTTGTAGAAATGGAGCTGGCTCATTTCATGTAGAACAATAACCACAACCCCAGCCAGGTGGCTTTGGTGATAAATACGGCACCAGCTGCAGTTCAAAAACAATAATAATTTAAAAAAAAATCAAAGCAAAACAATTATCAAGCACTCTTAAAAACAAACTTGGAACCAGCCCAGCTTTTAAGTCAGTGAATGGCAAAGTGCCAAATGACTTCAATGAGAAGAGGCTTTATGGCTTATCTCAAACAGACACATATTCCTGGGAGCAACATAATACGGGAGACAAAGAATGAGTTACAGCAAAATTCTACTGCAGCACCATTTTAAGACATTTGTACCTCATTTATATGCATCAGAATGTGAACACACGAGTAACTTCAGCTGTAGTGATGCAATCTAGGGAATTAATGCATCAAAAGTTTCACAAAATAATTTTCTATTCACTACTAAAAATCTAAAGTGGGATAATTTTGGCCTAAAGTTTCATTTCAAGATTAATTGTATTTCACCATATTTTTGCCATCCAAGGTTATATACTGAGAAGCTGCCTCAAAAAGGGCAAAGTTATTAAAATGTTTCTCTCAAAATGCTCTAGAACAGTGTTTCAATTATATCTGACATGAAACATATTAATATTTTTTGTGTTCTATTAATATTTGTAACATGGTATTTTGTTTCTCAGTGTGTTAAGCTTCTTCGGTTTCATAAAATGGTTTAGTTTTTGATAAATGCATGAAACAAAACTATTAAATGGTAGAATTTTTGTCAGAAGAGGAATTCTGGTCTCTGTCCAAGTCTAACAACAACTGTATCTACATAATACAGGCTGTCATTATGGTAACTGCGCGGCAAGGATTCCCAGACCAGCATGGTCAATATATATGCCTTCAGGTAGATTTTCACAACACGTGAGGACACAAGACAGGGTTGATTCTTGAATATGAATGTGTTCTACCTGGGTTGTGTTGCATTGTGGCATTTTCCCAAAGCTGCATACTTTAACAACTCGTACAGCTGGTCATGGCTGATTTCGCAGTCCTCACCAAATAAAGCTGCTGACAAGCGAGATGACTTTTCCTGTAAAAACGGAAACCCTAGTAAAGAAAGGTTTTATCTAATCACACAAGTTCATGGAAAATTAAGTGAACTGTACAGTGAAAATAAACTATTTACTATTTGGATTCAGTCACCTACATTCAGAATAACTCTTCCACTCATGGGCAAAAGTTTCCTTTCAAATCACACTTTAATATTAAATTTACTATCAATATTTCAGTAACCCAGGTACTCTATCTTCAAAGATTTACTTAACAAAGATTAATGGGATGCATGTAGTAAGGAGATTTGCAAACACAAAGTTCTGCTCTCTCAACCCGTTTACCCACTGGCTGCTGTAGAGCTCTGGGCATTTATACAAGTGTTATACGGAGGCACTTCATGTAAGGTGCTGCTGAAACCCATTTACTTCATTTACACCATGTGATCTGTTTTGGCAGATGGGTTTGCTGACCCCTGCAGGGAATAAAAGGTTTCCGTAACATCCAAGGAAACTGAAGGAATAAAGCACTGAGTAGATGAGACGGAGACTGTACCACACAGTTTAACACAACAGTTCTTCAAGCCTAAGTACACAAATTCTCCTAAAAGCTGATCAGCAAGTAAATGCATGGTTTGAGACCTCCACTGACCATACGGCCTGTTCCAATGAGCTCCTCTGAGCTGCAAAAAAATTAAAGATTATACTCTTTTTTTAGTGTGACAAAAATATGTCATGGCATACAGAGAAAAAGCAAAAAGACCACAGAACACTTCAGAATATCAAATCCCGCACAAGAAACAAGTCCCAGAAATTGTGTTTTCCCCACCATGCTAACAAGCCTTGTGGTCGTTAATTTTTACAGAGCCTGCCCACCTGCCATTGAGCTGGTGCACTTCTAAAACCATTTGTCAGTGGGCAAGAAAGCTAAACACAGGTGACAGTGTTAAGGTTCAAGTGGTTAAGAATCACCTGGTAGTAATTGCTAGTCCCTCATCTCTCATGCCAAGTTAGACAAACAAGCAATGACACCGCTGTTTTCAATGCAGCCTAATTACAGCTTTGCAAAAAAACCCAACCGAAGAGCAGGAGTTCCACTGCACCAAGCAAAGGCCACCCGCCAACCACAGGGTTTCAGCCTCTACCCGGCACAAATAAGGCTGATCTCACGGGTCAGGCACCAAACAGGCTGTAACCTGGGTGAGTCAGGTGTCACCATGAGGCTGAAACCTGGGGCTCATTTGTGCCCTTCAGGGGTGAACTGCTGAGCAGACACAACGCTCCTTTCAAGATATAGGGAAAAAATGACATTGGGGAACGTATTTTTTAACAGAATTCCTTAAACGCCTAACGCTCCAAATGGGTTCATTTCCACACTTCTGCAGCAGCAGCTAAGCTGCCCCTGTGGGCCAGCCCTCTGCCTAGGCTGCCGGTAAAACAGGTTTCTGCGAGTTTCCAGCACCCCCCGTGTGACACCCCCCCCTCCAGAGAGGGGACACACCGCACGGCCCCGGCCCCGCCCGCTGCTCACCTCAGGGCCCTGCCCGCCGCCCCCCGTCCTCCGCCTCTTCCTTGCCGCTCGCCGTTTCCCCGCGTCCTCACCGGCACCGGCGGGCCTTCTGTACCCGTTCAGGCAGACAGCCTCTGCCATGGCCTAGACGAAAGCACCGCGGGGTCAGGGCGATGCCGCCGCGGCCCCTCACAGCGGGGCGACAGCCCAGGCCTCGGGCCAGGCCCCAACACCTGCCCACCGCCGGGGTGCCCGGGCAGCATCGATAGGGGGGGATCGCCCGCAGCCCTGACGCCGTAGGGCCGATCCTCGGCCGCCCCCTTCCCCCGCCCCCGAAGAGGGGTTTCGGCCTCAGGTCCCACCTCAGCCACGCCGAGCTGTCCCGCCGCCGGGGACCACGCCGTCTCGACGCGCGGCTACCTGCGCCTGCCCACGGGCAAGGCCAGAGCAGCCGATCCGCCGAGAGCGCGATGGGGGCAGGGACGCTGCCGCCGGCGGGAAGTTGGAAACGGCCGCTCGCCGTGATCGCCGCGCGCTCGCCCTGGGCTGAGGGGGGACATGGCCACCAAGCGCCTGGCCAGGTGCGGGAGACCCCTCCCACTGAGGCCGCTGAAGGGACGCGGGGGTGATGTGCGGGGGTGGTGTCCGGGCGGGCTCCTCACACCGCAGTGCTGAGGCGGTGCCGCTGCGGTCCGCAGGCAGCTGGGGCTGGCGCGGAGCAGCACCCGGGCACGGAGCAGCGCGCGGGCGGCGGCGGCGGTTGTGGCTTCGTTCAGTTCCTTCTAATTCCCGACATTTCAACGCCAGTTTCAAGCCAACAGAATAATTGCTGTGAAGAGCTTTAACCTTTCTGGCTTTGTGTTTTGGGGTTTTTTGTTTGTTTTTTCTCGCTCTGTTTCTGCCACAGTTGAATTTCCAGCAGTCCTGTTGAACACTTCCACGGGAGAGATTGAATCTGAGTTCCACACCTATGTCCAGCCCCAGGAGCACCCTATTCTCTCTGAATTTTGTAGAGAGCTAACTGGCATAACACAGGTATAACTGCTAGTTACTGTTTTGTTTAAAGAGNGGTACCTGATCGTCATCGACTTCGAGGCCACGTGCTGGCGGGAGGCGGAGCGGCGCTGCCCCGAGATCAGTGAGTGCGGCGGCGCCGGCTGCGGGGAGAGGGCGGGGGTCGGGCGGCTGTCAGGGGAAGGGCGGGGGTCTGGCGGCTGTCGGAGGCAGCTGTCAGCGTTGTGGCTTCGTTCAGTTCCTTCTAATTCCCGACATTTCAACGCCAGTTTCAAGCCAACAGAATAATTGCTGTGAAGAGCTTTAACCTTTCTGGCTTTGTGTTTTGGGGTTTTTTGTTTGTTTTTTCTCGCTCTGTTTCTGCCACAGTTGAATTTCCAGCAGTCCTGTTGAACACTTCCACGGGAGAGATTGAATCTGAGTTCCACACCTATGTCCAGCCCCAGGAGCATCCTATTCTCTCTGAATTTTGTAGAGAGCTAACTGGCATAACACAGGTATAACTGCTAGTTACTGTTTTGTTTAAAGAGGCCTTTAAAGGGCTAAAAAGAAATAAACCTCAAATGAATTTCAGTGCATACTAACACACAGATATTTGTTCCGTTTCATGAAGAATCAGGTTGATGAAGGGGTCCCTCTAAACATTTGTTTATCACAGTTTTGGAAATGGATTCAAAAGATACAAAAGGAGAAGAAAATTGTATTCAGTACAGATATTCTAAGTAATCCTACTTCAGAAGCAAAAGCATGTACCTTTGTTACTTGGACAGGTAAAGGAAATTCTCATTTGCTTGTTCTGCAGAGTAAAACGTAAAAAAAATAACATTTGGTGGTACTAGTGAGATTGCACCTTCACTTCTAGGGAGCCACAATCCTGTTACTAGGTATTGAAGATGTGCAATATTGGGATAAGACCGAAAATACGAAATCCATTGAATCCTGATGTGTTCGCGACATCTTTGTCTCAAGGGTCTGCCATCATTACATTTTCCTGTTTTACATATAGTGGACTGTGTCACCATTCTTAATGTGTCTAAAGGGTTTAATGAGGTTTTTGAGATCTCTACCCTCTGAAGTGATTCTTCAGTAACAACAGGCATTCCCTTACCCTCATGTCCCATTGCAGCAACCCTAGTGCTTTACATGTAACAAAGACTTCATCAGCCTGGGCTTCCTGTCCAGCAGGACAGGACACTTCTAGTACATTGGTGTTATGTCCCTTTACATAGATTTTAAGCCACGCTTATGTAGATTTTAGGCCAGTTCTTTAGTGATGGATTGTTTATGGGTTTTTTCTGTACAGACTGGGACCTGGGTGTGTGTTTGCAGTATGAATGTAAAAGGAAGCAGCTGCGAAAACCTGACATTTTAAATTCCTGGATTGATCTCAAAGCAACATACAGGGTGAGCTCAACAGACTGTGTAACATTTATACCCATATTATCATCTCAAAGGCTAACAGTAGCTGAGGGTACAAGCCAATATTGATGTTCCACTGACTAGAGTAACCCGTTTGTTTTCTTCCCATGTTGTTATCACTGAATAACAAACTGCATGCCCTAGAACTGTGTAAATTTGAATAGAAATCTCAATGCTCAGAAAACAACCTGGTAAATGATAAATGAATGATAATCCTAGGAGAATTTTTCAAGCTGCTCTTCCTTTCCTGGCATCTTTGGCTCTGCTTTCTCCCTAACTTCCCCCATTTTGTGTACTCTTATTGCTGCCTTACATTGCTGTGTAGAAGATAGCCATCATCATCTGTTGAGAGGTACTGAAAGGTCTACCGTGTAAACTGCACTTGGATAAGGAACTATATTCTGAATAGCATGAATAATGCTGAAAAAATGAATGCATATTTTATTGCATATTCTACACTGCAACAGTATTCTAACTGGGGGGCTAAGGGCACCTAAGAGTGCCTTTCTCTGTGTAGTCAAGGAAACTTTCCAAGAGTGATCCAGGAGTCTACCTGTCTTGACACTTGGAGCTTAGGCTCTTAACGTAGGTAGCAGAATCAGTTCTCTGAAGATAAACAGTGTGAATATTACCATCCTAGCCTAAATGCTGCTCTTTATCTCAATGGCAAATATCTTGCCTTATATCCTACTTATTACATACCACATCATTTCCCTGGAAGCCAAAGTTTCCTCCAACTTTTATTAGGTATTGCCCAATCCAGCATTTCACAAAGATCACACTTATTTTTGCAATATCTTAATGAAAAGTAGCAGCATTTTCTACACAGGGTAACTTCTTTTCTTATTCTCCCTAGTACAGAGGATTTTAAATCCCCACTAAATTTGAGAAGCTTCATCTTCTCCCCAAATAGCTACAAGTTTTTTAGGACACACAAAGACGTGAAACTGCTTTTCAGAAATGGCCTGGCACTTTCAGTAAATGTTCTAAACTGAGTTTATTTAAAAGTAGACATCTGGCCTGGAATACTGTCAGCTGACTAGTCTAAATAGCAGTATTTTAAGCAATTAAAGCACGGTCTAGAGCAAAGGAAAGACTTAAGGTGAGCCGGTAAAAGAACTTAACCACGCTTGTATGGAGATCAACAACAATCAAAGCAATCAGTATGCAGCCTACTTTTTATGAGCTCATTGCTATTCCGATGAAGGGAGGTGGTCTTACGCTTATTTATCCCGACTGTAAAATGAAGATACCTGACTTGCACAATTGCCTTCTGAGATTTACTGTTCATACTGTGGTATTTCTGAAATGGTTTTCACTTCACTATGAAGAGGTTTTGACATGCTTTATGTTAAGCACCTGCATTTTTTTCCTTAGGCCTTCTATAACAGGAAGCCTAAAGGGCTAAGTGGTGCTTTGCAGGATTTGGGGATAGCTTTTGCAGGACGGGAACATTCTGGTAAGTATGATATGATGAGCCTCATTTTTATATATATATTTTTTTTTATAAAGCTAAATAGCTACTATATAGCTTTAGTTAGCTAAACTAAAGCAGCTAGTAATAGCTAGTCATTACTCTAAATAGTAACCATTGTTTCCAGGTTATGCAATGTTCTGTCCAACCAAAACATCAAAACAAGAAAGGCTAGATGCTTCAAAGATCAGAGTTTGTTACTTCTAACCTCATGCTTTATTTCTGAAATATCTTCTAGTGCTATTGAGTGCATGTTCAGCAAGATCAATTTCTAAATTGATAAGGTGCAAAAGAAAAGAGGTGGAGGAAGGATAAGGAAACTCGATTTTACCTGATAGCTCTGGATAGCATATTAGTGTAAGAGAATACCAGCACAATGTGATTTATTTTTCCTTGATTAATAGAACAAGGAATTTTTTAAATTGTGGATATATATTCAGCTCTGTGATTGGTCCTTCAGATGTTTCAGCACAGGGAATTTTTTTTTTTGATTTTTTACTTCCACTTCCCTTTTTTGAACTAGATAACTGTGTCACAGTTCTGTGAATCCCTGTCATTTACGTAAGGCTTACTTAGATTACATTTTTCCTCTAATTTCCCCAGTAGTAGTTTAAAAATAAGACATTAATATAACTGTACTTTTGAAGGGTTGGATGATTCTCGGAATACTGCCCGTCTTGCTTGGAGGCTGATTTGTGATGGATGTGTGCTGAAGGTTACTAAATCTTTGGATAAGGTTAGTAACTACTTCCTATCTTCCTTCCTACTTGCTTTGTAGCCTGGAATACAGATGAAAGGTGAGCTATTCGAATAATAAACCCAGCATCTTGACTATGAACTGAACAGAACATCCCTAGGCTGATATGCTTTTTCATTTTGTGCATTAATTCCTAAAACTTCTGGGTATTCACTTTCCAAAAATCTCCTTTTGTTTACGGACTCCCTAGGCACATCTGAAAAATAATTTAATTTCCAGAACACTGACTACAAACTTCACTGACAAGACTCCACTGGGAAGTACCAGCAGACCTGAAACATCTAGCGATAGCACTTGTGAAACAGACTCTCTGGCTGAGAAAAAACAGAATGGTATTGCTGGATTTAAGATAAATTCTAATGTACAAACTGAAGAACAACAGACCACTTGCACTGATTCCTCTGCAGACGTCCACGTTGTACCTAGCAGCAGCTCAAGGACTGAGTTACATGCTCAAGCCCAAAGCTCTTCAACAGGATCTACCAACAGATTTCTGGTTCCTCTTAGGCAGGCCCAGCAATCTCCCAGTACTGTATCAACAGGCATTCAGCAAGGACTGAGCAATGGGCAGCCTCTGAGTACAGCCCGATACAGCCCTCCAGGACACAGATCAAGACTAGTGCTTGTCTCCACTACCATCTCCTCAGTTAATATCTCCAATGAGGATATCAGTACCAGTTCTGATTGCTTATCGCTGCTGACGGACTGGGAGGATGTCGCTTTAATACCAGAATCTCAATGTGAACAAAATTCAGACTCCGTTCAATTCAAAGATGACTCAAGTACAGATATTTTAACAGCATTTGAAGAGAAAACCATTTCGAAACAATCGTTTATGATGAGTTCAGATAATCAGACTTTGGAGAAAACTGTAGTACCTGTGGAAGCTCTGAAATCTGTCGTTTACAAAAGTCCTGATACTACTATCTATAATGTAGGAACAGCACAAAGGCAGACTTCAAATTTTTCAGCTTTTAAGTTACCATCTGCAAAGGTAAATGCTATTTCAGCACAATCAACATTAAATGGAAATTATTCTGCTCCTTCGGAGGTTCCTAAAAGAAAGCCAACTAGTCCAAAAACATTCCCACCAGCAAAAAAACAGTCTTTTGCTATATATCAAGAAAAAACACCATCTTTTGATCATTCCTTACCTTTAAGAAGTTCAAATTTGCCCAAAGCGTCTCCTGCCATTCTGAACTCCACAGTCAATTTGAATCAGTCTGTAAGAGTTGTGAAAAATAGAAAAGCAACACCCCCTCTGTGTAACTGCGGTCGAAGAGCTAAAAAACTGTATGTGTCAAATGCTGGTCCAAATCATGGCAAAGCGTTTTTTTGTTGTCCTGTTGGCAAGCACGAAGGTAATAAGAAAGGTTGTGGATACTTCAAGTGGGAGCATGCGTTTCTGAAAGAGAAATCTCCTGATGGTCTCACTCCGAATGCAGATGCTTTGACCTCTCTTGGAACTTACACCAGTAATTCAGGAAATTCTTCCAGCAAAAAGTATTTATGTCTTAGACCCTCTATGAGAACTTGAAAACAGATTTTTTTTTTGTCTAAATCTTAAAGTCAGTGTCTTAAAGTCAGTAATTTGATCATGCTTAATATAATCAGAACAGTCAAATTATGTCACATACATGTTCTGAGAATGGGACAGAAATGACACTGCTTGGTTAACATAGAAATGTAAATTGCTCAAGCATACAAAAATATCAATATATCATAAAGTAACTCGTTAATGAAGTGTGAGGGAATGGATAAAATTATTAAGTGCTAAAATTAAAGTATGAGCAGTTGTTGCTACAAATCTTAAATTTCTGCTTTATCATGTATTTTAAATTCTTTACTAGTCCAGTTCTTAAAGAACATTTTAATGACACAGATTTTATTTACATTTTTTCTAAATATTTTTGTAATGATTATAACTAAATTTTAAAGATGTATTTAGAAGTTGTCACACTTCTCAAAAGTGATTCATGAAGCAAGTGTTCTTAAACACTTACTGTTTCTTATCATTTAAATGAAATAACAATAAAGATAAAATAAATTTAATACCCATCACCTATTGCGCTCTTGACTGCATGAGTTTCCCATTTCATTTATATCAGTCTGCCTGCTTTTGTACTATTAGTTATTAGTGCAGAAGCTGGGACAGCCAAACGCTGGGAATCAGGTAAGAATTTATTCAGAAGGACAAGAATTTATTTAAGAAGGACTTAGTATAATGTCTTTTACTCTACATTACTGTGTAAATCCGCAGTATCTTACTTTGAAAAAATCCTATAAAAAAGCAGCAAAGTACTTCTAATCTTTTCTCCACTCCTTCTGGCGCAGTTCGTTTCTTCTGATCTTCCCACTAATGGTTTTTGGCAGCTGTTGAACAAACTCCATCTATTGGGAAAGGGAGGAAATCACAATACAAAATAAGATCCAGTTTATGTAAATTCTTACTTTTTCTTAACCTCAGTGGCATAGGCTTCTAACCCACATCACAATTCACACCCACTGTCTTATGGTGGTGAAAATTATTGGGGTATTTGAGCACTCACCTTCCTAGGATACTTGTATGGAGCAGTAACTTTCTTAACATGGTCTTGTAGCTCTTTTGTCA
>VZTO01010907.1:9387-19977 GCA_013400615.1 Syrrhaptes paradoxus
AGGCCGCAGCCCGCTCCGCGCCGCGCCTGCGTCTCGCCCCGCCCGCGCCGCCACCCGCTCCGGCTCCGGCTTCGGCTCCAGCTCCAGCTCCGGCGCAGGGCGCGGAGAAGAGCCGGGGGAGGAGCGCCCGCCGCCCGCTCTCCCCGGGGGCGGGGGCATCGGGGAGACTCCCCCGGAAGAGGCGCCCACCCCACCGGGGGACGAGGGCACGGTGCTGGACCACCCGCGAGTCCACATCTCACCGCTCCCTCCCCTCATCCGGGCGGTGTTCCCTGGTGCGGGGGCTGATTGCACCAGCTCTGCTAGAGAAAATTATTTACCCGCCAAAACAGTCCCCCCAAAAAAGGAAACAATTTTCGTGGCTGGCTTATTGCAAAATTCGTGTCGACGGAGACAACAACAGTGCCTATTTCGGTGAAAAAAAATTGTAACAGGGAGGTGAGACTCGCACAGCTCTGCACTGTAAAGTAACCATTCTGGCTCTTCCGCGGTGCATAATGCTCATTCTGAAGGACTTCTCTGCTCTAAGGAAGCTATAGAGAGGATGGTGTTTTTTAAGTACCACCAAAGTGGTAAAAGGCACTAACGTTTCTCTGCCCACCCCTATATACTGCCCTGGGAACACACAGTGATCAGTAGACCCTACTTGACTCGAGAAGTAAAGGTTGTGCATCTCATCAAACAGATACAAATGCACACGAGCCAGAAGAGGTTTTGTGATTATGCCACCTGGCTCTTTCTCTGAAGTAGAGGCCCATGATGCTTTTGAACATATGGTTTCCCTAGCCTTACTTGGAGATCAATCTGGGACGCAAAAGGAAGAGACTGATAGATATCACTCACCTGTGGTGGTTTTTCAACTTCCTGCAAAAGTTGGCACGTTCAGGTAAAAGGAATTGTTTTAGGTATTTCTACCTCCCGCTAGCTATGAACAGCAAGAAGAGGGCACGCAGCCAAACACCTCTTTGAGGATTGCCCTGCATGGTTGCAACTGTCTTTGATGCTGTAAATGCTTCTGAGAGTTTTGTCAACCTGAGATGTTTTAACCTAACTAAAGCAGGAGGGAAAAAGTAGAAAGCTTGCCCAGAGTGGTGTGTTTACACATGGTAAAAATCTCACTTGGCGATGAACAGTTTGTCTCTGGGGAGGGTATGGGACTGGGATATGAATAAACAGGGGCTGACAGCACCTCTTACTGTCTTGGGTTAGGTATAATTATCTTTCTACTTTTTACCACTATTAAATTTATGATTTTTGGCTGAAATAATTTGCTAGTGGTCATATATTGTAATGTTTTTTTCCCCCCAAGTGTCTCACAGGCCTTTTAAATAATTTCAAGAAGAGCTCATGTTTTTCCTCTTTCCTCAAGTCTTATGTTAGATCTTGTTCATTTCACCAAAAAAAAAAAAAAAAGTTCTTCCAACACTGACTTTTAAAAGCATTGCTGCTGGTTATTTCTGCTTAACTGTTTCTGTAGGAGCAACAACATCATATGATTTTTGAAGCTAGCTAAATAATACAGTCTGAATTTACAAACTGCAGTCACCACTAAATTAGGAAGAAAGCAGCTGAATAAGTTGTTGAGTAAGTTCTAGTTAATATGTTTGAATACTATTCCTCAAAGGCATAGTACGAACAGAAAAAAAAAAAAAGAAAACATTTATGAAAAGCTGTTAGTGAAATTATCCGTGCAGAAGCCAGAGCATATCAAGTTTATAATTAGAGAAGAAGATCTATTTTCTGAAACCTATACATAACATGGCTTAAATAGGTAAGGGTCTGTTTCTACTACATTTCTGTAGAAACCATCAACATTGTCACAAATGTATTACCAGATTTGCTACAGAGCTTCTAAATTTTGTCTAGCCTAATTGAGTATTAATGTTTAGACATTTTTTCTACACAATTGCTTGCCTTTTTATTGTGTCTGTATAAACCTTTGGCACCTCTTATTCCTAAATATTTTTACTTTAAAAAGGGAAAAGTAATTCCTGTTCTATCTTATCAGTTAGTTTTAAGTCACAAAACATTACCTATAATCCTATGGTTATCAAATTTCCTTTATCCTGTAACCACATTTGGAGACTTCCCAAACTCCCAAAGATAGAAATTGTGTCCACCAATCCTTCCACCTGTGTAGTAACATTCTTCTAAGAGCTGCACAGAGTTATATAGTGTCTGATATTTTGTATTCATACAAGTATCTACTGCTTATCCCTGAAAAAAAAATGCAGCTTTTCTAAATCCTGAGTAAAGTTCATTGTCCTGTTGGTCTTGAAAGCAATTTTATACCTTTAAAAAAGGTGCTCTACCTTGTTAACCATGTTTTAGTTAACTAATAGGTAGTCTTCCATTCCAAATTTATCTACTACTTGTTTCTTTTCTTTTGCTTCTGTCTCCACAAATAAATGTTATTTATCAATGTGTTATCAGTTTGTTCTTTTTTAAGGCTTTCTGTCTGTTCGTTCACCAAACCTGAAGTGGCTAATCAGGGAAAAGAGGAGTAACTCCTTACTGCAAGTCTGACCTCTGTAGGCTGTTGAGGAGATGCAGAGGACGCACAGGAAGCCTTCCCAGAAATCTTGGGGGAGAAAGCTATTTTGGGTGTAAAAGCTTAAGACTTTCCAAGTGCAGATCACTCATCTACCACTAACACTATTTAATCCCAAAAAAAACCCCACCCAAACAGAAACAAAACACACATTAAATTAATATTTAATGAGGTAAAGTGGCACTCAGCCATGCCACTGCCAGCTGTGATCTCATGAAAGCTCACAAGTTGAGTAAGGCTTGGCCTGATCAGTAATTGGAAAGGACATCTCTCAGGAAAATCTCTCAAGATGATGAAAGAAATTTTTTTGGTGGTTCAGTAGATGGCACTTTTCCTTTTGGAAAAAAATATCCTATATCTCAATCTAGTGTTACAAACAGAGCAAACTGAACACACAAACACATACACACACACACACACAAAGCAATGATTTTCTCATGCCGTTTTATTTATGCTATTTATTTTATGTGCAGAGTCACAAAGAGAGTTGGAAACTATGAAGGAAATAATAAGTAATCACAAAATGTACATGAATCACAGAAATAATTTTCATGAGAATCAGACAGACTAACCGTAGCAGAAGTACAGAAATGTAATTACTGTTTAATTTAGTCAGTTGTCTCTTAATTAAAAAAAAAAAAAAGCTGCTACAAATTCTGACCTACTTGGGAGTGGCTGATACAGTACCATAAAACTTTCACACTTATTCTTGTATAAGAAGAGAAACAAAATGAGTACTTTACAATTCATATATATAGAACTACATCCCACTTTTCCCAAGTCATTAGTATTTCACAAATTTGCCTGTTGAAGGTATTTTGTTTGGGGTTTGTGCCATTTATCAAAGGTAAAAGTTGAACAAAGACTTTAGATTAAAAAAAAAAAACTACACATTTTTAATCTGAAAGTTCTGATTTATTTTAAATATTTTCAAACTTTCAAAAAAAAATTAAAGAGTTTACAAAGCAAAAAAATACTTGTCTGAACTACTTAAATTGGGGAATGATAACATAAAACCTTAATTTATTTTCTATCACTCTTTTGAATTTGTACCTAAAGGAATATTCCACATACAAGATAGGAGGCACTGGAACAGTAAACCTGTCTTTGTTATCCCAAATGAAATTGTGGAAGAAAGCTTAACTCAATTGCATACTGGAGATGTGCTAATTAAAATATTAATTGAAATCTTCAAAATTAATCGTAAGTTAAATTAAAACAATGGATTAAGTTACAGTACAATGCCACTAACTTTCACTCCAGGTACAGGTTAAACACAGGTTTTCATCTTTTATCTTTTCTATACTAAAATAAAGGGCTAATCTCTTTCCAAAATGCTCCCATATTAACAAAATATGGTGTTATTTTCTTAATTCTTAAACATTCTTCTGATGCGTGGTGTAATTAAATGCCATTTTCTTAAAAAGAGTAAGTTATTCCCTTAAAAGAAACTCAGGATCTCAAAAAATAAACTACATACTTCTAAATTATGTTGGGCTGTTTCTAGACAGTAACTATCAAACAGAATGGAAGTCAGGATTAAGGCAAAGACACCCTTTGCCCGAAATTCTTACTTCTCCAACCTTTTATTTATTAATATTGGTTTTAAATCGGGCATACCATATGTATAGTATGACACTGGTCATATTGTGCTTTCAGTCACGTGTACAATCCACACATATTTCTCATAAAGTTTTACATATTGATAAAGATGGTACAGGACTGATTATTTGTAAAGCAGAACTCTAAGCATGGAGCTAAGCTTTTAAGAAACTGGATCGAGAGCTTATAGTATGTTATTCTCCTTTAGAAGTAAAAGCAGAATGGAGTTTTATGGAATTCAAACCTGTTTGCATTACATGTTGTTTGTAATGTGTACAATCAGGATGGCAATAAAAGTGACTTTTCTTATCTGGCAAGTACTTTATGGAGTGATGTTGTGGAAAGAAGTTACTTAATTATTTTTTCCTAACTTAAAAAATATATGCAAGAATTTCTCTACTGAATATGAATAAAATGGCTTCCATGCATAACTCATGTTCAGTTCCATCAATCTGCTCAGGATGGGGTGTCACATTACGGTTCTAAGAAAAATCTATATAATGTCTCTGTATTGGAATGCCAGCTCCCAAGATTTATTACCCTTCATGGGGAAATGAGAAATCCCACCTAGTTGGAATGAACTTGCTGAAATTAAGTCCTTTTTGAACCAGTTGTGTTCTGTCAGGCTTCCTCAGTGAGCTCTAAAACAACCATAGCAAATGAACCATCCTCCATCTGGGATATTCCCCAGGCACTAAATTACATTGGGCTTTTTTATGTCAAATTTTAACTAGTCATGTTTCTCCAAAAATTGCCAAAAGCTCTGAAAAGCACACAAGAGAAAGAATTTAAATTATTTATTTTCTGCAAACTAGTCCCTCAGTACCTAGAAAAAGAAAAAGGAGTGTCTTCCTAAACACTGTGTGTATCAGTTATAACTGTGACTTGTTTTAATTTAACAAGGATTCAATTTTCAGTGTAAAATTCAGCAGACTGCAGCCCATGAATTTAGTAAGACAGGATAATAAAACCAATTTCAGTCAGAATACGAATGCCTAGAGGTGATGTGATATTATGAACTTTGTCCAAGTTATATGAACTTTGTCCATTCATATTATACGATGCCTTCTAACATTGTGTAGAGAATCCTCTGTGCAATGCTTTCACTCAACAGTGACCCTCTGGACAAGAAAGAAAAAAAAATATTAATTTAATGTAGGAGAATAAGAAAACTTGACTATATGCATACACATCCTTGAAAGATGCAGAAATGTATTTGTTCTNCTGAAAAGAAAACATGTTGTAAGACAGAAAGGAGAATGGAGGCTGAATAAATTCTGCAGTCCTAAAGCAATAGTTTGTATTAGCAATTTCTTGTGCTTGTTTTTCAAAATCAGTTACTGGCAGTTATCCACTTAATCTAATTTTACCAAGATTTTTTTTTTCTGTTTACTGGTTAACTGTCAGCTAAAAAATTGGTGCTCTTTTTTTTCCCTAAGGAGCTGTTGCTTCGTGTCAGATGTGTATTTCCTGTGGAAGAATACCCTTTACTGCTGGCATTCACTTCAGTAGTACGTTATTGCAAACATCTGGAGCACGGAAGAAAAACACTGTCTGGATTCTTTCCTAAAGCACCTCAGAATAGTCCAAGGAAGAGAAATGCCAGATTAAATAAGTAACGCAAACATGGAAAAGGTCTAGAGTGCAGTAACAAGAATACAAAGGTAAAAAATGCAATTCTTTAACTTGCAGGCCTACAATGTATTTATGCGGCATTTATGTCAAAGCCCACTCCAGCTACTGCAATTAAAAACCTAGTTTCTTATGTGTCATACACTGTAAAGCAAAGGTGAACATTCACACATGCAAGATTTTTGTTTTACATTGATGAAATAACTATCAACAGACAATGAATCTCTGTCACTTCCTCCTCTTCTCCCCAGATTTAAATTATGTTAAAAGCCACAGTACAAACTAAGAAAAAGAAGCCAGAAGCATAAATGAGAAGGATCCATTACTCACTGATGAACATACGACTGGACTGCGTGAGTGCCAAGCAGTCCCTTGAGGTACTGACTGTTCTCCAAGTGATAGTGTGAGAACATGTTGGTTCTGTCCGTGCCTCGCTGAACTGGGCCCATAACACTAAAGACCAAAGCATCCGGGAGCACCAGTCAGAATATTCCCAACTATAGAAAAATATTTCCATATTCCACTCTTAAATTCAGATAATTATAATTGAATATATGTGCTTTCTTTTATTCAATTTTCACTAATTATTATATAGTGTTAAAGTTATCTATTACTAGTGTGTCTGTTAATGTTTTTCCACTATGCTTTTAAAAATTTTAAACAGTATTTTCTATGAAACAATCTCCTTGCATATTCCCACAATCAGTTTACCTGGAATCAGGCACATTATTTCTAGCAGCCTCTCAGGAGCTATGACCTATCTTTAAAATGTCAGTTGCACAGTGGTGCATACTGGTATGTACATTTTATCTAATGCTTCCTTGAGAATTGATGCCAGTTATTTTCAAGGAAGTAATATTTTCAGTGGATATCCGAATGTCTCATCTACCAGTCATTCAGACAAAGTGGCTGTTCTTGCTTACCTCAGCTTTGAATTTTTTCCAGAGAATTTGCAGTTCTCTGCAGCTGTGCTGGGAAAACTCAAAACTCCCCTTCTTCTAGTCAAGAACTATTACTAACAGAAATCTTCAGAATCAAGTGCATGCTCTTTGCTTGCTTGGTAATTACCACCAGTCCATTTTTAGCTACTGGTTCAGAAAAAGAACTCTAGAGACAGTGCACTCTGAATTGTAGTCCTAGTTGAAAGGTACAAAACCAACACAGTGTTAGAGAATTAACTTTTTCATGACCCTGAATATCTGTTTTCTTTCGAAAAAATAGAATAGTTTCTGATCCTTTTAAGCAAGAGTCAGGAAAAATTTGTAGCACTCAGGTGACAGCAGAAGGCAGTTCTCTTTCTTATGACTTTTTATTTTTAAACAGGATGTAGTGCTACAAAAGTTTAGGAAGAGAATACAGATCAGACTGAATTTTTTTAATTCAAATACAAACTGTTTTTTTAACAAGCCAAGACACTTAATTACTGGACTAGCAGATAACATAGAGAGAAAAATGGGCCAGTTCGACTTTTGGAAAAGCCCCTATAATTAAACTTATAACTAACATGCTTGACTTACGTTACCTGAAGGCCTGACCCATGGTCTACAAGCCTCCTTTAAAAAGTGATTTTGGCATAAATGACTGTAAAATTGTTTTGTGACACCTCTTCAGTATGTCCCGTTTTACATTTTAGCAGACTTTCTTCTGTCCAAGAAAGTCAGATCACAAGAAGACTCTGTATCTTAATTTCCCTGGGATGTGTTCTGTTTTTATACTGCTGACATTTGGTTATATGGTAATTCAATACCAGTCACAGATTAGTGGGCTAAAAGGACCTTATATCTTGCCCAATAGACTTACGCTTCTGTTCCTGAGGTCTCAACCTGTACAGTCAATCTAAAGTTATATTGATAAATACTTGTACCTAGACAATAACTATACGTAAATTACATTTGGTACAGGTGTCAAGTAACATATTTAGTAGATTGCCATATAAATCTCCTATATTCATACTTTTTAGCACTGAAAAATGTTAAATTTAATTAGCATTGTATTTTGTTGCTTTCAAGGATCTTACACAGAATAACTATACTCTGAAAAGAGCTTCAAAAATCATAAACACAGTGAAGAAAAATCTGACGTATCATTTTGTCCTTGGTTCAGCTGAGACAGAGTTAACTTTCTTTGTAGTAGCTATCAACAGGCTGTGTTTTGGATTTGCACTAAGAAGAAAGCTGATAATAGTGATGTTTATGGTTGTTGCCAGGGCAGTGAAGGTCCCTTCAGCTTCTCTTCTGGGCCAGTGTCTGCCGGGGCAGGAGAAGCTGTGAGGGAGCATAGCCCAGTTAGTAGCCCAGGATTTGGTTTTAGGTTTGGGATTGAGACCCAAATTGGCCAATAGTCTGTTCCGTAACATAGACATCATGCCCAGTACATAGGTGAGGACCCTCTGGAAGGTCTTCCCTTTTGGTGCAGGATCCCTTTTTCTCCAGGTCAGTTCTCTTTCCAGGTCGGCTGTCTTGGGGTGGTCCCTCTCCCAGGGCTTTCTCCCTCCCTCAGTCAGCTCTTGGTCTGGGACACTCCTGCTCTTATCTGTGTTCTGTGAGTGTGGTTTTGTGATTTTCTGCTCCAGGATCATTAGCCGGGAACAGGCTGAGCCTTGGTGATTGGGTGGTGAGCAGTATCACTGTGTGTCACTCATTTGTATATTTGTATTTTTATTATCTTTCAATACTATTGTAGTTTAGTTATTAAATTGTTCTTATCTCAACCCGTGAGTCCTTTTTTTCCCTTTACCCATTTAATTGTCTCCCTCATCTCTAGGAGGAGGGGGGAGTGAGAGAGCAGTGTGGCGGGCTGGCTTCCAGCCAAGGGTAACCCCATCACATATTTAAAGTCTGAAAGGTAGGGACAATCCTATTTTCTGTCCTTTGCTTTAAAGGGTGCGTTATTTTGTACATGAAGATCAAACCTAGGCTGCTCTGGTATCTGGAGATTTGTAAAGGAAGAACAATCTGAACTTTCTTTGACTCTTCCCATTGCTCAGGTACTCCCCATTTGAAGATATCTTGTTTGTGTCATTAATAACATTTCAAAGTTTCTTGCACCAACTCAGATTTCATCTAGAGATAAAATTGTAAAGATCAAAAAGCTTAATATAAACATGTTCATTTGTATTTCTCTGATAACTTTGATTCTTTTTTCTGCACTTGAAAAATAATACATTAGTAGTGTGCCTGAGAAACCCAATAAGCCCTATTTAGTGTAATTTACCTTTGTAAATTTGTGACTTCAACAACCTTGACAGTACTTGAATTAAAGACAAACAAACAACAAAGAAAGAACTATAAAACATTCTAGAAACTTCATAAAACTCTGTTCAATTTTGCAAATTGTTTGGAGTGAAGTGTTGTTTAAAGTTTCCATGAATATTTTACACCACTGACCTTCTGCTTTGGAAGTTTCTTGAACCAGAGGCACTGAAAGCAACTACATTCCTAAACCTGTGTAATCTGATAAAATGGACCATCGAGACAACAGTTTACAGATAGTTTGGCCTGGCTTAGCCTATTATTGAGAGCATCTCCTCTGAGAGGTTCAAGGGAGCTGTTTTTTTGCTTTGACAGTGGAATCTATAATCCCGTTCCTAAATTTCCATGGAATTATGCCTTCCCTTAAATTCACATGTGAATCCAAGTTTTGCAGAAGCTGCTGGACTGATTAATTTTATTTGTAGTTTTGGAATACAAACTTTTAGTGGTTTCTTAATCATTTGCTACTGCACACAGCAAGGAATCGAGGTGCAAAGGAGAGATTCCTTTAAAAAGATTTGATTTATAGGCTTAATCCTATTGGTATAGGAGCCAGCCTGAGATCTCAAGGTCCGTCAGATGAAGCATCCTTTCTCCTGATTTATAGACGAGGCATATTTAGATACTGCTCTGTTCTCACAGTGCACCTCCAAGACAAGACAGACGCTCTTTTACTGTTGTGCAGATTGTGTAAGGGAGTTAATTCATCTATGTAATTTCAATCAGTAGAGTGAGAAACAGAAACTTATAACTTTCACCTTCTTTAAGATTTTTGACATTCATCTATGTCTTCTGCAGCAGAAAGGATGTAACTGTTGTGGAGTTCGTTCAGTAAGTGAGGAAAAATTCATCCTCATTTCCAGGATACTCTCCAATGATCACTTATCCTGAAGTGCTGAAATTTTCATCAAAACTTTTCTTTTATGTAATGCCTTTTGAAGTTGGTAGACTTTCTGATTACTTAAGGTCTGTTGTTTCTCTGTAGCAGTTTATTATGGCTGAAATTTTTTTTTTGCATGTCACAGATTCTAAGTCTTTGCACTTGCCAAGCTGAGGAGTAAAAGATGGGTATAAGCTGTACGATCATCAGAGGTAAATATAAAAAGTCATCTCTTTGATTCAGCATTGCCTTTGACAGGACTTCATACACATACAGATACAAAGGCAAGAGTATCAAATCACGGTGCAAAAAGAGTCTGTGCAGAATTAACTGCCATGGCCCTCTTATGTATCATTTGAAGTAAGGTGACTCAGCTTCGCTTTTCTGCAGCACTGCCGAATCAGGCGTAAGAAGTCTTGGTAACTCAGTTTCCATTTGCTTTTTATCTTAGAAAAAATACACATGACAAGCCATGAGATTCAGAGTTTTAATATTCACAGTTGTTTTTACCTGGTACTTGTTAAAATATTTACTATTGTAACCATGCTTTAACCATTGGACTGCATTCCCTATTAGCAGATGAACAATCCAATGCTTGGTGAATTCGTGTTTTAAACACCTAACTAATTTTAAATTCATGCAAGGAAGAAGCATCTTTTAAAAAAATTTTATTC
>VZTO01010909.1:0-17106 GCA_013400615.1 Syrrhaptes paradoxus
TCAGGGTTCAGTTCTAGGACCAGAATAGAGTTCAATATATTTAGCAATGATCTGAATGCAAGAGTTGAATGCACCATTAACAAGCTTGCTGAGAAACCTAAACATTGAGGTGCTGCTGACTCTCTTAAGGGAAAAGAGGCCCTGCAGAGGCATCTAAACAGACTGGAGCACTGGGATACGATTAATGGGATGAAATTTAACGAGTCAAAATGCCTGACTCTGCACCCCAGGATGGCGTAATGCCGGACCCAAGTACAGACTGGTAGAGGAGTGGCTGGAGAGCAGCCCTGCAGAAAAGGATCTGGGGGTACTGGTTGACATTAAGCTTAATGTGGGTCAGCAGTGTGCCCTGACACCCAGGGGGGCAAACTGCATCCCGGGGTGCATCTAACACAATATAACCAGCCAGTCAAAAGAGGTGATTATCCCACTGTATTCAGCGTTGCATTGCCTCACCTGGAGTACTCTGTGCAGCTCTGGGCCCCACAATTTAAAAAGGATGTTGAAGTACTCGTAATGTGTTCAGAGGCAGGCAACAAAGCTGGTGGAAGGGCCAAAAGGCATGTCCTGTGAGGAGCAGCTGAGACCTCTGGGCTGATCTAGCTCGCTTGTCTGGGGAGAAAAGGAAGCTGAGGGGCAACCTCATTGCTCTCTACAGCTTTCAGACAAGGGGAAGTAGGGAGGAAGGTGCTGATCTCCTCTCCTTGGAATCCAGTGACAGGATGCATGCGAATGTTTCAAAGCTGCATCAATGGAGGTTCAGACTGGACATCAGGAATCACTTCTTTACTGAGAGGCTGGTCAAGCAATGGAACAGGCTTCCTAGAGAGGCAGTTGAGGCCCCAAGCCTGTCAGTGTTTAAGAGGCATTTGGACAATGCCCTTAATAATATGCTTCAACTTGATCAGCCCTGAAGTGGTCAGGTATTTGGACAAGATGATCACTGTAGGTCTCTTGAACCAAAATAGTCTAGTCTCTTCTATATATTCTTCAGTCCTTTGGAGGGTTGCTGTTAGGTTCCCTCCAAGTGGTCTCTTCTTCAGGATAAACATGCAAACAGCATGTGTTCCAGCCCTGTGACCATCCTCAAGGCTCTGTACTAAAGCT
This sequence comes from Syrrhaptes paradoxus, assembly GCA_013400615.1. Lineage (NCBI taxonomy): Eukaryota > Metazoa > Chordata > Aves > Pterocliformes > Pteroclidae > Syrrhaptes > Syrrhaptes paradoxus. Next base: position 1,108 of record VZTO01010909.1, read on the forward strand.
GCTCCAATTTATCACTTCCTTCTTTTACTGGGGGTGCCAAAACTGGACACAGCACTCCAGATACTGTCTGATAAGTACCAAGAAAAAAGCATAATTATTTCCCTCAATCTACAGGCTATGTTCCTATTCCAGTGCCCATCTTTCAAATCAGATATTAAAAATCTAGAGAAGTTTAATTATTCTCATGTCCGTCTCATGAAGGCCTGGAAAAACACGTATCTTTGTGCAAGCACAAGCTAACAAGGATTAGATTAAGGAACAGTGTCATGACAGCCTAAGTACCTGCAATCAGAACAGAAATTCCATAAAGCAAAAGATGTCCAGCTAACATAGAAGAATCAGAGGCTGGTAACTGAAACTAGCAAATTCAGAGTAACAAAAAGATAATATATTTTCACTGAGGAAGAATCAGCCACTGGAATTAATTATCAAACTCACAATATAGCTTTTTGGGTCGTTTTTTTGTTGACACTGCATTCTCCCTCTGCTCCTCAAACACTTTTTTCCAAAGAGGTGTGTTTCTTTTCATGCAAATAAATAATTTGAAGACACAGGGACTTTCAGAAAGCTGGATGTGATGGGACTACTGGAAGCACATTCAGAAAACAGATACTAACTAACTTCACAAAGTATGCATGTGTTACAGGTCTGGCCTTCATATTTGGGGCTACAAGCCTGGCACTTCCCACATTCATTTCTCTAAAATTTGTTAACTTACACACACGGCCTTCCTATGTCCACCTTCCTTGATTCTATAAATATTTTACTAAATTACAGAACCTTTTATAATCTGTGTATGAAGACTAGAAAGGCTAAGGCTATTGCCTCACTGCAACTTTACAAGATGACAGCACACAAGAGGCAAAAAAACTTGGTGCCTGTCTAGCACTTGAATCCAGCAAGATCATAGACAGGGTCATTTATCAGGCAGCAGGCTAGAAATACTGTTCACATACCATGCCAGGACCTTGAAAGTTCATAGTCCTCTACAGAAATAGAGAGTTATAGCAGCTTCTTATTTCAATACCTGTCATATTTTAAGAATTAATTACCTTTCCTACTGAGAATATGTCTCCAGTAATCTAAGTGCTGCTATGACACTGAAGCCAGTGGAACCTTCACAAAGTCAGCACATTGACACATCAAGTCTAAAAGTAACATTGCTTACTATCCAGAAAAAAAACCAAGCCTTCTATGAGAGATTTTGTGTGTTCTGAAATGAATATAAGTGCACTGAACCAGATGATGAAAGAAATCGGCTAAGGTCTATAGTAAACAGCCATTAAAAATGAAACACCAAAATGTGCAGCCCAAAAAAGTTCCATTTGATAATGCTATTAGGGGTAGGAAAAATGAGGCGTCTAGATGCAATTTATCATCAATACTAAGGTAAGAATTGCTAGCTTAGCACTGTAAAACACACATCTTTAAATTACATTACAGTGGTACTATCCTAAATTATTGCCAGTGGGTTCATAATAAAGCAAAACACACAACCAGACACAGCAGCTATCCACCTGTAAATAAGAGAAACAAAGATAAATCTTATGTGAGGGACAACAATAAAACAAAACTTATTTTTAACTTCTAGGTCATCTCAACGTTTTTGAGAGCTCCAAACTGATTTAGAGCACAAATTCAGTGACAGATTGCTTTTTCTGTATGAAGAAACGACGTCTACAGTCAACATACCTTTCTGCATATGTAGCCGTGACTCGGTCCCTTTCAGAAAGATGGAATAGCACTTTACTCAACTGAATGTGTTTTTAAAGCATTTTTCTACCTGCACTGAATTTTGATTTCAGAAAGTTAGCAGCTCTCCAGAATTTTAAGACTATAAAAACCATGCATGGTGAACCATTAAGAATAATGTAAAATACTACTTCATTAAAAAGAAGTTAACAACTCTCAGAAAAAAAATTATAGCCAAAGTGCTGTATATGCAGGTCATAACCCAACTACATGGAGAAAGCCAACAAGTGCACCTCAAAAACTCCTCTTCCCTGCCCTCCCACTCAATTCAGCTTGAGCTTAAGTTACTGGAAAACTATATTGATCTGCATAGTAAACAGACAACTTTATGCTATACAAGACATAGTAAATCCACTGGGAACGCTGAGTTCTAGTTCACAGTGAGACTGACTTGCAGACTACTTCTGTCTCTGCTACAGCTGATCCTAACTTTATAACAAAAAGTGCAGATCATACCATGTGTGAATTTAAGAATCACATAACTTTCTTCACACATCCTTAAAAACCCCAACATATTTTAGCATTTATCCACCATTGGAATACTGTTATCAAAAAACAAACAGTGGTCCTTACATGGCTTATGGAAACAATTAGGAACCACAAAATTCCATGATATAAGAGGCAATTTTCTACTGACTTATTTGGGTAAAAGGAACATTTCCCACTTTCTTTAGGAACAGAGGTAATCCCTTCTCTATTCCCCAAGGCTAATTTGCTTAAGAAAGTGGAGAATGCCAGCATTAAAACTACAGAGGCTTCCCCAGATGAAATCAGAAAACCTATGTGGTGAGTTGGCCTTGGCTGGCCATCAGGTTCCCACCAAGCCACTCTCCCACTCCCCCTCCTCAGCAAAACAGTGAGAAAATGAGATTAAAAGCTTGTGGGTTGAGAGAAAGGTAGTTTAATAAAGAAAACCAAAGGTCATACATGAAAGCAAAGGAAATAAAAAAGATTTATATTCTACATCCCTTCGGTAGGCGATGTCCAGCCACTTCCTGGGAAGTCAGGCTTCAGTATGTGTGGTGGTTTCTCCAGTGCTTAAACACCTTAATAATGAATCCTCCCCGCACCCCTCCATTTCCTTTCACTTAGTTTTTATTGCTGAGCACAGTGTCATATGTTATGAAATATCTCTTTGGCCAGTTCGTTATCTGTCCTCACTACATTCCCTCCTGAAGTCCTGCTCACCTCCACCTTACTGGTCTTTGAAGGGGTGGGACTGGGCTGGAAGCAGCACTGCTCAGTAGGAACCAAAACATGGGTGTGTTATCAACACCATTCTAGCTGCAAATATAAAGCACAGCACTATGATGGCTGCTATGGGGAAAGCTAACTCCATCCCAGACAGACCAAAAAAACATAGCCAGATAAAACCCCCAAAATTGCATGTTGTGGGTTAAGCAGAGACAGAGTTAACTTTCTTCATAATAGCTAGCAAGAGGCTGTCTTTCAGATTTGTGCTCAGAAGAAAGCTGATAAAAAGTGATGTTTACGCAGCTGACAAGGTCTTTCCACTTCTCTGGCTGTCTGCAGACCGGGGAAGCTGTGAGGGAGCACAGCCCCAGTTACTAGCCCAGGCTTTGATCTTAGGTTCAGGACTGAGACCCAAGGTGGCCAATAATCTATTCCATAACATACACATCATGCCCAGTGTATAGGTGAGGACCCTCCGGAAGATCAGCCCTTNTTTTAGTTTCTCTTATCTCCTCACGTAATTCTTCTTTCCCCTCTCCCCCCTTATTTCCCCCCCCCTCTCTGGGGGGGGGGGGGGGGGTGAGGGGTGGTAACTGAGTGAGCGGGTGTGTATGAGTTGGCCCAGACATTATTTTTTCCCATTTCTTTTCAGAAATTGTTCACATCATAAAGTAATAGTATTATAAAAGTAATTCTGTTGTCCTACCATTGGTCCAAACCAAATTTATTTATTACACTGAAATACTGGTTTTAAAATGTCCCAAGAGAAACGACAATAGCAAACTACTTGAGAACATACTGGTGCTTTTAAACTACTTGAGAACATACTGGTGGTTTTTGATTCTTCATTGATGATTTCTGTACAGAATACTTTAGCATAATACATGAACACCATAACAGGAGGTTACTGTTGGTGAGTTATTGCATATATTATTTTTATTTATTTCAGAAATCAAGTTTTAATGTACTTCATACAACACAACTACAAAAATTGTTACGTAACATGTCACTGAATAAAGGCAGGCCCTTCTGTACACTAGAAACCGAAAGTCACATCTCAGAATCACAGGGCCTTGACCTACTAGATCTTCAAAACTAAGTCAAACAACTGACATCTCTTCATTAAAGTTAACTGGAAGCAAAAGGAAAAACAACAAACTTATTGGATAAGTGTAAACCTGCTGCTTATTTTCAGTTCTCTATTACTTTAAGTTACTTTAAAACATTCTGAATTACCAATTTCCACCTTCCTTGTATGTTTATGTTAACAGCAATTTTTCTTGGGGGGGTGGAGGGAGTAACAATCTTTCTTCATCCTACTGGGGAGAGGCTATTTCTTTAATTCAGCTACATCCCACTACCCTCTTTTTCACATGCACCCTGCATTAAGTGCTTTAACTTATCCTCTTCTGACAGGAGACTTTAATTAGTCTACTACTAAACAGAAAGTTTCCTAAAGAGTTCCATCTTACTACCTTTCACTACCTGCCTCTTCAACTAAAACTGTTCTGTAAGAGTGTGGACTTTCTGCAAAGAACTGACATAGCTAGAAAAACAAGCGCACTCAGAATTTTAGGAATGCAAGTGCATCCAGCACTCCAAAGTCTGTTTCACTTTTCTTCACTGTTTCATTTTGCTTAAGACATTATTCCTATCTTCCAAACGGTGCCTTTTTATATCCTTAAAGCATTATAGCTATAGCATGTTACAATGACACATCATAACTGCGTAAAAGGCAACTTGAAAAGTGTTCATGACATCTACCAAGCTGGGACCTTTTCCAGAAAAGGTACAATAATGTCTGTTAATCTGACTCATGGTTTCTAAGTCACTAAGATGTTCCCCTAGGAAGGATGCTATTGCCCGACAAGCAGCTTTATATGAGTTGCTCTGGATGCATCTTTAAATAATTTATTTTTACAAGGAAAACACTTTAACAGTAGAAGCATTCAGAAACTTTACTTTAATAATAGGAATAAAGCAGAAAAATCAAGTGAGAGGGAAGTGGTCCACAGTCTTAAAATAAAACTTACTAAAAGGGCTATTAGCAATCATCCAGCTACCATATTTGAACAAGTCCCAGTATTTATTTGTTCTTTCTTGCCCACAGTCTTCAGGTTACCATTGCTACCATGAACTCAAAAGCATCAATCTTATCCCTTTACTGTAAAACTCCTTATAGCTTTCAACCAAAAAAAAAAAAAAAAAAAAATCAGAGAACTGTTTTGCTTGGAAGGGACCTCTTCAGATCACCTAGTCCCACCCATATGCTCAAGCAGTCAGCTACTGAAGGTAACCCAAGATTACATGGGAGTCAAATTTTACTATCTCTGAGGACAAAGGTTCCACAACCTCTCTGGGCAACCTGTGCCACTGCTTGAATACCTGCACAGTAAAAAAAAAAAAAAAAAAAAAAAAAAAAAAAAAGAAAAAAAAAAAAAAAAAAAAAAACAAAAAAAAAAAAAAAAAAAAAAAAAAAAAAAAAAAAAAAAAAAAAAAAAAAAAAAAAAAAGACACAAAATGGACAGACTGAAAGCCAGTCTCAAGATTTAATCTATGTTTCTTCTGGAAATCAGACAAAAAGTTATGATAGTGTCTAAATAAAAGGGGTGTGAAACTAACCTGATTCCATACAAACTCTGAACAGTTTCATTTCCATCTTTTTCCAGTTGAATAGCTTGAATTTGTAGCAATTTCCAAATAGTTTTTATCAAACCATGCACATTCCTGTTGACAAAAAGAAATACATCACTGTCACATGCACAGTTACATTAGTTGATTCTTCCTTAAGAGGAGGAACCTAGTCACAAAATTGACACTCAAGAAGCCTTGAGTTCTTAAGGACTTCCTCACACTTGCCTACACCATTTTGGGCAAGCTGTGCGTCCATGTGTATGTGTTTTCCTTTTTACATAACAAGCAAAACAGCAGAGAGAATAATTAATGCATTAATTAAAACTTGTGATGGTTTGCTTCTATGATATCTTGCAAGTACATTCATTGTCCCCAGCTTAATTGAAACCAGTGCTTTTTATATGTTAATAATGGAAAATTAGCTCTTCTCTGCATACAAGCATATAGGTAAACATCCAGCATGGTCCACAAATTTCAACCATGCCATGGTCTAGCAAGAGAAAGCAAGATAAATCACATTGTCAGAAAAGACACTTGAGACATCTAATTTGTGCCAGCTTTTGATCTTAGGAGCCCAGGACTACACAAAATAGATATATACAGCTATTTTATCTCCCTCTTCCTATCTTGCTTTATTTACCTTTCAGGAAAATTCAAGAAACAATAGTATTTCTGGAATTTTTATACGATTTTCCATATTCTCCTGGAGAGATACTAATGAAAATAACAAAGCCCACCACAATAGGGAAAAAAAGCTCTGTGATCATGCAGTGAAGAGGTCAAGAATTCTACAGCTTCTTACTGCTTGGATGAGCTTACAAGCACAACTTTCCAAACTTTGCTCTCCTTTTCATAATTAAGTGCCCTCCACACCTTTGCAACATTTCCATACCCTTCCAATCCGACTATGCCAGATCCAACTCAATTCCTTCTCAAGGAAACAGCCTGGATTCTATAATGAAACACTCTTTCACAAGGTGAAAATGAAGAAGCAGAGGAAAAAAAAGTAATGGTTGATTCTTTTAATTTTCATCTAGAACATGCTATACAATTGCCTCATCATCCCCTAAAAATCTATTAGATAGTTTACTGCTCACATTAATAAGCCATAATTACCCTTCCCTTTATTCACATAATGAACCGGAAGAGCTAAAACACAATATAATTATAAGAGGTCATCAACTGACAAAAAGTTACTTCTATCACATGGGGCAAGATAAGGAAGGAAAGAGAGAATTGGCTCCTGGGAGTTTATTTTTCTGTTTTATTGTTCCCCCTTCTTTCCTTCCTAGGAGGAAAAAAAATCTGAGAAGTGTATTTTATCTGTAATTCTACTTCCCCATTAGTGAATGGAAAACTGCAGGAACTCCTCAGATGGCAAGCTGAAAATTATGCAGAATTTATGTAACCCTCTCACAGGACAAACAAACCATCATCCTGATTTAACACACGAGGAAACTGAGATACGGTAATATTAGTAGTTTGGCACAGAGAACAGTATGCTCCACAAACACCTTCCTAAATTATGAATGGATATATAGACATTTAAACTTCGAAGGTGTAACAAAAAGTCTTAACAAATTTCTGTCAAAGGACAGGGAGACTTTACATGAATACTATTAAAAGACAGGAGTTTACTTACACACAGGCTGGACCAGCATCAGCCCAATAACATGTGGTAATAATATGTAATCATAAAGAAATATCATGACTTGATATTTACAAACACTGTACTGAACATTCAAAAATAACAAAGACAAAAGATTGTAGGATTATAGAATCATACCCTAAAACATGCCCACACAATTCAAAAAAGAAAAACAGAAAACACAAACCATCACCACTTTTAACTACCAGACTTTTGCTACACTTATCACTACCTGCAGACAGGCTCTTTTCCATAAGCTGGTATGGCATACCAGGGAGCGTCTAGAGATTCCCACATTGGATCTCCCCATAAAGAGCTGCTTAGTTTTGTATTCCAGATACAGGGAAACTAGTATATTCTCTCTTCTGTGCCTTTCATACTTCTGCCAACAGTGCTGGAAAACACTGACACAGATCAAAACTGACAGAGTATGCCTCTGTTTCCTTTCTTCCAAAAATGGGCCAGTCATAAGATGTGTCTGTAATCTTTAAAATGACTGGCCGTCATGACACCTGGCTCTTGAAACATTGAAATCTGACTGTACAGGAAAACATGAGGTTCAACAGAACTCTGCTGAAAAGCAACCAACAGGAGGGCACGTCGCAGGCTTCCAAATCCCAATACAGTCAACATAACACACAGAGGAGGAAGGAGAGTCTTTTGGATAGGGTGTTTAGGGACGTAGTTTAGTGGGTTATGTGGTGTGGGCTGATGGTTGGACTTGATGATCCTTGTGGTCTTTTCCAACCTTAATGATTCTATGATTCTATAGAGGAGAGAGAGAGAACAACCACCTTCTAGATACTTCATGGCTAGAAAGAGTCAGTTAAACAGGAATTTGCTAGCATATTCCCCAGCTTCAACTGGGTAACTATGCAGTGAGGGGAAAAACAAACCACAAAACACTTAAGAAAACAGACTTCCCTGTTCTGAAACTCCTGTATTGCTGGTCCTAATTACCAGACAGGAGGTGGGGGGGGAAATGGCTGCTTTAGGCTTTGCACTCAGCTCCTGAACACAAGCAGCACAACGGCAGGACATATTGCAAGGATATCTGAAAACATATATACACACAGAAATCCTTCCAACAATTTCTTAAAGATCATAACAATCCATTGTTTCACAGGTTTTTAATAGACTGATTTAACTATTTCTGCTCATTCATTATTGAAAAAAAGCCACAGAAAGCTGGAGACCAATGTTAAAAACATGCAAAAAATGTGCATGTATATATTCATACACGTATACATATTTTGTATATACATATACATACACACACACACATACGACGTTCCATGAAGTTTAAACTCTTGGGGCATTAGAAGAAACTGAACACTGGGTCTAAGACAGTTATGGTATGCACCAGAGAGTTAAGAATGGATTCCCACTTGTCTAATCAGCAAGTAGTGTGAACTACATAACAAGTCAACTCAGACAAGCACTGGATGTTCACCTCTGACAAAGCAAAGTGTCTTTCCTAGTGTGCAGAATTTGATACACCTGGCAAAATAAAAGCCATGAGGTGCACTANTCCCCAGCTTCAACTGGGTAACTATGCAGTGAGGGGAAAAACAAACCACAAAACACTTAAGAAAACAGACTTCCCTGTTCTGAAACTCCTGTATTGCTGGTCCTAATTACCAGACAGGAGGTGGGGGGGGAAATGGCTGCTTTAGGCTTTGCACTCAGCTCCTGAACACAAGCAGCACAACGGCAGGACATATTGCAAGGATATCTGAAAACATATATACACACAGAAATCCTTCCAACAATTTCTTAAAGATCATAACAATCCATTGTTTCACAGGTTTTTAATAGACTGATTTAACTATTTCTGCTCATTCATTATTGAAAAAAAGCCACAGAAAGCTGGAGACCAATGTTAAAAACATGCAAAAAATGTGCATGTATATATTCATACACGTATACATATTTTGTATATACATATACATACACACACACACATACGACGTTCCATGAAGTTTAAACTCTTGGGGCATCAGAAGAAACTGAACACTGGGTCTAAGACAGTTATGGTATGCACCAGAGAGTTAAGAATGGATTCCCACTTGTCTAATCAGCAAGTAGTGTGAACTACATAACAAGTCAACTCAGACAAGCACTGGATGTTCACCTCTGACAAAGCAAAGTGTCTTTCCTAGTGTGCAGAATTTGATACACCTGGCAAAATAAAAGCCATGAGGTGCACTAAACCCCTGCTAAATTAAGTGTAACAGAAGAGAAGAAAGAACACAACATGAGTAGTCTTTGCCAATAAAACATTCACTTACTCCATTCAGCACTGAAAGGTGCTCAGCAGTTGCAAGTATTTTTCTGCTGGCTGCCACTGGGTGCTAATTTCATATTTACTTTATTTTAGAGACACTGTGTGCACAGCAGTGCAAAGCCAAAGAACAAACTTGGATGAAATTTTGGCAGGGAACAGGATGACAAACAGCAGGCTACATTTCTAAAAGAGTCAAAGGAATTAAAAAAAAAAAAGTATGGGCACTGAAATGAACCAATCTGAAATAGTCAGTTTAATCAGCTCCTGAGGCTACAGACATTTTAAAACCACAGACTTCTATGGTTAGGCTATATAAACCCTGCTTTGCAAACCCTAGCAGATGTGGTTTGAATTGTGGCAGCTTGGGGGATGGGGGGAAGAAGACGAAAATACATAAAAAGTTTCTGGGTAAGCTGCCAGCACTTACAATAGTAATCAGTCATGTGTGTTGGTTTAATGCATGGAAAAATCTAAGAATGGTGTAGAAATGGGGGAGATTCAAGTCCTTTCTATATGTAACTCTGATTTTCGTTTTAAGGTCAACTCAATCCTAAATATCCCATTTTACACTGTTTATTTTCTGAAGTACAGAACTGTATTAACATTTCATTTCCTTATAAATGGCTGATACCCTAACAAACCCTTCGCTGAACAAGAATTTCACATTTCTTAATCTGCAAACCACAGCTAATTAAACTTTCTCTCCACCTTACCTGTCCTGCGTTCAGCTGAAACAGAGTTAACTTTCTTCATAGTAGCTAGCAAGAGGCTGTGTTTTGGATTTGTCTAGGATAAAAACTGCTAACAGTAATGTTTATAGTTGTTGCTAGGACAGCCCAAGGTCTTTCAGTTTCTCTGCTGTCCACAGGTGCAGAAGCTGTGAGGGAGCACAGCCCATTTACTAGCCTGGGATTCGATCTTAGGTTCGGGACTGAGAGCCAAAGTGGCCAATGGTCTATTACATAACATAGGCATCTTGCCCAGTATACAGATCCCTTTTTGTTCCGGACCCCTTTTTATTCTGGATCCCCTTTGTTCTGGGTCAAGCTCTCTTTCCAGAACAGCTCTCTTGGGGTGGTCGTTCTTGCCAGGCCTTCTCCCTCCCTTGGTCAGCTCTCTGTCTGGGATGCTCAGGCTCTCATCTCCATTTCAGGACTCTCCCTGCTCTGGGATCGTTAGCCAGGGACAGGCGGAGCATTGGTCATGGGGGGGGCAGTATCACTGTGCATCACTCATTTGTATATACTATTATTTTCAACATTTTTGTAGGTTACTTATTAAATTGCTCTTATCTCAACCCACCAGTCTTTTCCCCTTTACCCCTTGAACTCTCTCCCCCATCCCCAGGATTGAGGGGGGGGGAGGTGGAATGAGAGAGCAGCTGCGTGGATTGGCTCCCAGCCAAGGGTAAACCCATTACATTAGCTCACAGCATTCAGGTTCTTACAGTCTAAGCACAGGTGCTTTTACTTCTTTGTTAACAATGCAGATTCTTTCCCTAACCCCAAACTGAACAAGTAAAGTTTTGTAATTTGGAGGACAGTGGTTTGCAGATGTTATTCATATTACAAATATATATTTACAAAACCTTTCCTAGGGATCCATAACCACCTACTGTAAACTCAGCACAGAATCAGCATCATCACGGCAAGATCCTAGCTGTAGACAAGGAAGTCACAGGGAGAGAAAGTATTTTTAAAAATATTTGATTTCTTAAGCATTTCACTCATTTACACAAACCTAAACTCACTTTTTCTCTCAGACTCACCATGAAAAACCTCAGCCTAGAACTGATTATGCAAAGGTTAGAAGTGGTGAAAAACACATCTTGATTATTGTGATTCTTGCAACATTTTATGCTGAGCTCACCAGCATAATACATCACAGGTGTAGCACCAATTAGCTGGGTTGGCTAAAAACAAACTCCAGCATTCTCTAGGAAGAGATTGAGAAAGCATAGTGCAGAAATCCAGTCAGGTGCTAAAAATCAGAAAATAAAGATAACCCAAGGAACTTTATAAGGTTGGTATATTTGAATGGAAACATCTTCCCAATCATCATTTGACTTCTCATTTATAAATTTTATGCACAGTGTCTTTTCCCCTCACCACAACTGCATTGTCTCAGCATGTTGCACAGGCAGCCTAGCTCAAAACGCCATTGTGAGATACAGGCATTATACTTGCAGAATTTTGTAAGTAGCTGCAGAGTTAGGGAAAGCAGACAAGACAACAAAAGTCAGTATTCCTAATTCCCACCCACAGTCTTATGGTGACTATTTGAGCATCTACTTATTTGGTTAGGAAGTTATTTCCCTCCTCCATAATGGAAGCTGCTGCCATTCTCCTCCCCATGACAGAAGCAACAAAAATAGGCAGTGCATTGATTTCTGAGGTTCCACAGAGCATTAGTCTAAACTGCTCACAATTTCAGCTTCCAGGCACAGAATACTCTGCTAGTTCTTAAATCAGACCCACACTGCCAAGACAAAAGCAACAGCCTTCGGCAGAGTGGAAGGACAATGCCAGCCCTTAATGCCACTGCTTATGTGGATATACTGTCATTTACAGAACCTCTTTTCCCCTGTATTTACAAGAGAAAAGCAATGACTAGTAATTATCTGACAAAATACACAAAAAACAAGCAACCAAATACTACCTTGCTGAAGGAATTAGGTTGAGAGCTCCATGAAGAACATAGTCAAGTTCAGCATGTTTCTCTGCTACAAGTGCCACCAACCCCTCAGAGCAGGCTGTTCGCAGGGCAACATTCTCACTGCAGCACTTCTCCCAAAGCAGGTTCAGAGCAGGAGTCTGAAATCAAAAGCAGGAGACACAAGCAATGAGAAGGCTGACACTGATTTCTCTTTATTCAACTCAAACACACTTCTATATAAAAACCTGCTCAACATCTTCTCCTGAAATCTTAGAAAACACAAGAAAGGAAGCTGGGGTACAGAGTCTACACCTAAGAAAGGCCTTTCCCAGGACAGGTCCCACTTTATTGCCCCTACTGCCTATGCCCTCAGTATAGACAGGAGTCACTGAGAAAAGGGTAAGGCAGACAAATTTTTCAGCTGTGACTATGCAGGTAAGCTAGCATCAATTTCACTTTCCTTAAAAAGACCAAGATGTCTTGGAGACAACTCAGGAAATGCTAGATCAAGCTATGTCTACAGCAATATGCAGAGGAGACAGCTAGATGCAGGCATACAGAGAGCTACCAGAATTAAGCCATCCTTACTCACCATACAAAGTCCTCAGTTCTCTCCATTTGCTAGTAAGAACAAAGATTTGGCAGTATCCATTAAAACTGCCGCTTGCTTTCATGATAAATTTGCATTCACAGGTTAGCTTGCTGACTTTGTAGCTTACAAATGGAGAAACAAGGAACAATTTAAACAACTCAACTCTGTAAAATGCTCTTGTAGAAAAAAAGGAGCCTGTGATATAAGATCAACACAAATATTTTGCTCCTTAGCAATTTAGAAAGTATTCCTGTATTTCAGTTTAATACCTTCGCAGGGTGGCAAATGGGGAGAGTCAGCTCATAGCTCAGAACAGAATGTCATTTGGGAACATGAGTATGATCAAGACAGTTGGAGGAGCTTCTATTAAGGAAACTACACACCTCCAGCGCTTCCTCACATCAAAACTCAGCACTTTTGATGCTTGGGTTTGCTAGCTTGGGAGGCTTTAAGACTTCACGCTGAGAAGAGAAATCCACAAATCATTTTCTGCTCATTTCTGTTCAAGTCGGCTTTTGGGAAGGAAAAACAGAGGAGCAAATCCTAACCAACACCTCTTCTTCATTTCTGTGACACTTGCAAGTACCAGCAATTCATATACCCCTCAATTAACAAGACAGACCTGCACTTAAGTGAGCTTGAATCAACTAAAAGGCAAAGTACGCCTTCACACCATGCTCTCTCTAAAAGAAATCTGAGCTCTACTTAGTTAATATGAAATATAGCATCAATACAGGTATGTGAAATGCCATACTTTTTGAAATTTTTATAATGATGTAAAAGACTTTCCTACTGAAGTGACAATGTCTCACCATATGGTACTTCACTTACAGTAACATAAACTCAAATAAAACTCTCTTAAACTGAGCACAGCTGGATGGTAGTATTCTGCAGAATTAAGACTTCTGCCATTAAGACTTCTGATGGAAGTAAAATGGGTCTTCTGATCCCAGAGATACACTGTTTCTACTTGTACACCCAGACATATTTTGCTATCTACCTTACTTAACTTCTACGATTTATTAAAATTACACAATGGGGAATGGGAATATAGAAAAACTTAACCATGTACGAATAGGAAAGGAGACAGAAGCAGAAGAATGCTACAAACCTGGTCAGATGCTTGTTTGATCTTCTCTGAAGAAACATTTTCTTTCAGTACTGCAGCAATCAGATGACTCACTGCCTAAAAGAGGAAAAAGAAATTAAAAATACATGCTGATTAAGAGTTATTTTTCAGTTCTCCATTAGGAAGAATTTACACTGCTGTTGCATATGATCATTTTATCATGATTTAAAATAGCAAACACTGGTATGGAAGCTGAAATATGGTTTAGGGCCAAAAATGTCTACAATGCTAGCATACTACTTTTTACTGTTGTCCTGAGGCAGAAGAGAAACAAAGCTTCCATAGGGCTTCATAGAGTCTCTTTATACAGAACCTCCCATAAAATTAGAATCAGGTATCTACTCAGGAATTGCAGATATTTTAATGCATTAACTTAATAGACATCCACAGCTCCACTGCTGTAAAGATCTCAGTGTACTTAACAACACTGTTAATTATTAAATCCCTTCCTATATAGGGCAGTGGAAGCAAGAGAGGAAGTGAAGCACAACAAATCTAAGAAACTTGCCCAAATTTTTGCATCCTAAGTTTTGCTAAATGCTGATGACAAACATACTATCAAACGTCCAAGCACTTTATGTAAACGCTAGTATATCTACTACCAGAAATGTTTCATTCATTTTAAACAAGGCATTTGAAGTTAGCAGTATTCCTCATAAGTCTATTCTGTGGTAGAGATAATGAACAAGACTTAAATTTTCAAGGTTGTCCAAAAAAAATGCTTCAGCTCTAAAGAATTACCATAATCATTGATACAGCTACACAGAAAACCCCTTCTGTGGCAGGCAGAAAGGTATCTTTTCACAGTAAGAGTACAAAAATGTTTCAGATTATCAGTGCACCCAGAACAGCAATTGCATCTACTCTTTTATGGTCAGGACAGATGCTTACTTTTGGAAAAAGTAAACTAGGAAGCCAGCAAGAAAAAAACAACGGTAACATTTCAGTTTTGTTAGTGTATAAAAAGACAGGAACAGATTATGTTAAATGTTTTTAAGTTCCTTCTCCTTTCAGGATTTACTTACACTTTATTTAGACATTAGTTGCTAGACTAACACAACGATCACTAGCACTCAGACAATAAGTTCACATTGCCAGGAAACCTGACACTTTAAACCTTCCTAGACTACAAGGATTATGCCTTTCAAACATTTGGATACATACTCTAATACATTTGACTTAAAAAGACAGCTTATTATTTGGGAATCTTACTTTTGAGAAAACAGAAGGACAAACAGTGGAACAAATCATATCTGTCTCTCTGCAGCTACCCCATGGCAAGAGCAGTAACATGCTCCCCAAGCAGATTAGATGTTTTTTAGTGCACTGATAAGTGAATCTTTTTTACTTTTCCTTTTTCCTACTTACAAGTAACTTCAGAAATTAATTCATACCCACATCTTAAAACACTTTCACTACACCAGAAAAGGGGCTTATCAACAGAAAGTGGCTTTTGTGGTTACCTATACAGAAAGGTAAAAATGTAGATTAGCCCACTGCATTCCAATAACTTGATTCATCAGTAAAACGTTTTGACCTACAAACCTATGCTCAAGTTCTCACTTCGCTGATACTTGTCTGTGTAGGTTACATGCTGTGCAGAGCTACTGTCTTGGTTGATCCCAGAAAAAGAACACATCTGTCACAAACTTGAATCCTAGCCTGATGATAGTTTGAAGATCACAGCATGCTCTTCAGGGATCACAGAATATAAGTGGAAACTAGCAAAACAGACAAAGCACAGCACAAAATCAACCAAAGCACACTAGTAGTCTTAATGTGTGCCATTGCAGTGATAAGCCAAGACATTTCAGCAATACTTGCACCATGGGGACATTCTTTTGCACTGAAGAACAATGAACTTGTTCAAAAATGCCAAGTCCGTACTCATCAAGGCTAGTAATGAATGAACTCCCTCTGCAGTTCTAAGACACTTAGCCAGACCTTAGAAAAACTCTAGCTTTCAGGACATGACTTCCTCTCCTAAACGCCAAGCTAATCACAAGGACTTCTGTGTCTGTGTGTCTCTCTTTCTTTTTCACAGAGGGGCTAAGCTGGACCTTGTTCTCACCAACAAGGAACAGTTGGTGGGGAACGTGGAACTCAAG
>VZTO01010911.1:0-10944 GCA_013400615.1 Syrrhaptes paradoxus
CCTTAGTGGACCGTGACACCCAGTAACAATAGATGATCTATCACATGTGGATTTTGTTGGGACTTTGAATTCTCTTTGTGCCTCATATTTTCAAGGAAATTTTCCTATGCACAAAGTTAGAGGTAGCCTAATCCAGTGATCTCTGGTGTCCAGGGCTTTTCTCCTGTTTTGATTTTGTTGTGCTCCTGGAGGAAATAACATTAGCTTCAGAACTATCTTTCAAAATCTATGCTGAAATATGGGAATGAACTGCCCATTGGATATATGGTCTGAATGGAGAGAATCTAACAAAGTTCTGTTTCCTTGAATTTCAAAACTAATCTTCTTCCCTGCTCAGCGTCAGCCTCTTAAACAAACATTTTTATCACCAAGACCTGTGGCAGTTCATAAAGGAAATATTACAAAGCTGAGAAAAGCAAAATGTGTAGGTATGTGAGGGTGTGTGTGTGTGTGTGTAAAAGTGCCACCACGAGTTGTTCACCAGTTTAGTAGTATGGAATAACATCACCCATCGATTGCAGTCTGACCCTGGTTTATGTCAGTATAACTCGCATAAACTCAGCTCTAGTGTGAATTTCTAAGACTCTCTGAAAGAGTGCCATGGTTGGATAACAACATTTCATAGACAGGCAGTGCAATGAATAATATTTAGTTTCTTATGGCCATTTACTATGTTTGCTAGATAATTTAATTTCCACATCTTTTTTTCCCCCTCATGTTTCTTTCTTTTTTCCACATTATCACTCTATACTCTCATGTAAAAACCACAAAACCATAATAGCAAGGAAGAGCAGTTTCATTATCAGCTTGGACACACTGAGGCAAGGTCTGGCCATACCATAAAAAATAATAGGTTATAACATGTATTTATTTAAGCTAATGTTGGGTATGTTCTTGTCATAGGAATTTTCATAAAAAATCCACTTCCCAAATTCCAGCAGCTTAACAAAGCTATAAAGTATTCATAATGAATAATTTGTAAGTTAAAATAACTAAATTTTTAAGATGTGAAATGAGACTTCATTGGTCTCATAAAATTTTATGTCCCAGGGGTTTTTCATTATTCTTAATCTAGACAATTACCACATACATAAAATGTGGTATTCATTACATGAAAGAACTTTTTCAATAAGGAAGTTATCTTTCAACGTATCTTTCATCTACATAAGAGCATTTGACACTTAGTTCATTCCATTACAATGTAGTATGTGTGGAATGTATCTCTTAATCTTTTTTCATTTTTTTTTGAGTAGCTGTCTGTTTTCATCTGGGACAGAGTTAACTTTCTTCATAGTAGCTGGTAAGAGGTTATGTTTTGGATTTGTGCTGAGAAGGCTGATGACATACTGATGTTTATAGCTGCTGCTAGGACAGTGAAGGACTTTCAGCCTCTCTGCTCTGCCAGTGTCTGCAGGTGCAGGAGAAGCTAAGAGGGAGCATAGCCCACAATTACTGGCTTAGTATTCAACCTTAGGTGTAGGGTTGAGACCCAAATTGCTGATGGAGGATTCTATATCATGCACGTCACACCCAGTATACAGATGAGGCTCTGTCTGGAAGTTCACACTCTCTCTTTCAATTGTCTCTTGCTCCCTCAGTCAGCTCTCATTCTCTCAAATACTCAGGCTCTTCTCTTTTCCAGGATAGCAGTTTTGGGACTTCATCTGCTCTGGGACCATTAGCCAGGAAAGATTTGACCTTGGTTGTCGAGTGGTGAGCAGTTTAGTGTGTATCACTCATTTGTATATTTATAAATTATTACTATTATTATAATTATTTTTATCATTATTAGTTTCATTTTTTGTAGTTATTATTTAATTAAACTTATTTAATTGTTCTTATCTCAAACCACAAGTCTCTTTTCTGTTTACCCCTTTAATTCTCTCCCTCATGCCTGGGAGGGGGGAATGTGAGTGAGCAGCTGCATGGTGTTTGTCTGTCAGCCAGGTCAAGCCATGAAATAGCATCTCCATTGTTTAGGCTAAACTATTAGACTTCAGGTGAAGTATCTTCAGAAATCTCATCAATGAGATGTCATACCTTAATACTTTTTCTGACAGAAAAATTTCCTTTATGCATTCTTTTTATAATGTTGGAAAAGTTTCTAAGTTAACATAAAAGATTTTGTCTTCTACCATGAAGCACTTCAATTTTGTTCTTAAAATAATGCTTAGACAGTTTCACCCCTCTACTAAGACAAATATTCCGGTTTGTTATACCTTGCATCTATCTTTGAAGATCAAACCCTGGAAAAGATTCCTTAGTTATAAATTCATCTTTCTTTCTAGTCAAGCATGTCTGTAAAAATTCACTGCCTACTGGCATTCTGTTTCCATAATTTGTAAATGCCTTCTTGATCTCTTCTGCCGTACACAGCAGAGTGGCAAGAAATTTGAAAAGATGGATTCAATTTTTGTATTGAAAGTGTTTGTTGAGTTTTCTGTCTTGTCATCAGCTGTCTCAGAGTGCCATGTCAAGAACGGAACTCTGTCAAATTGGATCTAATTAGCCCAATAAAAAATTGGAACTTGAAATACTAAGAAAATATATTTTTTTATCAAATTCATACAAGTAAAATTGCAATGTATTTTACCAGTAATCACTTCATATCCACAGTCAATGAAAGTGAAGGTTGGTATAGGTTTGTTTGGTATTAATTAGGAAATTTCAGTGTGTATAGCCAGGAGAGAGGATAAATAATTGATCTGTCCTCTCATAACTGCATAGGAGTTTGAGAATTTTCTGTGATCAGCATGTCCAAAATGTATATATTTGTGTCTTGTGGTGAACTTCCTCTGCCAATTCCTGCAATTACTGTAAAACAGTTACATGAAAAACACCTCCAGGATTGGGGCATCGACAACTTCTCTGGGCAACCTGTTCCAGTGTCTCACCAACCTCACAGTAAAAAATTTCTTCCCAATACTTAATCCAAATCTACCCTCTTTCAGCTTAAAACTGTTACCCCTATCACTACACTGCCATCCTTCCTGTAGGCCCCTTTTAAGTACTGGAAGGCTGCTATGAGGTCTCCCTAGAGCCTTCTCTTCTCTAGGGTGAAAAGCCCCAACTCTCTCAGCCTGTCCTTATGTGGGAGGTGCTCCAGCCCTCTGATCATCTTCATGGCCCTTCTCTGGACTCGTTCCAACAGTTCCATGTCCTTCCTGTGCTGAGGACTCTAGAGCTGGACGCAGTACTCCAGGTGGGGTCTCACGAGAGAAGAATAGAGGGGGAGAATCACCTCCCTCGACCTGCTGGTTACACTTCTTTTGATGCAGCCCTGGATCTGGTTGGCTTTCTGGGCTGTGAGCTCACATTGCCGGCTCATTTTGAGCTTCTCATCAACCAACACCCCCAAGTCCTTCTCCTCAGAGCTTTCTCTGAATCCATTCCCTGCCCAACCTGTATTCGTGGTTGGGATCGCCCTGACCCACCTCTCTAGCCTGTCAAGGCTTGAGATGATGTTGCGCATCACTTAGTTTTTGCTACTTCCCTAAATTTCTTTATTTGGATATAGACCATATGAGATATACACATTGGTTTTGATAATGGATGTATCTCAACCAACCTGAGATATTTCTAGCAGAACTAATTGTCTAGATTGACCTCTAACACATGGGTCATCCGTTGCTAGTATGAACGTCTTAAATGAGTCCAGTGAGCCGTGCTTCTAAGTACCTGTTTCTCTCTATTAGTTTTAAAGGGAGAACAATTAACCTGTATAAAAATGCTATACATTCCAAAGTCAGTGAACATGAATTTCACTTCAAATTTTTCTGACACCTCTTGGTTAGTTCCAGCTCAGTTCTGATAGGTGAAATACGAAAACACAACGTGTTCGAAATGCAGGCAGAGGTGGGGCAGCTTTACAGAGTTTCCAGTTGTCTCAGGAAATGTAATCTTGTTTAGCATAATGTGTTTTGTAAACCATATTTAAAAGAGTCTGAGTCTTCTCATTTGACAAAAAGGGAAATTAAGATCCTAATTTGGATTTGTGACTTCCTTATCCTTCCCAGGAGGTAATAAAAGGCTTCAAAATAGCCTGAAACACTTGATAGAAAGGTAGTAATTAATGATAACTAAATATAGTCATAGCTTAGGTGTTTTTTGTGGAGAATATCATCCATCTTATATTATACCAGGGATACTTTTCAACAATTTTTCTCTCTCTGGAAATTTCCTGTTTTCTCCCTTGTGAGATTTGAAGCCAATATGATTTAAACCTGGGAAAACCTTAATTGTTTATGCATGGACTTTGCTTTGATAAAATACAAAAAGCAGCTTGAATTTTCAGGACAAACATCATTCTGAGAAATAATGAATTCTTTGCTGTTATTTCTCTTAATTCTTAATCAGTCAGAAGTCCAGATCATGTTAGGAAATGATGAAAGCACTAATATTAACAGATGTGTTCAAAACCTGCAGAGAAAATGCATTCATCAAAGTATATTTTTTATAACACACTACTACTACTGACTGTGGACCATTAAAGCCAGCTAGATGGTGAAGGTGTGTTTTCCAATAATGTAACCTAGCTGTTTCAGATTTTATATTCTCAAAAGGTTCCTTAATCCTTAGTTGCTTAATTGTGTTTTTCAAATGATGAAACTTCTGAGTATGACTCAGTGGAACAGTCTTTAACCCCTAAGAGGTTTTGGATTTGTGGGTTTTTTTATAAAAGCATTTGCTTGATTAATCCAAAGCTACAAAGGTCATCACTGAGGCAGAGTCGATGGGAAAATTCACACTGTAAAAGCAAAGGAGCATGCAGGATCCCTTGCCCTGTAGCATCAAACTTAACATTTAATTTGATTATCTGCTAAATTTATTTATGAACTTATGCATGTAGTCTCCTCATGACCTTACCTTGAAACTGTAGTCTATCTTTGACTAAGGCAGTTACTTTACTAAGTTAATTAGCATAGTAACATGCTTGCTCAAGTGCACTTGCTTGCTATATTTTAATAATTGCTATTAAAAGTGGCTAGAGCAGGCTTACTTTGTCAAATTGCAACATCAAGCACAAGCACAAGGGTATTGGTAGGTTTGTGAAATATATTTGTACATTTTTAGGACCTCCTTTCAGATGATACCAAAGTGTTTTGGTATTCATAATGGTAAGGTAATAGTGATCTTTTTCCAGTACAATCTTTCGAAATTCTGGAAGTCGTGGATGCCCCATCCCTGGAGGGGTTCAAGGCCAGGCTGGATGAAGATTTGAGCAACCTGGGCTAGTGGAGGGTGTCCCTGCCCGTAGCAGGGGGGTTGGAACTAGACGTTCTCTAAGGTCCCTTCCAATCCAAACCGTTCTATTCTGTGATTCTATGACATGCCAGGAAAGTGTTTAGGATAATATTTTCCTGTTGCTGACCCAGTGAAAAAGGTTCTTGAGGCCTGAAACTGAATGAGCTGAAAACCCAGTACCTAATTCTATTTCCTCTAGATTTCCCCTCTACTCCTCTTATATTAATTTATGAGATTTATACCTTATTTTTAGGCAGTGTATACCTCCTATATCTTCCTGCTTCACAGGGTAAAATCATCTTTAACTGTGAAGGAACTCTGTCTTCCTGGCTATGAGATACTACAGAAAACAAAACAGTGAATGTTCCTGATTTGAGGCCATTATGATGTCTGCGCATGCTGGACAAACACAGAATTAAAATGTCTAAAGGAAACACTCTTAATGAACCATAGTCTATCCAGCAAACTTTAAATTTTGTTGGATCAATTTGGTTATCCTGACCTTCATAAGGCACCCCCTTCCAGAGCCTCCAAAGATCCCCTCCCAGAGAAAATCAGATTTCTTCCACTCTTCTGCTAATTTTACTTATAATAAGCTGCTTTGGAGAAGACTAAGTTCCCTT
This sequence comes from Syrrhaptes paradoxus, assembly GCA_013400615.1. Classification (NCBI taxonomy): domain Eukaryota; kingdom Metazoa; phylum Chordata; class Aves; order Pterocliformes; family Pteroclidae; genus Syrrhaptes; species Syrrhaptes paradoxus. Next base: position 5,868 of record VZTO01010911.1, read on the forward strand.
CTGATAGCAATAGCTTTGGGCTTCTATTAAAGGTAACTCTCACAATTGTATAATTCATACTTTCTAGAGCACTGGATAATGAGGAATTAGATCTCTTCAGCTCTATAATTGCACTGTGCTTCTTCACCCTCTGCTGGAATTGCTTTCTCGTTGTGGTTTAACCCACTCAATTAGCAGAGAACACCATGCAGCCACTTGCCACCTCAACTCCCCTGCCAGGCCCCAGAACTGGGGGGAGATATTTAAAGGGGTAAAGGGAAAAAAGAAGAGGCTTTAAAAAGAGAATTACTACATGAAACCCAGGATTTGCAAATGCAGTTATGTTTCAACACCCCTCCCCTCCATCAGTTTTCCCTCAGGCTTGAAATCTGCTCACTGCTGTATGCTTTCTGCAATGCTGCAGGTTCTGACATCTCAGCCTGTGGTCAGAGTCTTCTCCTTGCCCAGAGTCTTTGCTGCATATCCCCTGCTTCCACATTAAGCAATGTGCATGAAGCAGAGGGCTCTGTCATCAAGACTGACCCTGTGGCCTCTTGCACCCAGCCCCTGGCCAGCATCGAGGGCTGCAGCATAAACCGACAGATTGGTGCTTTTTAACACAAGCTAAAATCGAAGTGCTGAGAGTGAGCATTTAGTATCCTAGCCAAACTGACATCTAGATGTTATAGAGGATTGAAGATACCCACTTGTACCAGAAGCAATACTTCTAGGAATCTGAGTCAGCAGTTCCTTCTGAGAAAATAATTTCTCTCTTATCAAATTCTTTAGAAAGCTTGAAAAAATAACTAGGAAGATATTAAAAAATGTAGGTGATTTGCCAACTTTAAAATCACATTCCTGTTCTGTTGTTCTTTGTTTTTGGTTTTTTTTTTTTCAATGAACAGCATGTTTTTTATAATCAAGGGAGCAAGAAAATTATTATCTTTTACCTCTTCTGAATTATATATTTGTGACACATTGGCAGGTTCTCCAAGATGAGTTTTCCTCAATGTTTGTTCAGATAATTGAAACAGAAGTGGTAAAGAGAGAGAAACTTCTACATTAGGAAACAAAACAAACAAACAAACAAATCTTAAAGATGTATTGGTTTGAGACTCAGAAAATATATAGTACCTAAAATGACGCTTGGCTCTTATTTATTTACTTAATTTGAAACCAAGGATATGTGAAGGTCTGATTCTCGTGATGTCTGCTTTCTTCAAATAATCTGAAAGACTTTTATGACCATTGAAGAAATACCAAGTGATTGTGCAATTCAAGTTTTTACAAGGGGTACTTATGTTTTATTCTGTATGGTGTGTGTTTGTTTTCTTATAGACTAGTGTTTCCTATAAAACTTTAAAAAATCTACAAAGTCAACTTTTTATCAGAAACTTTAGCAAAAAAGGATGTAGTCTCTTTGGTTTCAGATGGAGTAACAGCAACTATTGCTGCACTGATTCATTCAAATGCACAAAGCCGGTCCCAGTGAAAACCATAATTCCTATTCTTTCTGCAGATGCAGGACCATGATTCAGGTTGGAAGGGACCTCAGGAGTTCTCTAGTACATCTGATCTCCCACTCAAAGCCAGTGTCATAGGGAAAAAGATCCTCCTTATCTCCAGTCAGAACATTCTTGTATCAGTTTATGCCCATTGTCTTTCGTCTTCCTCCATGCACCATGGTGAAGCACCGTGATTGCACAGGGATGTCACTGACTGGAAGGAACATATCTGAAACCTTTTCACCTAAAATAATCAACCACTTGTGTTGGGATTTTTAATAATAAACCACCTGCTTGTTTCAAGGCTGTAGAAGGCTCTTTGCTGTCTTTAAGATGGAGCAGCAGGCGGGGTTGCCCTGACGGCAGAGAAAAAATCTGAGGAAGCATAATTTGTTCTTATGAGCTGAAGCACCTTGTCACTTTGAAATAATCAGGTTAAGACTTCTGTGTGTCTGGTGACAAAACATGCAGCCGGTTCAACAGCAATAGAAGAGATGAGATTTTACTCTATAACATTTTGGTTTTTTAAGTTCTGTCAAATGTCTCCTATTCCTTTCTGGGTCAAACATAATCTTGTACAAGTAGGACAGTTATTCCATCCATTCTTGTTTGGAAACCCGATGAAAATCCCTGAACAGTGAAGAATATGAACTCTAATAGTGACAGTTTTCCATCTGTCACATTGAGTTGCTAAGAACGATTATAAAATAAAACTAATTTACCAGAATTAAAATGAATTAAGTAATGAATGACAGTAAGTTACGGATAAAAACAGGGAACACTGCAACTCTGAGAAGAAATAAACTTTTTTATTCTTGGATGCATTTGTCTTCAAAATGAGAATGCACTTTATGTTGCCAACCTTTACAAGGTTTTATCTGGAGCATTTTTTCTCCTAGTTGAAATAATTATGACGTTTACACCTTGAATGACACATATCTCTGGCACTCATCCAGTAGCCTTTAGTGTGGCCCAATTATTTTCAGTGATGAGTCAGGGACAAATGAATTTGTTGCACACATCCAAAGGCTGTGACAACACTGCTTCATTAGGCACAAGCTGTATGCCCAGGGACACTCAGAGCAGTTAAGAATCTGGGCCAATTTAGACTTTTATGTTTTCAAAACTTTTTCTTTAAATATTTTGCATCTTTTTCCACCATTTACCAGTCTCACCAGAACACACTATTCCGTCTTTCAGTCCTTTAGTGCAGAATAGGTGCTAACATCTTCAGAATGTAGGTCAATTTGAATGGATTTTAACAAAGTGACGAACACTGAAGGGTATGCAATGTTGTTTTGAAAGGAGACACATATTCACTAATGTGCAAAGCCTGTTTTGCTAAAGTAAATGTTTTATCAAGCGATAAAGCGTTATAGGGCAGCCTCTGAAAGCTAGAGGCAATGCCTGTATACTGCTGTTTTTGTATAGGCTTGAATTAAGCATGTGCACTCAAATTCCTTGCATGTGAGGGTGTGTGTATGCAGAGCTAAGGTGCAGCAGCACTAGAGGAGCAGTGCAGAAGGGAATTGTTGTTCCTACAACAACTGCCCAAGAGCTTGCAGAGAAGGTGTTCCCATTTGGTAAAAATGAGCACTGTGTATGTGTGCATGCTCACCTACGTATTGCTTGCATGCACTGCACATGCACTTTGTGTATTAGGAATACTGCTTATATTTGAATTTGGCATTGTCGAAACTCATTTGGTACCAAATGAAGGACTCAGTGCCCTTCTGAGTTTCTATTTATCCATTTTCTCCCTGATTTCCATATGCCTCTAACTCTTAGGATTTAGTATAATAAGTCCCTAAAATGCACAAGAGAGTTCTGGTATATCACTCTCTTCACCAAAAATTGGTTTGCTTGCTTGAGTGCCCTATCTTAGGGTAATAATGAAACTTTGATGCCCAGGCGAGTATGGTTCTCCCAGCTCAATCTGCACAGGTTTCCTTTTTAGAGAAGGAAACTTTCCTTCTGTCTGTACACATCTTTCTCTTTTATGAGCTCTTCAGGCCTCTGTAGCCCCACTCCATTCATCTATAGTCACCCTTAAATGTTTTGGCTGAAGATAGCATAGGAGATGCTGGTTGCACAGATGACATATCACTTTGGACTTTCTGGGTCTGAGATTCCCTCTATTTTCCATTACACAGCCTAAAATCGGTCCTTCATGGTGACTTTCTGGATATATATCAGGGCTTGCTAGGTTTTATTTGGCTTTTGAAAGGAGAGAAGTTTGTACAAGGTGTTTCTCTTTGGTTTATTCTTTATTTTTATTTTCAAAGGGTTAAGATTGATATGTTTCTTTTTCTATATTATTTGTGACTTAAACACTGATAAGATATTTTGGGCTACTTTAAGTATCTTCATACAAAAGTAACATGTAAATCAAATGTTCTGATTCAGAAAAAGCAATTTAACATAGATTGTATGGAATAAACAGACTAATGGAACAAAAATATAGAGCATATCAACTGTATTGCTGTAGGATTTTTATAATGAGGAATGGAGTAGGCAAATGTGACATACTTGTATAATCAGTCATTTAAAGTATTTATTATAATTAAAATTGTAGAAATTATGTGGATAGTAATCAGTTTTCATTATAGTTCTTCGCACATTTCAGTGCTATAATTAGATTGTGGCATCTGTCATTGCTGATTAATTTGTAGACAGCTCTATCTTCCCATTAAGATTTACTGTGTACCAAGGCAAAATTCTCATTATCTAAAAATATGAAATAAAAAGTGGCAGTAGTTTGGGGATAGTAGCTTTTTTACTTTGTAATTTTGGAATTGAGAATATCCCGGCAGGATCTGTACCATTGTCTGTGAGCAGCACTGGGTGGAGGGAGCACAAATGGTTCTTTTGGGGCTTAGAAAATAAAAGNTTATCTGTTTTGGCTGTTGTATTGAAAAGCTTTCTGCCATAAGTAAATGAAAGCTATAATGTCCTGATCTGTTCACTCAGCTACTGGGAGGCCAAAATGTTGTGCTTGCTTAATTTTTGCAGCTGCATGTAATATATTTTATCTACAGAAAGACGAATGCAGCTGATTGATGACCTGGGCTAGTGCTGCTTAGCTACCATATTGCTTCTCTTGTGGGCTCTACTTGGGCTGTATGTCAGGATTTACTGAATTTAGCAGCAAAGGTATTTTATGAAGTGGCTTCTCCTACTGCTTGTTCTCACCTCTCTGCAAGAATTCACAATCTCCTTGGCTGTGCTGGCACTTTTTTTTTCTGTCTTTGGTAAAAACTGTATCACTGGGCTGATCTAAGCTAAAAGAGAACCTTCTGAAAAGAAGGCACAGACAGGAACATATGGGCAGAAATGGGGATGAGATCAAGAAGGATGGGAGCTTTCTGATCTGTTTCTATGCCAAGATTAGTATGTTGGCACAGTACAGCCCCAGTATAGTCTGCTGTGTACTAAATCACAGGGAAATCGTGTAGGCAAAGCCATCAAACCAAGACATACCTTGCATGTGCCATTTCAGGACTGGACATTTACTCTCACCACAGTTTCTAGGACCTATTTAGATGTATAATGGGACCTATTTAGACTAATTTTGCCATCAATTTCTTAATCCA
>VZTO01010911.1:11381-23780 GCA_013400615.1 Syrrhaptes paradoxus
ATGTTGGCACAGTACAGCCCCAGTATAGTCTGCTGTGTACTAAATCACAGGGAAATCGTGTAGGCAAAGCCATCAAACCAAGACATACCTTGCATGTGCCATTTCAGGACTGGACATTTACTCTCACCACAGTTTCTAGGACCTATTTAGATGTATAATGGGACCTATTTAGACTAATTTTGCCATCAATTTCTTAATCCACCTATGTTACTGTGGCAAAATTTTCACTACTGACAATCTTCCACCCAGTACTTTTCTAAAAACTGGGATCTTCATGCTAGGAAGTCAGTAGCCGAATAGCAAATGTTCCTGGTGTATGGCAAAGAATAATGATAACTTTCAGTGCTTTTAGTTCAGAGGACTACCTTAGCTGTAGCTGATTACAACATGCAGACAGAAAAACACTTCATAGAGATTGAGAAAAGCCTTTTCCCAGAGCAGTTAGGGTAGTGGGTTATGTTTGCACAATTATTTTAGGGTGAGAATTGTATGGTATGTTCTTCAAATTTGTATAGGGCCTGCCCAAAACCCACAGAAAATATTTTTTGTTGTTTTTGTTGTCTTTGTAGGCTTTAGGGTTTCAAATAGTGCAAGTTTACAGGTAGCTCTGGAGATCTTTGAAGTTAGTGAAAATTAAGTGTAGCATGACAATGAACCTAAGTTTTGAGTTCTTGATTTCTGACACAATTCTGATAAATTGTTTTGTGAGATGAGGCAAAAAAAATTCTAGACAGTATCAGGGTAAAAAGAGGTTAATGGGCTGATTTTGACATTAACTTGAAACACCTGTTTTCAATGTTCAAGCATGATCCTGGCTGCCAGCTGGAAGAAATATAAAGGAAGGGAAAAGCCTATATTGAAGAGAGGTGAGAGAAAAGCTCATAGTGATAATATTAAAGCAAGTCATGTTAATGTACACAGTGTAGGTTTGGGGTAGTCTGCTATAAAGAAAAGACTTATTTGTTCTTTTGAATTTTTTGTCATGCAACTTGCATGTGGTTCATACAGTGTAGCAGAACAGGTACATTACAAGATTTACAAATTGATTTGGCTTTGAGAAAAAATGTATTCTACTCCACATCTGTTTTATTTGGGGTAAGAATAATATGAGCATTTTGTGAGAGGTGGCAGGAGGGGATCCTGTTCCTTATAGATTTGCTAGGGGTGAAAATTAAAGGTGATTTCAAGTCTCATGTGAAAGTAGGGCTCTCCTGTGTGTCAGTGGGATGGAAAAAGGAAGAACCTTTTCAGAACTTAGCCCTGAGATTATCTAAGGCTACACTTCACCAAAAGCATTCTGTCTCTTCCTTTCTTATGTGTGTCAATGCCCTGGGAAGAAGGTGGCTGTATCCTGTACTGCATTGGTGTCTTCTCTCTCACCTTCTAGTTGTTGTCCTGTTTCTTTTGCAGGTGTGTGCTACAATCACATGCAGAAAAAAAACCCTTTTGTCTTTGTAGAATAAATTCTTGAGTAACTTCATATGTCCCTACTTCTAGCCAGGAGCTTCTTTTTTTTGTGTCCCTGGATCCGTAATACAATTTAAGGCTTTTTAGAATTTATTGTGTCCCTACTCTTTGGATTTCAGTAATTTTCAACCTGGGGCAAATAAGAATGATTGATCTTTTTTGTTTGTTTTAGTAGAGAAAATGGTAATATCTAGCATTCCTGTCTAGGACTTTCAAGTTAATATTTTTCTTTCTACAGAAAAAGATAAGTAACTGATATTTGAATCTCAAGCTGCACTTTAACAAGCTGGTATAAACAGTTTTGTTTCAGAATGTTCTCTTTGGAAAGCAAAGATCACAGAAGGAACAAAACTACATAGTTGAGCTATGAGTTTGGCTAAATCCTTGGAAAGCCAGTGAAAGCAAGTGTGACACTGTGAGTCAGTGAACTCATTTTTTAGTCTGATCTAAGCATTGTTTGAAGCAATCTTATTTCAATCTGAGATTTGGGATTCTAGGCTTCTTCACTCTGAAAATCAAGAATCCATTAGAGGAAGCAGCTACTCAAAGCAAAGATGCTTCATTTTTATGTTTGTGGTTTTTTAATTGCTATAAGTATACAGTAGAGCTCATCAGAACAAGCAAGTAGAATTGCAGGTGTAGATTTTATAAGATCAGTTGAAATGGACAGTATTTAATAGACTGATGTAATGTGTTTTTTCAGAGAGGAAAGCTTACTTGTTTGTGTTCTGGCAGTATTTTTTTCCTTCAGGAAGCCAAATAAGGATTGTCAGTTTCTGAGTCTCAGGAAATAAATACTGTTCTTCCTGGACTCCTGTAAATAGCAAATTGCAGATTAGAACTGCAGCAGCAAGGAAATTAGCTAAACATGTGCATTCATCCTGTTCTTACTCTGGAACTTCTTTGTAAATGAGACTAATTTTGATTATCATAGCTTAGAGACTTTTCCTGTGTGTAAACAGATCAAAACCACGTTAGAACAGCTGTTAATGCCTCAGCACATACAGGCTAAACTGATTGCTAGTATCAATCCTATAGCTGGCTATTTGTTAGTGTCCTTAAGAAAGGAGGTCGGAGCAGTTTGCTTGGAAGAATGGCTTATACAAAGCAATGCATTTCTTCAAGGGTTGACTTTATAATAGGTTTTCAGCTTCTGAGCACTGAAACAAACAAAAGGAAGCTTCATTCACTTTTTTGTTCTTACAAAGATTCAAGACATCTTTATTCTAATTTTTAGAAAATTAAAAGGAAGAACATGATATTAAGAACCATATCCACTAGAAATGGATGCCAGAATATAGTGAGCATGAAGATATTTAACAAGACTAATTTGAGCCTAAGGAAACTCATCCCTTCACTAATTTTGCAGTCAAATGAACCTTCAGATGTGTTGACTTGCTTAGCGAAAGAGTCTTCTCTTTGGCTTCTCTTCTGTTGCTGAAGATGACGTGTTTGAAGAGGTAATCGAAACTTTGCTTTCTTTTTTCCAGTATCCAGAAAAATATAGACCCTTTCTGTGTGTTTCCATGTCAGACTCCAAGGAAACTCATTCAACTGAATGTCACAGCTCCAGCATGATGTGCCTACTTCTCCTGCGGGTCATGCTTCAGTTATTTTTGCTACCAGCTAGTGTAGAGTTCACCCTAAACTCTCATGCTGAGGAGATAATATCTGGGAATTACTCTTTCTCCCATAACCTGTCAGTATGAGCATCAGATCATCTAGGATACAGAAGACAGGAAATGGGGGAACTTGACTTTGCTAGGAAACAGCCTCACCAACGTTTGCAATGTTTGTATATGACTGGAATATATAATATATGTCCTCCAGCAGAAAAACAAATATCCTCTTTGCAGAATTGGCATTCCTCTTTGATTTTTTTTTCTTTTTTAATACGAACTCCTGCATGACATATCTCTACACAAAAATTTATGGGATCTACATGGTCAGAAAGTCTGTAATATGACCATGTATAAGGCTGAGTCTGTGTTCATTGTTTTTCAGTTTAGAAGAGATAGAGTGTAGTCTGCCTAAGTTTAAAATTACCACAGAGTATGTGAAAGAAAAGATCATTTGAAAGCAACTTTACAGCTTAGCCTCATGCTAGCAAAAATCTCTTAAATTCTAAATGCCTCTGTTTGGTTTGTCTGAGAAAGTAAAAAAAAACATCTCATACGTTAAGTAATACAATTTTTAAATGCATGCCTATAGGTCTCCAAACACCTTACTTTTCTTAAAGCAATACCATGATCTTTCAAATAATTAGTGGGGGGAGGGAGAGATAAGAAGTCAGAAACAGATACACAACAAACATACATCCTCACTAGTTTTATTTTTCTTTTAATATTTTCATGGTGCTAAGTTGCTTTTGGGGTTTTTTTTCTTAAAAAAAATAATAAAAGAAAGATCCACAAACAGATGAAAACAAAAAAAAAACCCACCAAAGCCTGCAAGCATTACATTATTTTTACTTGGTAATACATATGCCCCTTACAGCACTGACCTCTTTATTTTGGTTCTTGTCCTTTTCACTCTCTTTGAGGAGTCCCTCATATAGAGCCAGAGCAACTATAGATCTTTACTGATCATGGTATAGAATGTGATATGTCTGTCAGTATAAAATCGGACAGCTTGAAGAGAGTTGTATTGTACATTTGTGAAATCTGCAGTCTAGGCTGATTTAGTTCGTAAAGCAATTCACATGCAGGAGATGCTTCATGCGGAGCTTGACTATTTACTTCTAGTTTTTATGGGAGGAAAAAGGCTATCTGACAGTTTGCCAAGGGAAACGTTAAATTGGAGATGTTTAGGAGAATCATTGCTTGGTCTCGACTACAGAATTTTAAATTTTCCTNGAACCTTCAGATGTGTTGACTTGCTTAGCGAAAGAGTCTTCTCTTTGGCTTCTCTTCTGTTGCTGAAGATGACGTGTTTGAAGAGGTAATCGAAACTTTGCTTTCTTTTTTCCAGTATCCAGAAAAATATAGACCCTTTCTGTGTGTTTCCATGTCAGACTCCAAGGAAACTCATTCAACTGAATGTCACAGCTCCAGCATGATGTGCCTACTTCTCCTGTGGGTCATGCTTCAGTTATTTTTGCTACCAGCTAGTGTAGAGTTCACCCTAAACTCTCATGCTGAGGAGATAACATCTTGGAATTACTCTTTCTCCCATAACCTGTCAGTATGAGCATCAGATCATCTAGGATACAGAAGACTGGAAATGGGGAAACTTGACTTTGCTAGGAAACAGCCTCACCAACGTTTGCAATGTTTGTATATGACTGGAATATATAATATATGTCCTCCAGCAGAAAAGCAAATATCCTCTTTGCAGAATTGGCATTCCTCTTTGATTTTTTTTCTTTTTTAATATGAACTCCTGCATGACATATCTCTACACAAAAATTTATGGGATATACATGGTCAGAAAGTCTGTAATATGACCATGTATAAGGCTGAGTCTGTGTTCATTGTTTTTCAGTTTAGAAGAGATAGAGTGTAGTCTGCCTAAGTTTAAAATTACCACAGAGTATGTGAAAGAAAAGATCATTTGAAAGCAACTTTACAGCTTAGCCTCATGCTAGCAAAAATCTCTTAAATTCTAAATGCCTCTGTTTGGTTTGTCTGAGAAAGTAAAAAAAAACATCTCATACGTTAAGTAATACAATTTTTAAATGCATGCCTATAGGTCTCCAAACACCTTACTTTTCTTAAAGCAATACCATGATCTTTCAAATAATTAGTGGGGGGAGGGAGAGATAAGAAGTCAGAAACAGATACACAACAAACATACATCCTCACTAGTTTTATTTTTCTTTTAATATTTTCATGGTGCTAAGTTGCTTTTGGGGTTTTTTTTCTTAAAAAAAATAATAAAAGAAAGATCCACAAACAGATGAAAACAAAAAAAAAACCCACCAAAGCCTGCAAGCATTACATTATTTTTACTTGGTAATACATATGCCCCTTACAGCACTGACCTCTTTATTTTGGTTCTTGTCCTTTTCACTCTCTTTGAGGAGTCCCTCATATAGAGCCAGAGCAACTATAGATCTTTACTGATCATGGTATAGAATGTGATATGTCTGTCAGTATAAAATCGGACAGCTTGAAGAGAGTTGTATTGTACATTTGTGAAATCTGCAGTCTAGGCTGATTTAGTTCGTAAAGCAATTCACATGCAGGAGATGCTTCATGCGGAGCTTGACTATTTACTTCTAGTTTTTATGGGAGGAAAAAGGCTATCTGACAGTTTGCCAAGGGAAACGTTAAATTGGAGATGTTTAGGAGAATCATTGCTTGGTCTCGACTACAGAATTTTAAATTTTCCTTATGAATGTGTTCCTCAGAAGAGAAGAAAGGTATAATTTGATTTGCTGTTGCATTTGTGGTGATGAGTTATTGCAGAATGTAGTTTTCAACTTCAAATGTCTGTAGAGCAAAGGAAACTAAAATCCACAACTGTGCCTGCAACCTTAAGACTACCTCCTCGTGCATTTCTAGCAATGTAGTTACATTAAAGACTAGATTGACACCTGAGTTTAATGTGTACAACTACTCTGACTCGCAGAGTTGTTCCTGTATAAAATGAAAAGGAAAGTGGCCCCTTGGTAGTGAAGAACATGGTAAACACAAATGACTCTGCTCTTCTATGACAAACTGAGCATCTGTCTAGTAGTATGTATATCCAAAAGTAAATGCTTTGGAAACACTATGAATTTTAAGTTATGTCTGAATAATTTATTGGTGGCAATAAGCTTTTAATTTGGAGCACCTCAGGAGCATTTTTCTGAATAATTCTGATAAAAGTTTCTTCAAGACAACATCCAGTTGAAATAATTCAATGTCTAAGAAATTTGAAGGATGATCTTAGCATGCAAAGAAAGAAAGATGAACGTCCTAACTTCATATATTTATAATCATACCAGACTGATCTTAGATATTTGCTTCTCTTAGAAACAAATAAGCAAGTCTTCATTGACTGGTGGGGCTTGATACGGTCTTACAACACTTTTTATTATAAGCATAACTTTTTTATTTATTGTGTGTATTTAAATAAATTTACTTAGTATCTTAATAATGCAAAGAGAGATTTTGCTGCTGACTGGTTAAAAAAAAAAACAAACTGAACAAGATTTTGGGAAACTCAACAATTTTTTCAGAATCAACTAACACAGTAGATTCTTCCCTCCCTTTTTGGCTTTGACCTGCCACCTTGTGACACCCATCACTGTTTTTTAATTTTTTTCTGTATTTTCTCAAGGTTATTTCAGTTACACAGCTGCTGTAGGTGTACAGCATGGCAAAACCATAGAATTGCACTGCTGACACCAGACACTCTTTTGTATGTATGTACTCTAGCAGGTGACAAGAATTTTTGCATGGTTTATAGATGCTCACATAGAAGACCAATACTTTTATACAGCTGCTCAAATGAGAGATAACTACTGTTTGTCCTGAACTCTTCATTGCCCTGTTAAGGGTGTTTTTGTAATACTTTGGTCAACAATTTAATATTATTATGGGAAGTCTGCTCTTAAGATAGTACTTTCATTTCCTCTGGAGAAGTAAAACTTGATCTTTTTAGTTATATTTGTGGCTTCTTTCTATGATATGCATTTTTATGTTTTCACTGTGGTGTCTTTTTTCACAGAGAGTTCATGCAAGGAGCTCATAAAAAGTTTACTGAACTTTATCTTAAAGTGTTCTACCAAGAAAAGAGTGTCTTGCCAAGAATTCCTGAAGCACATCTCAAAATACAATAAAAATCTTTTTTTTTTCTTTTTTTTTTGAGTGGAATGAAATTTCTTTTCTTGCTGTTCTTGAGGGATATTAAGAAAGAAGAGCATAAGATATTATCAGGTCAAGCTTTACTACTGAATACAATGGAGCAGATGGAGGAGACAAAGATTAGTTGCTAGTGGTAAATTCATTTTCTGCTTGAGCAGAAACATCTGTTCATTGCTGAGAAGTTCATTTGTCCAACCTTTCAAAAAATTTTGGTTACACATACCCGCTTCTCAGTATGAAGCTGAACTTGCGTGTTGGAGGGAAGATTAAAAGTGTGGCTGCTTTCATTTATTCCAAATGTGAGCTGTATGGAAAGTACATTGCTGAAGAGAAAATACATACAGGACAAGGGGTAATGGTTTTCAGCTGAAAGAGGGCAGATTTAGATTGGATATTAGAAAGAAAATTTTTACTGTGAGGGTGGTGAAGCACTGGAACAGGTTTCCCAGAGAAGTTGTGGATGCACCACCCCTGGAGGGGTTCAAAGCCAGGCTGGATGAGGCTTTGAGCAACCTGGGCTAGTGGAGGGTGTCCCTGCCCATGGCAGGGGGGTTGGAACTCAGTGATCTTTAAGGTCCCTTCCAATCCAAACCATTCTATGATGTGCATACACGTATGCCAGTCCAGTCATGCTTTGCACCTGTGTTGTAGGTTCCTAACCATGGGGTGGGTTGAGCTTGGCTGGCTGTCAGGGGCCCACCAAGGCATTCTATCACTCCTTATCCTCAGCAGAACAGGAGGAGAAAATAAGATGAAAATACACACAGCAGTTGCTTTGTAACACAAATGCCTTAATAATGAATGCCTTCCAGACCCTGCCTCCTTTCTCTGAGCTTTTATTGCCAAGCACAACATCATATGGTATGGAATACCCCTCTTCTGGGTCAGTTGTGCTGGTTATGTCCCCTCCCAAAGTCTTGCTTATCCCCAGTCCTCTGGCCTTTGTTGGGGGGGTGGAGGGGATGTTGTGGAGGTGGTGGTGTTGAAGAGCCTCGATGCTGTTCGAGCACTGCTCAGCAGTAACTAAAACACTGGAGTGTCATCAACACCTTTCTTGCTACAAATAATACAAAGCACAGCACTTTGAGGTCTGCTATGGGGAAAGTTAACTCCGTCCCAGCCAGACCCAATACACTCCCAAGTAGTCATTGGTCCATGGGCTGTGTTTGGTCTTGACAGTGGGAGTAGCTGTTTGAAGCACAGCTATATCTTGTTTTGGGCACTGTGGTGGTGTGCAGAGTGGACACTTTTCACCCTCAAAATCCTGTGGTGTACTGAAATGGATGCCTTTGATGAGCATTAGTTTTCATGATGTCTACTAAGTGATGATAACTTATAGGTCTGGTTTGAATTTTATTTCCTTCTGTCCTACACAGTGCTCTACTCTACCTAGAGTGGCTTGTACACAAGAATGATTAGTATTTTTCCTTTATATTACAGTTATATTTTTCAAAGAAACCAATTTGATCATTTTTTTTTAACCAAGCTATAATCTTGGTTTGTTATTCACGTGCAGAAAAAAAGAATGTTGATACCTGGCGTAGAACATCATGTGAATGCCTTCTTCTAATTTTGTATTTGAATTAATCTTAAGATTGCTCTATAAAAAATTACTTGGTCAATCACTGTCCGCAGACGCTGATTATTCTGTCTTAAAAGTTAACCTAGAATTTTTTTTTTTTTTAAAGTAGTTTCATAGAAGCATTTGCCCTTGGTAGCTTGAAATAATGATGAATCACTTCTCCTTCTGCTCATGTTCTTTTGCAATTTACATCCTCCCATGTTCTCTCACATAAGCAGTACTATATAAAACAGAAGTGAAATGAAGATTATTGGTATTATACATCTACAATTTGGGTGGGAAAAACCCCCCACCCTACATTTTTAGGCCATCGATCAAATTACTCCTTGATTTACAGACTCTCAGCCTTCCAAGGAGAGCTATGAACCTTGCAGGATTTACATGTGATTCTCTTCCAAAACTTTGAGACGTGTAAAAGCTGTATTGACAAATTTGAACTAAATACTGTAATTGTTCCACTCACCATATTAGCTTTCTCTGTGGGTTGGCTTTTGTTGCTTTTTTTGTTGCTATTTGTTTGTTTGTCTTTTCGTTCTAGAGAATTAGTAGCATGGTTTCTTTGTTGCTGTCTCTACCTTACCCTTGTTAATGCTGACAGGGGCTGGTATTCAAACTTCTGGGAAAAGCTCTTCTTTTTCCTTTAGAAAGAATATTTCTTACAGTTATCAGTAGGATTATTACATGTGTATCTGAAGAGAAAATTTGGCCTGTGACGAGCTTATTTGCAGCAGGCTTAGCTGTAGAGTGTTGTATAGGGAGTTGTTCATAGTACTAGGCAAATATTGTAATTGCTAGATTATAGGCAAGAGCCCTGCAGCAACAGCACTGAACAAAGCAGTCTCGAGCTTTGCATATTTAGATTCTCCTGCTACTGAATTCAGGCTTTGAGGCAATCTGCAGTTGTTTTCTTCTGAGACTGCTGAATTTAGAATGCAACATCTTAATTATGTGCAAGCCCCACCCATCTTAGGATAATTTACTATTGCTTATTTTGGGCAGTTCTCTTCTTTGTTTTATGGAAGCACGTGTTCAGTAGATTTCCTGCCCCAAATATTTCCTCCCCCTTTAAAATTGCTGTCTGATCATATGAATGCCCTTTGAAAGTACTGATCTAATCTGACTTTGATCCTTACAGTGCGTATGTGTGCAGCATGTAGAATCACTGCAATAAAGGTGTGATCAGCACAGCATCTCACTTAATAAATCATTGGATGATACATGAGAAAGCTGTTGGCTTCCACAGATGCAGGTCAAGCCTGGACTCCTAAGAGGAGCGTTCTCTAAAAGCTGCTCTTTATAGCAAAAAAGCGGCTCAGGAGGTCAGAGAGATAGGAAGAAAGTAAGACAGTTTGAATGTCTATGGCTAGCACGATATAGGTATTTTTTTCATACATACAACAGCCTTGTAAAAGTTCTGGTTTGGCTCTCCCATTGAGGAAAACTCTGTAACAGGACAGGACAAGATTAATGGAATACCAGTCAACTAGATCACCCCGTTAACCTGGTGGGGGATGTTGTAACAGCCTACAGCAGCCTGAGGAAAGGGAACAAAAAAGCACCAGGGTGCTTAGATGAAGCCAGAAGATGCTGCCAGCAGGAATTCACAAACCCAAATTAAATGTTAGAATGAAAAGCCACTTTTATTATGCCAAACAAATAGCTCACCAGAAGTCCCAAAGAGATGCCAGTGCCATAATTTTCCACTTTCTGAGTTATGAGGCTTTTATTGTAGTAGATATTTGGGCATTTTAATTCCAGGAAAGGCTTCAAGGCTGTGAATCTTAAGACTGTATTAAATAAACAAACATCCATCAATCCTTTCCTTCAAGAGACCACCAAAGATGAAAAAAGACAATGTGATCTCTTTTGTGCCGTATTCTTGTAGTTATGGCATTCATCTGGGAAGAGGGAGATCCAAAATAACTTCTCTATCTGTCTCCCATCTTGTAGTTTACATGATATTTTGGGATGAAGTACTCTTGATCTTGTCTCATTGGAGCTCTTGTTTCACAGCACTTAAATCTTTTGGCCAGAGCAAATGAAGTTCTTCAACCCACTTCTGTTCGGTTGACCTTGGGCCAGGAACAGGAATCCAGCATGTTGAGAGTTGTTCTCATGCTTGTGCTTATCCCTTCCTTTCATCTGGCCTTTCTAGCTAGTTCTAGATCAGTGTCTTTAGTGTCTCACTGGCAGTCCAACAGTAGCACAGTTGATAATTGTCTTTTGAGTCTGAATGAAAACTCAGAAGGCGGACTCCACCCTTTGCGTGTAGGGTAGGGACTGGGCTGGCAGTCTGCACCATTTGGCATGAAGATGTGGCACAGTTATCACTGGAAACTTCTTATGGCTCTCTGTGCTTGCAGTGTGGAGTGCATACTGGACTGTGCAACTTTCCTGTTGGACTTTCCTGACCTCTTGATGTTCATAGAATCATAGAATGGTTTGGGTTGGAAAGGACCTTAAAGATCATCAAGTTCCAACCCCCAGTTTTCCCTCCACTGGCAATAGTTAGCCTGGTTTCTTTGGGTTGAGTGATACAGGTTATCACACAAATATGCTGTCTTTGGTTGTGGCAAAAGGTTTGTTAGCCTGGGGCTTCTCAAGTAGTACTGAAGCATGCAATGAAGATAGAGCTGGAAATTTCTATCTTTATGACTTCCACTAAGTGTAAGTCACAACCAGAAATGCAGCCTAAGGGAATGGCTCAATTGCTTGCTCTCCTGCCTGAAGTAAGAAAGAACCTTTGAATGTTGAGGAGTGGGTGTTTGGCCTGTGGTAGTTTGGGATGACTCCAAGTTAAAAAAAAAAAAAANTTAAAATCTGGTATTACTTTTAGTATGCTAAGGTATATCAGCAGATACAAAGAACACAACATCACAACTTTTTTCAATTTTTAATCTTGAAGAACAATCAGGATGTGTTGTCTGTTTAGCAGTATTTATCCCAGTCAATATCCTTGAGCTAACAGAAATGTCTTGGAGGGAGTGGTTATAGGGCAGAATGCATTCCTCTATGCAAAGTTATTACTTAAAATACAATCTAAAATACAATATATTTTGAAGCAGAAGCTTTCATTCTTGCTGATGCACTGAAAACTCTTTTTGAAATATGTTCTCAATGACCCATTAAATCATCATTGTTTATCCTGTGTAGTTTAGCTTACTATTGAACTAAAGATGAATAAGCTAATAAGTTTATACACATATATTAACTGGAGGGTATAAGGATTAAAGAAAAGATACATGCATACTAATGACTTGTTTATTGCTTGATGGACAGTCCTGTTAAATTAAGGGGGGGTGTGAAGTAGTCAGCAGTTTCCTTTTCTTCTAGTTTTCTCTGAGAAATATAAATGATCCCAATGAAAATGCTCAAACATTGCAAAAACCCTAGTCTACGTGATCAAACCAAACGCAAAGTTTTACACTCCAGAGAGCAAAGATAGCTTAAAGACAATACTTTAATAAAGTTTCTCAGGCTGGGGAAGGGAGACTATTGAACACGGAAATGAAAAAATAGACAACCTGTCCTGTACTATGCAAGAGAGGCTTCCACATT
>VZTO01010911.1:24585-46886 GCA_013400615.1 Syrrhaptes paradoxus
AAAAAAAAAAAAAAAAGTGAAGTTTCTTCTTCTCCCAGGTCTTTTAGTTCTGTCAGCTTCAGTAATGTTCCTCATTATATCAGTGTATCTTTAAATCCTGTCACAGAAGTGTAAATCTGAGGATGTTTAAGTAGTACAAAAGTAGGAGAAAATAACATCTTCATGTATACACTGTTTCTAAGGTCCCAGTCAAGCTCGTCTTTTATCTTGAACAAGTAAAACCCAAGCTTACCACAATGATTTTTCCATAAATTTTTCACAATTGTGTGGAGCCAACCACTGCAATGTAAAGACTCTAAAGTAGGAATGTAAGGGTAGAGAATGCACTTCAAACTTGCACATTCTTCATCCTGCAAGTAAAATTTTAAAATCTGGTATTACTTTTAGTATGCTAAGGTATATCAGCAGATACAAAGAACACAACATCACAACTTTTTTCAATTTTTAATCTTGAAGAACAATCAGGATGTGTTGTCTGTTTAGCAGTATTTATCCCAGTCAATATCCTTGAGCTAACAGAAATGTCTTGGAGGGAGTGGTTATAGGGCAGAATGCATTCCTCTATGCAAAGTTATTACTTAAAATACAATCTAGTCTAGTGATTACAGTGACAGGGCTTTGTAGCAGTCATAGACAGTCAATCTCTTTCCTTTCAGAAAGCCATTCAATAAATTACAGCATGCAGGGGGCTGTTACTTATTTTCTTACAAGAGAAAATACAGATCAGTAGTGACGATTTTGTCCAAGATTCAGAGAGAAGAAATACATATCCATATATTTTGAAGCAGAAGCTTTCATTCTTGCTGATGCACTGAAAACTCTTTTTGAAATATGTTCTCAATGACCCATTAAATCATCATTGTTTATCCTGTGTAGTTTAGCTTACTATTGAACTAAAGATGAATAAGCTAATAAGTTTATACACATATATTAACTGGAGGGTATAAGGATTAAAGAAAAGATACATGCATACTAATGACTTGTTTATTGCTTGATGGACAGTCCTGTTAAATTAAGGGGGGGTGTGAAGTAGTCAGCAGTTTCCTTTTCTTCTAGTTTTCTCTGAGAAATATAAATGATCCCAATGAAAATGCTCAAACATTGCAAAAACCCTAGTCTACGTGATCAAACCAAACGCAAAGTTTTACACTCCAGAGAGCAAAGATAGCTTAAAGACAATACTTTAATAAAGTTTCTCAGGCTGGGGAAGGGAGACTATTGAACACGGAAATGAAAAAATAGACAACCTGTCCTGTACTATGCAAGAGAGGCTTCCACATTACAGTGAAAAAGTTTAAACAATCTTTCATTCAAAAAAAAAGTTCCCCCAACGGATACTGCAATTCAATATAGATATAGCAAATTTAATGTACCTGAAAGTCCACACCGAGTGGATTTTGGAAACTGGCTTTATGACTTGAGCTGTTTCTTGTATTTTGACCTATTTTCTCATAAAGTAGTGTCAAAGGTACCAGTAAAACAATCTCATGAGCAGGGCATCTTTATAAAGGAGCATTCTCCAGAGTAGGACACTAACAGCTGGTTCGTATTCATCACTGTAACTTATGGGCACTAGTTGAGAGGTATGTCCACAGAATCGAGTTTTATTAAGCTAAAGGTTTTTGCACTGGTTCTAAATTTGATTTAAGTTTTCTTTGTTAGCTGGAAAATCATTGTTTGGAAGTGTGTGAGTCTGTGCAGAGCTGTAGAAATTGCTTCCTTTAAATGAGAATCTAAATTGCTAGCTGTTCAATCAAAATGAAATACAGGTGGTCAAAAGATCTCCTGGTCTATAATGGTGTTTCCCAAATGTTGGAAAGTTAAATTAAGCTTTCAGAAAAATGTATGCTTTCCATAGTATAAAGTCTGTGCTGTTAGAAGCTTTGTCTTGAAACTTGTTTAAAAAAAAGTGATTACTACAGAGTGGAAGACTGTTTGGATGGTTATCTTGGGTTGGTTTGAGTGGTCTTGGACACAGGTGAAAGTTGAATGGAAACAAACAGTTCTAAATTTAAATGTCAGGCTGTATAAGAATTTGAGTTAAACCACTGCCACCTGTGTAAGTAGTGCTTGGAAATTTCTATGTCTTCTACCATTCAGTTCCCATTCTTCCTACATGCACAGGCTTTATAGCCATTTTCCTCCTGTGATCCCTGTCATTACATTTTTTTTTTTTAAGTGCAGCTGACACATATTTGTGTGTAAGATATGATGACATTGCATGATAGGCAGCAAAATCTTCAGATCTATGTACTAAACTGCAGATCTCTAGTCGTATCATTACTGCTCTATTCCTCATGTAGACGGCATCGCACTTGCTGCAATCAGGTAGGCAAACTTCTGGTACTAGAAGGACATATAGTTACATAGAGACCCATAAATTAAATGCTCTTTCCTTCTGACAGCATTTGGAGAATTATCCTTGTCTCATACATAAGTGTGTCATACAGCTTGCTCTTCTCCCAGACAAATCTTGCCTTAGCAGAGGTGTTAAGTGATGTCGTTATGCAAACCCGATAAATTTGCTGCCCATTTCCACAACCATGTGTGGGTGTGTCAGGGAGTGTATATATTTCCTGGTACACACCATTTATGCTGTGGTCTATGTAAAAGGAGGCTCTTTATTTACTGTCCTTTATCGGACCCTGTCAGATACAAGTGGTCCATTGGGCTTAGCTTGAGATAATTTCTACCCCAGAGTTTGTAGAATATAAAGCTACAAAACAGACCTGCTCTACTCAGCAGATTGTGGATCTTACATGTGCAGAAAACACTCATGACTGTAATTGTTTAATTAAGTTTTACAGAAAGAGCCCTTCTAAGAGTGAGAAACATTTCTAACACCCAGATTCTCACTGCTGCTAGCAGCTTTTTTGTTTATCTATTCGTGGTGGTTTCTAAATGTTGATGCCTGTATTCACTGAGTTATCCCTGTTTACCCACTCTCCCACCTTTCTTATCTTTCACATATCAAATATTTCACTTTCTAGTGGAAAGGTCATGAAACAATTGCAATGCATTGACATGCATTTTGTTTTATGTCTTTATTTTGTGAATGGCATATAAGGTTCCTGTGTAGAGGCTTACTGCTTTTTCTGTGGCTCCCTCCTTGTTATTCTTTCTGCTCTGATTTATTCCTGCTACTAGCAGCCACATGTCTTCCAGTTTTCTCAGATTTATAGCTATCTGTCCACTCCACTTCGAGCAAACTGCTGTGAGAAGAAAGGAGGTACAGTATGCCTTTGTACACTGAAGAGTTGCTAGCGCACTGTTTAGGCAGACACGATAACTATATCCTGAGGAACGCCTCTTGGCTTCTGTGCCACCCTAGTTTCAAGCATTTGCAGTTGACTGTAGCTTCACAACTTCCAAGGGGAGTTGTGACTGACTCTTATGCTTAAACTGAGGTGTTTTGAAGAGAAATTGCAAATCATGCTCCAAAATGTGACTACAGTCAGACAAAGGAAGAAATACAAGGCCTTTTTGAAATCTGGGGTCCTTGCACATAGACAAAGAGAGGAATCTCAATGTTTAATTCAGTCTAACTCTTGTAGATGAAAAACTTAACATGAACTGGCAATGTGTGCTTGCAGCCCAGAAAGCCAAACATGTCCTGGGCTGCATCAAAAGAACCGTGACCAGAAGGTTGAGGGAGGTGATTCTCCTCCTCTACTCTGCTCTCATGAGACCCCATCTGGAGTAGTGCATCCAGCTCTGGAGTCCTCAGCACAGGAAATACATGGGCATGTTGGAGTGAGTCCAGAGGAGGGCCATGAATATGATCAGAGGGATGGAACACCTCCCCTGTGAGGACAAGCTGAGGAAGTTGGGGTTGTTCAGCCTGGAGAAGAGAAGACTCCAGGGAGACCTTATTTCAGCTGTTCAGTACTTAAAGGGATCTTATAAGAAAGATGGGGACAGACTTTTAAGTAGGGCCTGTCGTGATAGAACAAGGGTTTATGATTCAGGCTAGATATAAAGAACAATATTTTTGCAAGGGTGGTAAAACACTAGAATAGGTTGCCGAGAGAGGCGGCAGATGCCTCATCCCTAGAAACATTCAAGGTTGGATGGGACTCCAAGCAACCTGATATGGTTGAAGATGTGCCTACCCATGGCAGGGGGGTTGACTAGATGACTTTAAAGTTCCCTTCCAACAAAAACCATTCTATGATTCTAATTAAATTAGCAAAGTTTGTTATTTGCCCATCTGAATTACTCCCATTCAATCTCTTGGAATCAAAATGCTGTTTTTCATCTAGTTGTCCTCTTTAAAATGTTTGTGTTGATCAGTTGCTGAACAGTACCATTACCATGTGATATAGATCAAACCATTCTTCTAAGAATTAATTGCAACTCTGTATTACTTGAAGTTTTTCTTACATGAACAAATCACATGTATTCTGCCAGTTTTGTAATTTGTTAACTTAAGACCTTTTTCTGAACAATATGCCAGTTTTTAAAAATAGTCTGTCCATAGACAACTCACAACAGAAGGATGATCTGAATTTAATGAATGCATTACTTGCTAGAAGTACTCAGGACTGCTGTCTCACTTCTTTGAATATTATAATTTTATTCAACTGCTGTCTTTTTCACTGCTTTGATTACAGTCATGAAATAAAGATTTTCAAAGCTGTTTAACTTAGTCACATAGATTACATTAACTTTAATCCTTTGAATATGTCAAAACTGCCTGGTGTTACAGATGGAAGCAAAACTGGCAATCTATAGTAAGGGAATCTCATTTGACTCCAATTGTAGCTTAGTATACGGCATTGTCAGAAATTTTCTTTATGAAGAAAACACATTGAAAAGCAATTACAACTCTATACTAACATGGGTAAAACTCTACTGAAAAAAATACTGCTTTCTGCTGTACTTTAAATGGTATTTTTGGATTATTTGGTAATTTTGGAGTTTGAAAATTGAGGGCTAAGAAAGATTAGGGTACTCTGAAACCAAAATAAATGTTGACATAGGAATTATACCGTTATATTTATATCAGTAGTACGGGCAGATATTTTCTTACTAAGAATTACAAAGCTCTGATGAGAGTATATTGAAGGCTAAAATAAATCCTGACATGATTTTATCATCAATAGATGATAATTTCCCTAACATCAATAACCTTGTGTCAGGATCTAACTTAACTGATCTCTTAAAAATAGAGATGCCTCTTCTACAACTTCTAGTCAGCCTGCTGCAATCTTTTTTTCCTGTGTAGGTATGTGCAAATAGTTTCCTCTGGTGTATTTATATCAAGTGAAGCACAAATTGTATTGGCACCACTGGGCTTAATTAATCTTCTTTTTTCTTTTTTAAAGAAGATGAAGAGCAGTAATATAGGAAATAAATATTGTGGGAGCAGATTTATTTCCCAAGTGAGAGAAAATAGACTAGCTTTCTCTAAGGGATGAGTTAGTTTGGTCTATGATCTGTAAAACCTACAAGCAAGGTAACGGTCATGGCCAAGACAAAAACAAAAGAGAGGAGGAATAATAGAAAAAAAAGGCTGAGTGTATTTTTACCTACCTATACTTCTAGCTAGTCAGTGCCTCTTTTTATACATCTCCAGGTTAACACAGGATGCAGAAGTGACAATTAGGTTAAGCCAGCAGAAAAAAAGCAGAAAGGGGTGAAATCTTAAAAAAAGTAAATCCATGAAGTTTGGATTAAAAGAAACCTTTAATCTGCTTTAGAATGGCATATAATAGAGAAATTTGCAGCATGTTCACTTCAGGGCTTGAATGAGAATCTAGTACTTCAGAGTCATAGTGTCTTGCTTGCTCAGCATTCTGCTAGCCTGAATTTTATCATTTTAATCTATTCTAAACTATTACAGAAAGGAGCTTCTCTGTATACTTCTATTGGATGATTTTAGATTGTTTTATTTTTATTTTTTAAACTTAATCAGGAATCTACATTTTTAAATAACTTCCTTCTCTCTGTTGCTCTCATTTGCTGTTTCCTATGGGCAAGTGAAAAAAGCATGGTTTTAATTTCCATCTTTTTTAATTTGAGATTTAATCAAGCACATATTGTTAATACTGTAAAACTATAAATGATGGTGTTCTATTAGTTCATAAGGTAATGCTCCAATTTTACCTTTTTATAATGAAGTACATATATTTTTGTGTATTTTGAAGGTTAGGTAGTGGCTTAAAGAGGAAGTGAAAGGTTGTTTTCAATGAAAAGGAAACATTTAGGAATTATATATTTTATGTGTAGGATAATGGTAGAATATGCTTGTGATACTTGAAAAGAATTAAATTCACATGTCATTATATTGTCTAATAGAGTCTAATGACAACAGGAAATACACTTGTTGTAGATTAACCCCAGTAGGGAGTCAAGCCTCACCAAGCTGCTTGCTCACACCCCAACCCCCTCCCCCCAGCAGCATGGGGTTGTGAACTGGAAGGGTGAAAGTGTGAAAACTCATAGGCTGAGAAAAAAGACAGTTTAATAGGGAAAAGAAAAGCTATGTGCACAAACAAAGCAAAACAAGGACTTCATTCACTACTTCCCATGGACAGGCAAGTGTGCAGCTATTTCCAGGAAAGCAGGGCTGCACCATGTGTAGCTTTTACTTGGAAAGACAAACACCATAGCTCCTAATGTCCCCCCTGCCTTCTTATCCCCTGTAGCTTTCATCGCTGAGCATGGTTGATGGTGTGGAATATCCCTGCGGTCAGCTGGGGTCAGCTGTCCCAGCTGTGTCTCCTCCCAACCTCTTGTGTACACCCAGCCTGCTCACTGGTGGGGCGGGGTGAGAAGCAGAAAAGGCCTTGATGCGGTATGAGCACTGCTCAGCAGTAACTAAAACATCAGTGTGTTAACAATACTGTTTTGGTTGCAAATCCAAAACAAAGCACAACACTGGCTACTGGGAAGAAAACTAACTGTTCCAGCCAAACCCAGTAGAACACTTCTGGGTATCATTCTCTTCACAGTTCTGGTGAAGGTTATGCAATCAGCTCTTTGAGTTACAGAGCCTGTGCTTTGATAGCATACTGCAAACAGATCCTGAATGAGACCTTAGACCTCACCTAAATATGGGTATTAAACAGCAATGATAAATTATAAAACTGAGGGACCCCACTTTGACTTGCAGGGAGTTATTAGTGGTATTTGTATGCAAGTGGAAAAAGAACAAAAGTCTGAGGAATAAAACTTCTGTTGTCTGGAGGATCTGATATGTCTGAGAACTTCCCATGGATGTGGTTTATTGAGTAGCCACTGACATTCAAGAAAAACTTGCAATGAGAAAGAAAGGACTTGGTTCAAAGTGGATTTATGTCAACATGGGTGAGTGGGTGCAGAGGTTGGTGGTTTCTTGCCTAGAGGCTTCTGTCAGCAGTTACACAGTGCAAACTGGATGAAATATGCTGCCTTGGGGACACAAGGCATTAGGTTTGTTCAGCACAGTACCCAAGGGGAGTTAGGATCAGACCTATGTACCTCAATGAGCAGAGTTTAAATATGAAGATTAATGAACTTTGTCATTTACTGTGAAAACGTACAACTTTTCTCTGCTTCCTGCAATAGGCTGAATTAGAAGCTTGGCTAGAAGTGTTAGGGAAACTCAGATTCTGACCTGGATTTTGCAGTTAATATTATCTCTAGTGCATGTGTCATGAGGTTCTCAAGGTCCAATAAACACATGCCATCGTGAATCTTAAGAACAATTCAGAACTAGTCACTTTTGCTAGCTGTCTTTGCTTTAATGAATCCTTAGGCTGTGTTATTCACCTAAATTGTGAGGACTAACTTTATTTAAGAAGCTGTGTTAGTTTCTTCCCAACATACAAATTGTGATTAAAGTTTTTTAAAAGCTCTCCAAGGCACATCTCTAAGGAACACATAGAAGAAGAAAAAAAGAAGTTACCAAAAGTGAGCTAAGCACCACATAGCCAAAGAGTATTTTGGTTCCTAAAAACATAAGAAATGGATATAACATTCTCCACCAAGTTCTTCCCCAAGAACTGTTTTCAGTCTGCCTGGCTGGTAGGCTGTTCTGGTAGTGGAAATGACTGGTGTCTTTTATGCAAGATGCCTGAAGACATATCTTGAAATCAGAGCTGATGGAGCCCTGAATAGCAAAGGATATGTGAGGTCCACTGTGAAACAAGCCGTTATGATCCAAATATAGTTTAAATCCAAATCTATTCTTTTACCACACAGTGTCAATAGGAAAAAAAAAAACAAAAACCCACAATGAAAATAACTGTAGCCATGTGAAAATTAAAACAGATGCATCATTTTGTTCCAGTGACCCACGGAGAATTCTAATTAGGCAACCTCTGAATAAGAATCACTAATAAAATCTTTTTTTGAAGTTGATTTGTTTTGTCTATAGAACTTAGCTAGTAAACACATTATTAACATTTTAAATTCAAATGGTTCAACAAAATTTTTAAGCCCATACATGAGCTACATGGCATTCTAAAGGACAAAGCTTGCCTATAAGCTGCCTCTGGAATAGAAAAAGGTGAAAACAGCTTTGGGCTAAATTTGGATGGTTTTGTTCCACTGGTTTCTCACTGAAGAGAGAATCTCTGCTTGTACACCAAATTGCTGGTTGGTTAAAGAAATTATAGTTCTTTCCAAAATGCAGACTTTTTTTTTAAGTATACAGCTCTTTGACCAACGATATTTTCATTTCTTGTACTATTAGAATTACTGATACAGTTCAAACAGTTACAGGGGACCTTCAGCGGCCTAAAGTGTGTACAGCTGTATTATTTTAGGTGCATGAAATACATGTCTTATAAAACTGCCTCTTATATTGTAGGGCACCAAAACTGCCTGGTCAACTACTAGGTATAAATTTATGATACAAGCACTTACCTTAAGAAGATCAGAGATGTTCAAAAGCNGAAAAGCTGATATTCAGATTGCACTGCAGGTACATATTTTTCCTCCTAAGTGATTACTCCCTTTATAAAGAGCACCTCTGTTACTAAAGAAACTGAAAGTTTAGGACTGATTTTTTTTTTTTTTTAATTTTTAACTTTTTTGAATTTTTCTTTTCTTATTTATTTTTTCATTTATCATTATTTTATCACTTCATTNCACTGAAGAGAGAACCTCTGCTTGTACACCAAATTGCTGGTTGGTTAAAGAAATTATAGTTCTTTCCAAAATGCAGACTTTTTTTTTAAGTATACAGCTCTTTGACCAACGATATTTTCATTTTTTATACTATTAGAATTACTGATACAGTTCAAACAGTTACAGGGGACCTTCAGCAGCCTAAAGTGTGTACAGCTGTATTATTTTAGGTGCATGAAATACATGTCTTATAAAACTGCCTCTTATGTTGTAGGGCACCAAAACTGCCTGGTCAACTACTAGGTATAAATTTATGATACAAGCACTTACCTTAAGAAGATCAGAGATGTTCAAAAGCTGAGTATGAATCTCTTTAGGAAAAGGGCTATAAGGATATCTTCATAAGAATACTCCAGAAATTCTAAGTATTATGATCAAAATTAACTTCTGCCATTTATAGTGAAGGGAGAAAAATAATTTTAAATGGATATAAGAGGAAAATCCAAATGAAAAAAATATACTAGTAAAGTGTGGAACATGACCTGTAATCTTCAGTAATCAGCCACAATTCTTTCCTTTTTTGACAGTCCTTCCTNAACGTTGTTGAATTTCTCTGTACTGAGGAATTGATCCAGTAATCACTACTGTTGCACATCATCTATTTCTTACAATAGTAATTCTACTGACTCAAAGTAAATTAAGCATTTTAAGTATATTGTTCTTGTACTAGCAACTTAGAGTGAGCCTGTTCCTTTATTTGGCTCTTTCCCCACTGCAGTTGGCCCACTGTTTCCTAGTCTGTACAGGTGTAAGACATTTGCTATCCTGCTGCATATACACAATATCAGCCACATATATGATTTAACTGACAATTCTCTCACTTCAAGTAGAAATTATTATTTTCAAAATATGTTCCCTTTAAATAACCAATTTTTTCTTGTTTTCATGCTCATAGACATGTTCTGCTTGACTTTAACTAATCTGCCCTCCAGAAACGTCGGACAGTGCTGCTGCCACTGCTGTTTGCCAGTCTGTGCTTGTGCTGAGCTGTGCGCATGTATGCTTTGTAAGGAGATGGGAGTCGTGGGGGAAGGTGTGTTACTGACTGTGTGAACGTTGTGAATGGAACTTGTAATTTGTAGTGTCAACTGATTTAATATTTGTAGATTTGACTCAGCAGCAGATGAGAAGAGCAATGTACAAGACAAATAGTAGTGTCTGCTTTCTTGTAGCTTCAACGCTGCTGTCAGTCCTGTGGGTTCAGGCAGGATTGTCTAACCTCAGAAGCTGGACTTCTTAACCTTGTCACTCAAAAAGAATTGGTACAAACTCTCATTTATTTTTTGAAGTGGTTAAAAAGGTGTTTTGTGTTTGCACAGCTTTGGTAATATAAGTTGCATTCAGGACATATTAATTATTCTGTTGGAACTAAAAGCAAATGTGGTCAAAGATGCCCTTTGCCTGCTTCCTTCGAACACTTCTGTAGCTCTGCTGGAGGTTTCTATCTGCACACTTCTGCTGGCATAACTACATGTTGCACTGCTTATTCAAACGAATATGTGAAATGATCTGGGAAGAAAGCAACAAGTATTTATTTAGGGTTTGAGGTTTTTTTTCAAACGGTTTTTGTTTTCCTTAACCTAGATCATTTCACAGATCTGGCTTAGAGAAGGGTTAAACTGTTGTGTCAATGTAACTGGCAGGAGAGAAGTGTGGGAACAAATAGCTGACAGTGAACGAGAAGTGATAATGATTTAAACCAGACCTGCTGCTGAGAAGTCTCTAAGTCCTTGATATAACCAAACTGCTATATTCCAAAGAAGGGAGAATAAAAATTCTTGGAGTTTATGTCAGTGTTCAATAAGACAAGAATTTTAGATTTATACAAATTCAGTAGCAAACTACCATTGAGTTCAGTTAGCCTGAAATCCCCTGAAGTCAACAGTATGGGGTAGTCAATAGATACTTTCTGCCTGTTAGTATCAGATACTACATTATCCCTAATGTGGTGTAAATGTGAGCTGTGTTAAAAGAAACTCCCTCCCTTCTTCCACTCCTGCTTTTGGCTGCATGTGTCCAGTATTTCCCTTGAGTCCGATCCAGTGACAGAAATGTAGCCCACCACTAAAAGAATAAACCCCAAACAATCAGAAATTAGTTTTCCATTAGATTGGGTTGCTAATGTGACTCATCCTGCAGCTGTGGATTAGTTACATCTGATGCAAGGGAGTGAAACAGCAGCTGAGGCTGGGGAGGAGACCACCCCAGTTCGCAACAGCTCACAGTTTCTCAAAACATGCTGTCATGTTCTGGAAGAGGCAATCTCAGCCTCCAGCCCACTTCCCTCCCCTCCTGTCAGCATGAGCATCTATGTGGTGAAGATGTGGAGCTGAGGAACTGACCTGTGGTGTTACTAGCCCTGATCAAGTTTACCAACTAGTGATCAAATCATATATTACCATAAGGAAAGGGACAGGGCAGAGCAGGGTTTAGTGGCCAGGACTAAAGTGAGACTGCTTTTCACAACAGGGACAATTGATTAAAGTGCATGCAAAGCTCTGGAATGAAGATATAGATCTAAGGCATCTTAATATAATCTACAATGTGTGTTCTGCACTCACGCTGCATCTTTATATGTGGACCAGTATTCTTGTGATGGCAACCAAGTGCAGAGAAGTAATCTGGTCAAAAATTAAATCCATTTTAAAAAATGACTGGTTTTTGACCATATGACTTCTCAAATCACCTCATTGCTTTATCAGGTAGATAACAATGGAAACAGAAGAGCCTCTGTGGTAGCCCTGATTTTAGATCCATTCAGGCAGCTAGTGAATCTCACCCTTAAATATATCTACTACGGGTTGATGCAAATAAGAAACAACACCAATCTGGTGCTTCCCTGATGTCCCAGGTGCGAACAGCCGTATGATGTTAGTAGTTCAACTGCGGAAAGAAAGAAAGAAAGAAGTGGCTAGTTCTTTCCCTTTTAGTGTTTCTCCTTTTTTGACACTTTGAATTTTATCCCTGTATTGCTAATTGGTGATAATAAAACTGGAACAATACTAATCATCCTTCTGCTATTTTTAAGTCTAGCGCAGTGGAAGAAGTCAGTGATCAGAATCTACATCGGTGGAAAAAATAATTTTTCTTTCTGGTATAATCTCTTTATGCAGCCAAATATAGGATATAAAAATGGGTTTCCCAATAAAGATGATCAAAAGAATGATTCTATAATAATTGCAGCTGTGAAAAACTATTGGTCTATTACAAAAAAGAGGCTTTGTTTTTCTTAATTGTTTGAAATATTTCTGGGTAAATTTGTGTAACTCATTCTGGAGTGAAGATTAACTCATAAATTGACTGTGAAAATATTCAGCTTGAGCTTTCAGCATACCATGCAGTTATAAATCCTCTTGCCTTTTTAATCTGCCAGAAAGTTTCAGATCCTTTGAGAGAAAATAGGAAAAAAGATAAATTCCTTTTACCCCCACCAATTAAAGACTTTTTGTATGAGGATGATGGATCTGAAGATCATTGTCTTTTTGTAGCATGATGATACAAGGATTTTTCAGGGAAAAGCCTCCAAAGAATGAGTCCCAGGAGTATTGTGCATCAGGAGTTCAGACCCTGGGCCTGATGTCCACAGCATGGAGGATGGGTCACGCTCTGCTTCAGAAGTTCTTGGTAGCTGGGGAGGATGGTAACTTCTTGTCTTTGGTGGCATGTGTGACTGTGGCTGGTAGATGCTGCTAACAGTCCCTAAGAACTGAGGAAGGCTTCGCCTTACCCAGCAGATTACCGCTTTGTGGTCTGTGGGCTGCTACATTTTATGAACTTTTCCTTTTCTCTCTTAATGCTTCTCTTGAGATTTTCCTGTTTTATATGTAAGAAAAGGTGAAACATGTGACAGAGTTTGGTGAAGATGGTCCATAGGCATGCTGTAGTTTGAAGACTGAGCCAGCACTGCAGACTGGATTCAGATTGAAAGGCAAATTAGGAAATTTCGTTTATCCCTGCCACTCCAAGGCAAGTCTCATTTAATGATGCTAGGGGACCCTGACATGGATCATTTTTTCCCAGCGCATGTACCTTGACATTTCCTGTGCTGGTCCAGCTGCACATTGACTGATAGACTTGGACAATTCTTTCAAACCTGGGCTTAGACAGTTTGAGTGCTTTTTCAGAGATAAACATAAAAAAAAAAAAAGCCGTATTTAAAATATGCTACTTGAAATGCTTTCTTTGATCCAAAATGACATACTTTGTTCTGTGGTTATAAGATCCCATTTTAACCTTTATTTTAAATTTCTTTCGTCTTTAAAAAAAAAAAGCGCCACTTTGAAGCAAAATGCGCAAGAAAATGTTTTCATTTGAAATTTGCAGTTAGAAAATCGTGATGGTAAAAACAGTTTAACTGTATTTAATTTTTTCACAACTGAAACTGCTATCTAAATTATGTCCAGATTAGTGACTAATTTAGGATGTCTGAAGCTCCATTTTTTTTCAGCAAAATTCAGTTTTTTCTTCAATACTCTGTGCTGCTCTTTAGATAATTCATGAGGCACAGAAATGTAACTGTAGAAAAGCAGACTGGTCTCTGCCCTGTTTCATCCTTGTTCCAGGAAGAAATGTTTGTGTAAGCATTTGTGGAAATGTAGCTGGGAAACTTTTCTCACAGTTTCTTTCCCAAGTGATCTTTCCACAGGTTTCTCTTTATGGAATGGTAAAAAAAGATTTTTTTATGTACAATCTTTAAAATAAAACAAAGACGTGATACATGGTTCAATGAATTGATTCACAATCAGTATAATGTGCATCTAAAAATGAATTATGCCTTTTTGGTGCTGTTCTTGTTACAATAATGAATTCCGTGAAAATTTTACTGTGGGGTCTTGGACCTTTGCTCAGCCACCTTTGGTATCACATTGCCAACTCTAGCATGTAAATAGATCTATTGAAGTTAATGGTAATGAGTTTTTCAGGGTTTTTCATCTTTGACCTGCCTCTGCTCCTTTACTAATTTCAGCTGACGCTAAGTGGAATTATGCTAAGTGTTTCTGGAAATCCTTCCTTTCAGAAGAATCAAATATATAGCTTGAGACAGTAATGTTTTCATAAAATTGCATTTATTACTCACAAAAAGTTTCCTCATCTCCAAATTCTACTGAATATGTGTTTTTTGACTCCCCTGAATAGAAGGATGAATAATAACTTCAGGGTTTCACTCTGTGAATTTTTCTTTTGATCTTTTCTATCTATTACTTTCTGATGATATTAATCCTTTTTTCTTTGGAGTCCTTTGGTAAATGAATATGTGTGCAGCTTTTAAAAAATGCTTCAGTGGAGCTAGTAGAAAGAAAATTACACAAAACCATTCTCTGTCTCAAACAACAATCCTCTTGAAACAGCTAATTATTTTCATGTTTGTGGGCATCCCCCACATGAAGACTTTCCTGAACTCCCGTGGTTCTAGACTGTTTGGTTTCTGACCTCCCAAGTCAAAAAATCCAGTGGAAATGCAATGTCAAAATACTTCTCCTTGATCTCTCTGAAAAGGCCCTTTCTTGTCATAGTTTCAAGTTCCTCAGTTCCAAATCTATTAATTGCACAACAGATAATTGGGTCCATAGAAAAGCCGCAAAAAATCCCAGACTTTGAAATCACCTCAAAAAAGCAACAGAAGGTAGATCTCTTTGTAAATTAGCTAATAGTAGTAAAGGATTAATTATATCATATTCAAGCATATTCTTCATTTTTATCTGGAAAGGAAAAAAAGTCATTCTAAGTCATGTCTTGTGGGCACTTTGATAGTGACAGGAAGAATTCTTTTATATTAGTTTTTTGTTTGTTTTTCTTCTAAAGTTGTAAGGACAGATTTTAAAAATTCCCAGAATGACTGAAAATACCACCGAAAAGAACCTGGCTCTATCTTGTGTGCACCCTCCCTTCAGGTATTTGTACACATTGATGAGATCCCCTCCAGGCTGAACAGCCCCAGCTCTCTCAGTCTTTCCTTGTAGGTAAGGTGCTCCAGTCCCTTAATCATCCTCATCGTCCTTTGTTGGACTCTCTCTAGCATGTCCATGTCACTCTTGTACAGGGGAGCCCAGAACTGGCCCCAGCACTCTGACTTGTGGCCTTACCGGTGTCAAGCAGAGGGGCAGGGTCACCCCTCTCCACCTGCTGGCAGATGCTTTGTCTAATGCGGCCCAGGATATCTCTCGCCGCCTTTGCCGCAAGGGCACATCGCTGGCTGATGTGCAACGTGCTGTCCACCAGGACCCCCAGGTCCCTCTCTGCCAAGCTGCTTTCCAGATTGGTGGCCCCCAGTATATGTTGGGGCATGGGGTTGTTTGTCCCCAGGAGCAGGACTTTGCACTTCTCCTTGTTGACCTTCATGAGGTTGTCAGTCCATTTTTCCAGATGTCAAGGTGATCCTGCTTTGCTCCTGTGAAAAGGTATTTCCTCACCTAGTGTAATATAAATTGTGAGATTATTTTTGCTTCACTTGAAGCCTGTCTCCAAATCAGAGCACACTTCCACAGTCAGGATCAGGCATTTAGTCTGTAACCAAGTGTTTCTTTTTCACATGTCAGTTGTGGATATTTAAAGTAAAGTAAAAAGTAAGCCTTGGGTTTATTTCCTGTGAATTCTAGGAGATTTTGTGTATTTATTGAAACTATGTATATATAACAGTTTGCTAAAGTAAATTGGCATGATTTTCTTATGTCTAATGTCTTTCTGTCAAATACATTCAATCTCATTAAATGTAACACTTCATAAGAACAAGCAATAATGATTTTAAAGAATCTTTTTCTAAATATTGTGCTAATACCTGAATGAATATATTCTGGATGATGATAAAGTCATGTGTGTTGCAACAAAGATAAAACCTTGTTCCTGTTTTAAAGTGGGATCTGTTTATCAATGTTATGTGAAAACTATTATGAGCCTCATTTATTTTGCTTCCTCAGGACTCAGCTAAATTATGCTACTTTTCTTGACATCCTATTTTTACAACAGTCATTTTGGAATGGGTGCAGATATTCACATAACTAATAAGGGAATTAATATTTTCTGAGGGCTTTGGGAAGATTGCAGATTTCAAAACCTTTTATGAAGCTGTTTTTGAAAATGTTCTTTCAATATTTTACTCTGAAGTGAAGTCCTAGTCTTCTAAATTCCCCTTTTAAATTGTGATTAAAAAGTACAAAGTGGGCTCTTTAACCTTTGCTTCAAAGATATATTACATGCTTGCTTATGGTTGAACATAAATAATGTTATTATGAATTTTTAGTAGTTACAACTGTTGGTGATGCTGAAGTGGAATTTTTTTTAACACTGGAATCTTTAACGTGGCTAGAAAAAAGCCTATGCAATCTTTAACCTTGCCAGTGGCCCAATAAATCCAGGAAACTTCTGAATAATGTAGGGAAAATGAAGTAATGAACATCTTTTCAGTGTCTACTGTCTCCTCCATTCTTCTCTGTTATTCACAATTAATCTGTGCTAGTTTTTCCCATGAACACTTTTCCCAGCTGTTGTCAGGTGCTTCACTCCTTGTGAAAATCCTGTCTCTCACACCCCCACATGCAGAATGACTGTTCAGTACATCAACACTGATAGATTATTTTTCTTTCCATTTCCATTTTTTTTCTTTTTCTGAAATGGACTTGATTTTCTAAATTATTTTTGGCTAAACTTTTCTGCCCATGTGATTATGTTTCTGAGCTTTTACACCTATGAATGTGTGTGTATGGTCTCTGATTCATTAATACCTATTTTTTAAAAATGTTGGAAAACTTTTCAGTTTTTTCTTAAAAAACTCCCCTCCCCCCAAGCCCCAAAAATCCAAAACCTGTGGAAAAACTGGGGGAGGTAGCCCAGTCTCTTTATGATCAGGGGAAAAAAAGATATTTTACACATTTTTGAATTGTTATTCTGGATGAGCTTAATAACTTGAGACACCAGAACGTTCCGAAGAGCGCCATCCAAAAATCACAGTTGTTCCCACAGCCTGGGCAGCAGTCAGCTGTTCCCACAGTGTGTATTAACAAGACCTTTCCATGTCAGCAAAGTCTTTAGATCAAATTTCACTTCTCCAGAAGTTATCCGACACCATCTCTGCAAAAAATCTTACATAACAGAGTGAATTTGCACTCATAAGGCTGTAATTTATGTCCTCAGGAAAAGCACATAAAACCTCAATACACAGAGACAAAAGTACTGTGAAAAGACAGAAGACTTTGAAAGGGGCACATCTTCTTGTGGCTTTCTGCTATCAAAATAACGCTAAAGGTGAACTGACCATGCAAAGATTTGTAGTGTATGGATGAGGATCAAGAACACCAGTGCCATTCTCGTGAATGCGTGCTGGCACCAAAAGAACTGAAGAATGGCTGGTGGGAGGATTAAGGTGTTTGGGTTATCTGAGAAAAAAGTTCTGGAAATAGCTCTTTACATAGAACTTGCAGATCACAACTTATATCCTGCGTAACTTCAAAAAAGCTGTTCCTTACCCAAATTGGACTCCCTAACAAATGCATGACATGTGACTCAAGAGACTATGACATCCTAATTTCTGAAAGGAGATTAAAGGTAGTCATTTGTCTATTTTCATAATCTACTTGGATTGCTTAGATCTCTTTCATGCAAAGTCTGTTTCTGGCCTCTACTAATAGGATGTTTCTTAGTCAAAGTTATTTTTCTACAACACAAGTTTGGTTTGTCATGATAATTCAGCCCTTAATTTTTTTTTTCTATTTGCTGAAGTAAAAACTTATATTTTACATTTATAAGAATAATAAATATTAACACCACAAATCATGCAAATCTAGCTGATGCCACCATTTGAAGTTATATTAGAGGCTTGATACTGTCATAATGAGTAATGTTGCTGGAGATGTGGCTTCAAGATGATGGATGACCTTGCCTATTAAATTGTTGCCACGTAGACTGGTCTTAAAAACTGGTTTAAACAGAAGACAGAACCCAAATGTCGCAGCAGTATATTATATATCTGTCTGTTCTGTGTTTTTCAGGTTTTCTTTGCTAGAGTAACCCTGTGCAACAGAGAAAGCTGAATATGTGGTGGGGAGGAATAAACATGCTTATGAAGTTTAGGAATTTAAGGTATCCTTCCCCTCTTAATACTTAAATTTTTCCATAGTAATAACTATTCCTCTTTGGACAGTGGGACAAATGAAAGCCAAATCCAGCCACTGGTGATTAGCATAATCAAAGTATCTCTCTTTTGATCTTTAAAAGTACTGTGAATCCCTTTATTGTCTCTTCTGAAAGCACCTGTCTGTCTAGTAAACATTTGTGCAATGTCCAAAAAAATCCTGTTCCGTTTGCGCCAGGAAGCATATATATTTCAGAGAGAATAATTGAAAGAGCAACAGCTCACAGTAGCAGTAATGTTATTTACTCACCATCACCACTCCCCCCTTTTTTTTTCTCTCACTTGGGCAGCTATTTGTTAGTGGACCCAACAGTCAGCATGACATTTTGTCACAATACTAATACAAATGCTTATTTATTTCATTTTTATTTCTCTGATGCTATGCTTGCTCTGTTAGGCAGGATTCTGATTGTTGCAAATTGGATGCTGGTGGACAGGATACCTTACTACATAAAATCATGGGGAAAGAAGTATTTTGGGATGATCTTTTCAGTTTAGAAAACTTGCACTGACCTGTGTTTTATCTCACTTTCTTTTGAAGGTTAATATTGAAGGTCTTTCAATTTTCGGGTTTCTTCATTACTGTACTAGTTACAAGTTTTCATTAACAACACTGCTCTATAAATAATGTCATGCTAGCAAAGCATGTATCAAATCTGTTGTTAGACTTTCTCGTAATTTATCTTCAGCTGAGCAAATTGCATGGAGTAGTTGTTAAATTCATTCATTTATCCAAATTTCTACACAAATGAAGCATGCTGTTTGTTACTTTTTTACCTCACGTAAGTCGAAGTAAGTCCGTAAAATTAAACGGAACTAAAACCAAGCTGAAAACTTAGTCATTTATCTTCACAGTGTTGTACAAGATATTTATGTCCTCCTGGATGCTTAGCTGATAAGAAAAAAAATCTTATAGTATTAAGTAAAAGTTATGACACATTACTATACAAATTCTGGATCATGTCTGTATACTCTGCAGAATGCAACATGAATGTATCTTTGTAAATGAGTTTCCATTCTGATATCACCTGAGTTGTGGGGAAATTTGTGTCAATTTGCAAATTGCCTTCCTCATATCATATTGAACTTTATACAGTTGCTTGTTTTTCCATCTTCAGTTTAAGTATCACTTAGTGTAGGGAACTGAAATGAAACATTCAGATCTGAGTATTCAACAGACTTTGGGTCTAGATAAGTTAGGCTTGAAAAAAACCTAAAATTGTATGTATTCCATAGTATGTGCAATGGAATACCTTTGTTTTAAATGCCTCTGTTCCACACTGGCCGCTCAAGAAAAATAATTTTGGACTCTAAGTACGCTTTTGAAAATATGAAGCAGTGAAGATCAAAATTTACTAAAGCAGTAATGATTTATTGAATTTGCAAAAAAACCCTTGAAACGGTAAGTGCGTGAGTGCTGTCCATTTCTGTATTGCGCTGTTGTTCAATGGCAAGAGAAATGTTGGTCTTGTTTACACTTTGTTTTCTAAATGTTTGAGCAGAAGAATCCAACCAGCATGCTTATCTCTCAGTTGCAAGCTGCTTTCCTTGCTTTCTCAGGTGCCAGAAATACCAGCTGCCCAATATCCTACTGTGAAAATCTTCAGTTTCCGCTGGCAGCTTTAATGAAACAGCAAACACTATCGTTATAGAAACCTTACAGCAGATCTTAAGTTGAAAACCTAAAACCAGCTGAATGAAAGCTGAGGTGGTGGCTGCTGGCTTGATTATTCATGCTCAAACTTATTCAAGGAGGATTCTCTTTGTCTTAAGAGATCTGAGATTGCTGTGAAATTTTTCCAGAGTTGGTAGAATTGAAAAGCCTCAGTGACATTGAGGATGCTTCACTTCAGCCAGCCACAGGCAGTGACTCTTTTTAGAAAAAACAACAGAACCCAATGTGGGGTTGTTGGCTTCAGGAATGTTAGGAATCAGAGAATTTACCAAATTTTTCAGCTCTAATAATAACTTAGAGAACCCCTGCAAAGACAAGGATACAAAATATGTGTGGATGGGTTGTTTGTTTTGTCTTTGGTTGGTTTCTGTTATTTCTAGACTGCTTGCATAGGGCATTTCTCTCCAGTGACTGGGCTTATTGGGTTTCTATGGACACAGAATTCCAGTTCTGAGCCTCTTCTGAGCTATTTGAACTAAACATAAATTACTTTTTATTACTGACCCGTCAGAACTGTTTCCATTGTCAAACATGCAATATCTAATTGCACAAAAGCTCTTTGTGCTACGCTGTTTATGTGCTTAAAATACAGCATTTTATTTTATTCTCTGCTACTATCTGTCTCACTTTGATTCTCAAATAACATTTTGAAATGCTTGAACTTTGGACATATGATGGCACTGTTGTGCCTAAACTAACTCTGTTTAGTGATTATATGCGCTTTGTCATGTGTGGTTTTGTTATTCAGAAAAAAACAATCATAAGAAAACTCCAGAAAGTAGTATTTATAGTTTTTTAAAGAAAACTTTTCTCAATAGCTTGTCTATTTTCATCCCATCGATGACTTCCAACCTCATTTACTGACTGGATTTAGGATCGCTTTTAATTTTTTTAATATTGTCAATCATTTCAGGCACTGCTTTTTCTTCTCTGTGTTTTCAAAAATGTGGGACAATGTATTTGATATATTTTTTCTTGTTCTGATTGTTTGCTATCAACATAACTTATTTCTGGCAACTCATGGAAGCTGATTCCAAAGCCAATATTCCTGAATGGGTTTTTAGCAGAACCCTGGGCCTGCAAACATGTGTGCACAACCCAGTAAGTCTTTTGTAGCCCCTGGGGTCCCATAAAACTTTCAATCTAGCTGCTCAAGAATGATAATAGAGGTATATCCTGCAGGAAGTCAGATAGAAGGCTTCCTGCCTCCTATACAAGAGCAATAAATGGGACACAAAAGGTCAGAGGATTTGGAAAGGTCAAGAGAAGGGAAGCTGTGTCCTTTCATTTTCTAGCTAGCTGAAGCTGGCAAAGTCTGAGCGGACTGTTTTCACTTCAGAATTCCTGTTTGAAAATAAAAGCTAGCTTAAAAGAAAAAGTTTGGGGATTCATGCTTCTCTGAAAATTTTGCTCTGTTCTTTGAGTCAGTTCATATGGCTTTTGGTTTGCAGTGTCAACAGCAGTAACAGACACAGATGACTCAGTTTGCAGCACCTTGCTCTTTGTTTTCCTACAGGGAAGCAAGAGGCAAGTATAGATTCTCCTTTCCCCTTTAGTTGGCTCATTAATTGCATGCAAAGCTTTTTTTTTTTTTTTTCTTTACACCTGTGGAATACCTGTTACCCTCTAGAAGCTTATTGTAATGTTTTAGACATCTGTAACTTCCCCATGTTCTTTCTGTCCCTCCTCTACCACATGTAAAACTGTACTACTATATGTCTGCCTGACAGGTTGTTGCTGGAAAGCCCTGATCACTGGGGTTAAATTTATATCTGTAACCACTGGAGTGTCATTTTCTGTCCAACAGGTGTTTTATCTGGTATCTAATTTCTTGGCTGGAACATGACACAAACAATTATAAAACTGTTCTGAAATTACAGTGCAAAACAGGGATGAGTAACACATTCCCAGGAAGCTGTTAGAGTTACAGAGGACTACAAAGTGAACAATAGTCAGCAATCTTGTGATTTTGAAGATGCCAGAGAATAGGAAGCACAAGCAGAAAAAAGGGCTTATGAATGAAGAGATCCTTCCACCCTTCTGAGCTGAGATACCATGTCCATTTTTGAGTGCTGTGGTTAAAGGCAGGGAGACCGGCTGCGGGGCATCCAGACAAAAGTCACAAAAGTCATCATAGAGACTTACAGAAAAATATAAAGAAATGGATTCTTCAAAAAGAAAAAAGCTGTAGATGTTTCTGTTTCTGTGGTGGATAGTAAACTATTTGGAAGTATGGCAGGCACACCTCACTTCTCACTTGCATTTTTTGGTTGTGCCTGTATTCAGCCAGCACCACTGCTTGGCTCTCCAGTCCTGGTTGCTGTAGGTCTCTGAAAAAAACCTGAAATGGAGGGAAAATTGCATAATATCATCTTAACAACTGCA
>VZTO01010911.1:47272-65582 GCA_013400615.1 Syrrhaptes paradoxus
ATCTTTTTTCACTGTGCTTCAAACTTTAAAATTTCTCTATGTGCAAATCAGTCTCCTATGTAATCTCCTCTGTGGAGGATATATTCTTATTACTCAGATAATGTAGTTAACCCTTGCTTTTTAACAATGTAGTCATCTAGATTTTAAGAGTTGCTTTCCTCACTCCTCTGGTTCTGCTTCAATCAAAAAGCAATTTAATAGTGTAGAAAAGAAAGAATTATCCCTTCATTAAGAGCTAACACTCAGCAAGTGAACTTTTTTTCCTAGGCTTCCCAGCCGTGTCAAGTCAAGAGCTCGACTGTAGAATATGTAGTACTTATTTTGATTTCACTTGTTTCCTTGTATTGTGTTTGAGCTCTGAGTAACGCTTCAAAGTCACGTCTGCAGTATTTCTTTCCATTCAGGTTATGCTCTTTGATAATCATTCTTAAATATGTGGAAATGTAACTTCATTTCTCCATGATGTTTTTCTACTTGCATGTTGAAAGAGAACACTAACGAGTTTCCTGTGGCTTTTGGAGATTAGTTAATATCACAAAGCTTATCACTGGATACAAATTGCCCAAATATCTTGACACAGTAGCCTCTCTATCTCTTTTTCTCAACAATCCTGTGTTTCACAGAAGTGTACAGCAGTGAAATTTATGATGCTTTGACCAGACAATTCGAATAAAAAGCCTTTTCTAATTCTTTCTAAATGTGCTAGGTTACCACACCAGTGTGGAACTGCTTTTGTTTTTAATGTAAATCTTAAGAAAAATATACCTGTAAGTATCAAATTATTAAATCTCTTTCTAGCTAAATATTATTTTTCCATTTGGAACCATCACATTGCTCTATAACTAACTGAAATGTGTGATTTTCTTTTCAGCCTGGTTTCCCAAAGAAGCAAAGGTACAGGAATGATCTCTGTGCTTTTTGGTTCCTCATGATAGCTTTTAAATCTGTTGGCTGATCTCAGTTAAACTTATTACACAGATAGTCAGAAAGATAGTGACATTTTTGCATTGCTATTTCTCTTATTTTATGTTCTCTCTGGTTGTCATACCACACGTCAGAAAATGCAAGGATTTTTGGCAAAAATAGATCTATTCATTTATATGCTATCCTATCTGGTCTTTTCTTGCTTGACAGAGAAATAATGACCACATTCTATAATGACCATAACATTCCAGGTCTGAGATTTTAAGCAAATAACTAGTTATTTTAGGGTGTCTGCACTAAAACAGATTTTTGAAAATCACTATGTTGAGAGAGAACTGAATATCAGTCTTATGGTAGCCAGTCCTCAATAACTGTAATATTTAGAATCAGTAGAAACAATCTAAAAAGCTTAGCCAACATTTGTAGAAATATGTTTCTATAGAAATTTATAGTATTGAACCCTGTAACATTTTCTAAAACATTTTTATGAGGCAAGACTTCAATTTTTCCAGCATCAGAGGTGTTACCCAGTGGGAGTTCTCTCAGGCTTATTCTTTACCTTTCCTGTTTGGTCTGTTAAATTCCTGATCCCATGAGACATGAATGATTGCAAAAGTCTAGGATGGGTTTTGGTTTTTGATTTTAGGGGCCTACTCTGTCGTGAGTGTCTTTCGTGAATGTTTTAGGAAATGCAAATAAGAGCAATAGGATTTAACTTTTACTTGGCTGTTACTGCTTGATGATAGGGGATTCTGGGGAATTATTCACAGCAGAATTATGTATTTAAGATTCCTTATTAGAGTCTTCCAAGTAAATTTGTAGTCTTTTTTATGTCAGTATCCATAATTTTACTCTGTATTTCTGAAGCTAGTTCTAAGACATACATTTTTGATGCAACTACTCTCCTTGTGCTAGCTAGATACTTTTTGGTTGATGTTCTAAAAAGTCTCAGAAAGATGATTGTTTCTCAATAAAGTTTTTTTAATTTTTATACCTATTGTATTTACACATTTTTCCTAAATGCTGTTTTTCTAGTTTTATAACATGTAAAGAATTGAGTAGAAATCTCATACATATTGCATATTTCAATTTCAAAGGTGTCTTTGAACAAGTTTTGTAATCAGAAAGATAAAAGAAGAAAAAACCCAACATGCCACGTTAATGTGTTGCTCAGTAGTAGTCTTGTGTGTTCTCATAAAAGAATAAACATATTGCCTATTTTTCAGTTAAGGCTGATTAGCTAAATGATATTAGAACAGCTTAGCTAATGGACAAAATGAATAATTTTTGATGGAGTAGCTAAAACTTGAATAAGAATGAAGGCTACTTGCAGAGGAGAATAGCTGACTAACATCTTGGTATTGTATCTGATGCTTGCACATAATTATCTTGGAAATTAAATAATGTTACTGCACTAAATGGAATTAATAAACTGCAGAGCAGATCTAGGTGTATGATCTGGCAAGTTCATGGTGGTTTGGGGATCTAGTCTTTAAAGGACACAAAACAAAGTATTGTGAAAACAACAATGAAACAAAATGAAAGAAACTCTTAAGTGTTCGGTTAGAGATACAATCTGGTGATAAATTTGACAGCTCCCAAAAGCTGTGTAAGTATAACTGTTTAATTTTGAGAACTAAAGGCTACTGGAATTTTCCATTTAAAAAAATTAGTTCGAGCAATAAAAACTTTCCTTCTTATGTAGAGATTTGTATTTTTCTTAAAGTTGTGCTAATCTCAGGGTCCAGAGTTTTGAGAGCTTTGATCCACAACACTGCCCTGTTTAACTCCCCATTACCTGGTCAGTCTTCCTCTTTGGAAGGCATGTCCAAGTCTACTGTTTGAAGGCTGGTAGTTTTGTCTGAGACTTTTTTTGGTTTTGTCTTAGGCATGTTCCACAACTCTACTTTGTCATGGCTTGGGGAATGAATTTATTGTCAGTGTACACTCAGGGGTTTTGTTTTTTAATATTGTTCATGTTCTATTTGTTGTGTATTTCTCTACACATGACATTTTTGCATTTTTTTATTACAAAATTCAGTGTTGAACAGTTTTTGTTTGACCTATATTTTCAAATATTACACTAAAATAGCACAGAAGAACACACTTTGTGAAAAAGAAACAGAAACCCCAAACAACCTTTTGCTTTTCTCTTCTAAGTAAAACATGTTGCTACATTACATAGTGTAAACTACTGAACACAGATTTAAAACTCATTTTCAGTTTATCCTTTTCCTAATAAGCAAAACTAGCAGGTGTCTTCCAGGAAATTAATCCACCTCCCTAAACCAGGGTCAGCAGTATTCTCTAGTGTCTGCCCGCTTTTAAGAGTGTTGACAGTTCACACGTCCGCAGTTACACATTTCGTTATGCTCCTACCTAGATTACGGGCCAACTGAGGTCTTGCTGCAGAGCTTTCTGTAGTCTGTTAAAGACAGCTGAAGGGAGTGCAGTATAGTTTCAATGCAATGGTTTCTTGAGAAGCAAAAATATAAGTACCTGCTGATTCCCTGTACAATGTTGGCCAACTCAAAGGCTTATGAGTTGAGAGGAAGATTTTTGCTTAGTCTTTTGGTTTGGATGATTCAATAAATACGCATTTTTAAAATCAGCTGATAATAGTAATGTTGTGACTAAAGTAAACTGAACATTTTTATGTTCATTTAGTTTATTTAAGGCAAATTTGTAGTTGATTTTCATGTGTCAAAATATTGTATTTAACATTGACGCATTCACAAATTCTGTCATTAAAAACCCTTGTAACTATTTATGCAAATATCTTAATCAAAAATAATTTTGTTAGTCAAATTTTAGTTCAAGAATCACATTAACATTTTAACCATCATTTGTAACAGTCATGAATAACAAGTAGTTTTAATCACACAATGAGTTGGAATGCTTAACTACTGTCTTAATTAGTGAACATGTTTTGTTAGTCTCAAAAAAATCAAAGCAAATCTGTTTGATTGCATTATTTTTTCAGTTGTTTGGCTTTCTGTTCCAAGCTAGCTAGCTTTGTTCTTAAACTCAATCAAAGTAATTGCTGCATAAAAAATGCAAACCATAAGGAGTCAATATGCTTTGTTGCACACTTGCAGTCACTTTCAAAATAATTTCTTGCAAAAGCGTAACCATGAAATGAATGGTGTACTAATGCCTTCACAGTAAAAATTTCTGAGAAGATCATAAAGTGATTCTGTGATTCTGAGATAAAGGTTACTTCCAGCAAATATTTATTTATTTAAAGTTAAGGTAAGAGAAAATTTTTCTAGTTTTCCTCTTCCTTTTTTTTGGTGGGGTTTGTTTGTTCGTTTGTTTGTTTGTTTTTAATGTTCTCTGTCTAGGAAAGAATGCTATAATTTTACAGACTGAAAGAAATTCATTTTAGTGTAGAAAAGAGTCAGAAGGCCTACTATACACGTCTTAAGTAGCGCTTTTGTCTTCCTGTGAATGATTAATGAGACGGTAAGACACAGACTTTCTGCTGGTAGTTCCTATGGACAGTGTATTCACCATTAACAGGCCATTCTGTATTGTTACCCATAAACAAAATCAATGGTTGTTTGTTGTGGTACTTATCTATTCTTGTCCCTAAGCACTTGAAAAGGGGGATGAGCATGTATTTGCTGTTTGTTTTCTGTGTTAGCCTATTAAAGAATGATAGAAATATAAGCCAGGGGAAGACCTTGAGAGATCATGTAGTTCATTGCGGATGGCAGGATTAAGTATACTTAGATCATACCATAGTATATATAACATTTTCCTGAAAACCTCAGAGACTCCACAGTGCCTCTAGAATACTTATTGGTATGTTTCAGGGACGGAAAAAATGTCCATTCTATCTAACATAAATATTTTTTTATTACTAATTATGCATATTCCTTCTCATTCTACTTCCAGATACTTGGAAAACAATTGATTCTCCTTCTCTTAATGACAGGCAGTTAGTTATTAGATTATTATCCATGACCTTCCTTCCTCAGTCTTCTCCTTTCTAGACTAAACAAAGTCCTTCAGCTTCCTTAGATGTAATTTTTCTAAAACTCTAATTATTTGCATAACCTCCACCATGGAATCTTTCCAATTTGCTTTTTTTTTTGTTGTATTGTAAAACTCATTTGTTCTCTGTAGTCCTGTTACTTCACTACCAGTTCTCCATTTCGTCTTTGTCCGTTTTGTTTCTTCTTCAGTTTCAAGTAAATGGAATTACTTTGTTTCGAATTATGAATTTTATATTCTAAAAGATTA
This sequence comes from Syrrhaptes paradoxus, assembly GCA_013400615.1. NCBI lineage: Eukaryota > Metazoa > Chordata > Aves > Pterocliformes > Pteroclidae > Syrrhaptes > Syrrhaptes paradoxus. The sequence goes on from VZTO01010911.1 coordinate 52,445, forward strand.
ACATTATTCTATCAGCAACTNCAGACTTCAAAAATTGCTATTCAGAGTGTTTTGTTTCTTTTTGTTTAGTATTCTCCTGACTCTGGTGAAACTACAGTCATAACTGCGTGACTAATAATTTTAAGAAAAAATCTCCACCATGTCTAAGTGTATTTTTTAGTGAAGGAAAAAAAATGAGAGTCACAGTTCTTTCATCTGCATGAAGTGGAACCTGGTGGAAGTCAAAGCAGATGATAAGCTTTGTATGGCATCTTTGGAGGGTAAAGAGAGCAAAGATCTGTTTTGTAATTTTGGTTTTGTTTTTCTAGTGTGTTAGTATTTAACTCATCCCATTTTCAGTACTAAGAAGCTTCCTGAGAAATGAAAAATATAGTCCACAATAATGATATCTCACTTTTATAATTTTATGAGACATTTATTTTTATTTGGTTCTCGAATTATGAGTTTGAAAGCATAATTTTCAACATGTAAAGCATCCAGATTGAAAATTTTGGCTTGAAAAATGTGTTTTCAGCTTAGATCCATATTTAAATGACAACATGAGGCTGTGTTATGGTTTCAGTTTTTTGTTGCTTCAAAAATTCTTTTTCCTGCTTTTTAAAAAGTTTGATATTTGTACACCTGTGTTTTAGAGCACTACTTTTTTTCACTTTTTTTTCTGTTCTGAATTTTCTGCTCTTAATACCCATGGTATAAAAAGTTGGACTATCAGAGCACTCTGTTATACAAATTCTGATGTCTAACTGTAAAATCTAATCTTATTTCGTAACCTAAAGTCATAGAGTACTGCAATAATTTTCTCATTATCATATCTCTAAGACTGATGTAGCATCTTATTTCCATGAGACACGTCACACAGTTGTCTTATCAAGTAGAGCTTTGTGGTATCTCATTTTCCTAACATGGACCTTTCTGTGTCATTCTCTCCCTGTTTATCATACTAACATATAGTAAACAGAAGTCAAGATCTACTGAATGTGTGTCCCCTTCGTTATCGGCAGGTTTTCCATTATTTTCATATTTCATATTCAGATTCATTTGTTGTACTTAATATGAGATGTTTCATGCTTATATCTGCATGTGAGTTAGTCTATGCAGGCTATGTGTATATTCAGTGTGAGAGTGGAGTGTTTGGCTGAGTTGAAGTAATTAATCTAATCCTAAAGCAATACCCCAAATAGGTTAGATGACCAAACCTTAAAACTGCCCATCTTTAAAAATTAAGTGAGGTGAACTCTAACCATATTTTTTAATATCTCTGGGTTTCACCATCATCTAATATCTTACCTGTTGTACAACCGATGGATGTATGTTCAGATTTCCCATTACATGGGAAGAAATAATGTGAGACATATTCTGAAAGGAAGGATTGTCCCTGTACCTGGCAGAGAGAAGGAACTCTTCTTTATCCTATTGCCTTAAAAGGAGAAGAAGGGGAAAGTGTGACAGGGAGATAAACATTGATGCAAATCCCTTTACATTTTGACTCAGTCTTCCTCAGGCAAGGAAATATTCAAATTTACATTTGTACTGATTAATCAAATTACTCCATGTAAATCCCTGTTTAACCTCAGAGAATTTGTAGTGCTTTAAAGGAGTGCTGACACAAGCTGATGATAAATACTTTCCGAATGTGTTATCCATGCAATTTTATATAGACATATCATCAAAACAACTTTCCCCAGCTTGCTTGCAACATGAGACAAATGCTTTCTAAAGGCAAGATGCACGATAGCAACAATTTCCTATCCATAAGGAAATTAGGTTTCTTTGACAAATCTGTGTGTGTTGCTATTCATCTCTTCTTAAAATTAATTTGTTTGGGGGAATATGAGTCATACATTAAGGAACCTGGTTTTCTGGAATCATTGTCAGGATTTGCGTTATCATTCATTAGGCAGGCACTTGTTTACAGAGAGCTATAGATAGCTGATTTTTTTACTGAAACTCCACTCAATGACTAAATTCTGGACTGAAGGTTCAGGTGTCCAGACTGATTTCTTGTGGCAATCTTCCTGTCTGGCCCAATTGCTTCCTTTCATTAGAATAGTCAGTCATGTTCTTTTACACTGTTTGAAGAACAGGTGTTAACTGAGCCTCTTTTTTCTCCTCTTCTTTAAAGTTATTCACAGGTATAACATACGGAACATTTATATTCAAATCTGGAGGTCACCCACTGTGTTCACTCTGCAGTGATCTCCAGGAGCGAAAAGACCTCTTGGATTTCCCAGATGTTGGGATAGTCCTGTAAATTTCAGGGTTATATTTTGAAATATGTGATATCAGAAGAATGAGTATGAAATATGTAGCAATTCTTTCATATGTAATATTTTAAAAATGGTATTTGAAAGGTAATACACCAATTGCAAGCTCTTTGTATCTCTTCATCGAGAAAATAAGAGCATATGCACATCATGGAAAAAATATATTTGCAGATGTACCTTCGATTTTATCAGTAAAAAAAATAAAAAAAAATAGATCTCAGAATTGATAAATTAATCAAACATAAAAACAGTGTGATAAATTGAGTATTTCTGTCATAAATTGGAGAATTCACTGGAATTCCCGTGGAAAGAATTTTTTTTCTCAAACTTGTGTAATACACATTTAAACCCTTTCTAATGATATTTTACCCTCTTGGAGAAGTTGCTAGGGGGAAGGATGCAAGTCATTAACTTGTCAACAATAGAACATGTAAACATACATAGTAATTTCTAAAAGCAATAGGACTCCAGGAAGTGTACATTAACATCTGCTAAATCAGTCTTACTGGTACATTAAACAAGTGCTGTTTTGCCTGTGGCTACTTACAGCAAAACTGCCCAGCTTTGTCAACTGCAAAATGAAATTGTCTAATTTTTTATTTTGCTTCAGAAATTTGACAAAATATGTATCCTTTGTTAAACCATAACAGACAGCACAAATATGTATTAAATTTCACATGTAGTTTTACTTTTACATGTAGGCCTTCAGAGTTAAGGTTTATGATGTTGAACAAAGATGAAGTTTGCCTTGAGTACTTCAGGAATCCTACCTTGTAAATCAGCAAGCTTGCTACTCAAGCTGTACCTAAAACAAAAATTTACAAGCAAATATATGAAATGCTTGGAGGATTAGCTCGCAGTTCCCTCTTGTAGTGGGTTAAGCAGAGGGGAGCTAATTTTTTTTTCCTTTTCTCCCTTCTCTTCATAAATAGCTAGCAAGAAGCTATGTTTTGAATTCCTGCTCAGGAGAAAAGCTGATACCGACGAGAATGTTTATAGTTATTGCTAGGATACCTTCAAGGACAAATACATTCGGTCTCTCTTCTCCCCATAGACAGAGGGAGGGGGAAGAGACAGTCCGGCTTCTAGCTTGGGACTTGCTTTTAGGTCAAGATTGAAAAGCAGACTGACCAATTATTCCATCCCATGCACGTCATACCCAGTATATAGGTGAGAACCCTTCCGGGAGAGCTGGCTTTTTCACTTCCCTTGGGCTCCCTGCATTCGCTCTCCCAAGGCCTTGTTTTTCTTTCCCCCCCACGGACGCCATTAGCTCTCGGCCCGGGACGCTTGTTATCTCCGATCTCCGTTCCGTGAGTGCCTCCGGGATCCTCCCTCTCCAGGGAGATCATTAGCTGGTTTTTTTTTCCCTGATTCGGTCAGCTCTCGGCCTGGGACGCTTGGGCTGTTATCTCCGTTCCGTGAGTGCCTCCGGGAGCGGCGCACCCCCCCCCCCCCTTACTCTTCCCCCCCCCTTTTGGGGAAATTGTGAGTGCGGTTTCTGGGGTTCTAATGAACAGCTGGGGGGGGCAGTATCGTTGGGTTTCTGCTGGCAACAGCTAATGAACAGCTGGGGGGGGGCAGTATCATTGTGTATCACCCATTCCCTCCATCCTCCAGGGTTATTGGCCGGGAGTGGGCTGGGCCTTTGATCATCGGGTGGGGAGGGGCAGAATTACTGTGTATCACATTGCATATTTGTATATAGTATTATTTCCAATATTATTGTAGTTTAGTCATTAAATTGTCCTTATCTCAACCCACGAGTCCTCTTTGCCATTTACCTCTCTAATTCTCTCCCCTATCATTGGGTGGGGGCAGGGACTGTGTGAGCGGGTGTGTGTGGTTTGGCTCCCAGCCAAGGGCCAACCCGCCACACCTCTATGTAGTCAGGTAGTGGTTCCCTGCGAAGAGTGTACATGTGGAAAACATTGTTCAGTTCTGATTTGTTTCTGAGGAGATTTGGACCATCCTTTTGCTCAGAAGAGTGTCCAAGCCATCAGACCAAATCCTTTTTGGGAGCTGTGAGGAAAGGAGAGGTACGGCAGTGATATGAAGAAAACCTCTTGGTTTCTACAGCTGTTGCTGCTCTATTTTTGTGTGAATAATGAAACTCTCAGGAACAGAAAATGGCATTCTACCTGCCTAGGAAACATTTTAGCCATAATACTGAAGCGATACACTTTGTCGCAGGTTCACAATATTTAGTGGATCTTGCTTGCAAAATAGGACTCAAAGGAAGGGTACAAAAGGAGATTTGCTTTCAGTGTAATGGCATACACCTGATAAATGAAAGAAAATCCAAATGTTAGGTCTGAGTCAACAGAGGATGCTTTTGAAACAGCATCCTAATTTCCCTGTCAGTAGAATATGCTTTATTGAGTTCGACCTTTTCACTTTCTGTGAATATTTTTTGTATTTTACTGAGCTAGATATCAAAAAAATGAAAATTACTCTGTATCAGTCTTGGCATGGGGGAGCCCTGGATTCTAGTCCTGCTGTACTGACTGCTTGATTATTTACTCAGGGCAAAACAAAATCATGTCTCCTAACAACAGTCTGAATGCTCCATAACATGATGACTAGGGAACTCTACTGACATGTTGAAAATGTAGATTCAAATAGTTTAAATGGACAATTGACATGAACACAGATAACCAAACCTGCTCCTTGGTGAGCATCTCCCTTAAGAGTGCAGAGGACCAAAATGCTCTGTACCATATCAGATCAGGAGGGAGAGTTCAAAATATCAAATTCAAAACCAAACAATTTCAGAACTGGAAAACAGAATGGAAAAATATTCAGGCCTTGTTACTCCTTCTATATTCCAGCACAGGTTGACCCAAAGTGCATCTTTTTCATAAAAGAACAGTAATAAACCCACTTTTAGTCAGTCTGAATCAATCAGCTATATTGTATAGTATCTTTTCCAGGTATGAGGACAGGTCATGGAGGAAAGCAAACAAATATAAGAGACAGATTTGGCCTTTTTTTTTTTTTTTTTAATGTCATGTTGTTCTCCAGGCTGGCTTTGAACAATTCCAATGAAAATCTGAAACTGCTGTCTATTAGTCCATCCTAAGCCTGAGGGTGTGAAGTGCTGGTCTTCTGCACCCTATCAGTCCTTCTCCTGCCTTTTCTTTACCTACTTGTGTCTGTCCTCTGATCTGATAAACTATTAATAAGCACGACCCAATCCATTTCACTTTACTGGTGTCCACACTCTGAAATCTCCTCTCTACTTTTGCTAATGGAAGTCTTGATTTATTGAAAGTCACATTGTTTTGGTGGCAATATGCTTATTTTGGAGTTCAGAGATTTCTGCCTGGTAGTTGAATGGGGAAACAACCCACAGCTTCTGGCTACTTCTTCCTGGCCTAAAGACCAGATATGTCACATACATTCCTTACCAGTGCATGTGACATGCCTTCCTTTCCAGACAGAAAAGAGTTTAGAAAGGATAGATATTCAATTATAACTAAAAAGGGTGTGACTGGACAAAAATTCTGATGTGCATGGAAAAAAATCCCCACTTTTCTCTCCAAACTAGACAGTACATCTCGATCTCTCTTTTGGGAGAGCAAGCAGATTAAACAGAGGTGTATCTTGCCCTCAGTCTTATCTCCCTTTTTGGTCCCTCCCATTACTCTTTCAGTTACGATTCTTGGCCATGGAAGGGGTAGAAGAAGAAAAGACTCTTTGTGGGGAATTTAGGAGACCAAGAAATAAAGAGGGAAAATATAAGTTATGTTTGTAATTGTTCTGGAGGTGGTGTTGAACTGTAGCGTGTGTAAATTTTTACATTCTTCCCCTCTGACCTACAATATTTTTCTTTCCTGTCACTTGTAAACACAAGACAGATGTTTGAGTATATATGCTCAAACAAGAAAACATATTACTTCATTTGCTTATATTTCACATATTACTTCATTCACCCATGGACACTGATTAGTCATAGAATCATAGAATGGTTTGGATTGGAAAGGACCTTAGAGATCATCTAGTTCCAACCCCCCTGCCATGGGCAGGGACACCTCCCACTAGCCCAGGTTGCTCAAAGCCTCATCCAGCCTGGCCTTGAACCCCTCCAGGGATGGGGCATCCACAACTTCCCTGGGCAACCTGTTCCAGTGTCTCACCACCCTCACAGTGAAGGGTTTCTTCCTAATATCTAGTCTAATTCTGCCCTCTTCCATTACCCCTTATCCTGTCACTGCATGCCCTTTTAAAAAGTCCCTCCCCATCTCTCCTGCAGGCCCACTTCAGGTATTGGAATATGAAATGGTATTTTATAATGAAGTACAACTACAAAAAAAAAAAGAAAATAAATAATGATAAATAACCATAAACCATACATGCAATTCACACTACTAGGTACTGCATTGAAAGTCTTCAGTTGCATGACATTAGTTACCTTTGAGCTAAATTTTGCATAGAAGTGCTAAATCAAGGCTGCCCAGGCAACATGAATTTTTGTTGTAGTTTTGCTTGCCTTGAATATGTTGCGAGAATGTGAATATGTTTCATTACACTTACTGGAAAATTTAATCTGTATCTATGCTAAGATCAGAGTCAAGGCTTGTCACACGGACATTTATACCTTAAATTTTTAAATGTGTTCTTCACTGAAGAGTGTATAAAAATAGAAGTAATTTCCAAATTAATCTTAACTCCGTGTTCTTGTTTAAGAATGGGTATAAAAGCTACCTAACTGGTTATGTAAATATTCAGGTTACACATTAATTTTAAATAATGCTTTGGCTATAACTTTATATGACAAATAGAAGCCTGACCATTTAGTCCTTATGTATGGAAAGGGACAGTAACAGAAGCAAACCAGTTAAAATTGGTAGTTATTGTAGTCTGTAGTCATTGTCTCCTGCAGTGTGAATTGCATGTATGGTTTAGTTTACAAAAGAGGAAATGGGACAAGGAACAGTATTTGGTGCTATTTTTTTTAGTCTGTGATAGTTCTGCTAAGGTAGTGATTTGTTCGCTGGAGAGAGTTAAAAAGATTACAGCAGCAAGTGGGATTGGGGACTTATATTAATGCAGAATCAATACTGCACTATAAAATCAAAATTCATTGGACTGAGAATTGAGCATTTTCTCAGATTTTAGCAGTTCCCTCTTGTAAACAGTTTGCCTATGAAGCATTTTTATTGTATATAATGCTGTTGGTATACTGACCCATGCCACTGTGTAAAATTAGTTTGACATACTGTGTAGCATCACTGTAATGTTTTCTAGAGCAGCTCAGATCTATCTGATGAAAAGCTACCATTATCCTCCTGCTCAGCAACACAAATGGTTGTGGTGGGTAATATAAGAGCAAGAATAACACCTGATATCAGGATTGGATTCACAAGGCTCAACCCTTGAGCAAATTGCTAACCCTGTTGGGTTTTAAAGCTTCACCAGAATAGATCTTGTTGCACATTGGAGGCTACAGCATACAAAGGGCTTGCAGTCAGGCAGTATTGCAGTAAACTGCAAGTGCTTGTTTATTGTTATTTATTCTTAAACTTTTTACAGCTCTACTTCATTATAAAGTATTAGTTTGTCTGACTAAATGCCCACAACAAGCCTGTAATCTAAAAAACATATTTTCTTTCAAGAGATTTAACATCTCTTCTAATCTAGCATGGTAGGTTTTGGCACAGCCAGAATCCTGCATTGTTTAGAATTGAGTATGCTTGCATTTTCACAGCTTCATAGTCTTCTATAATGAGGCTATTAGATGAACTCATTTGCTTAGTGTTGGAATATTAAGTATTTCTACATCTGTTGTTCATATGTACACATGGAACCTTTTTTTTCTGTTATGGAAAGTAGCCATGAGTTCTCCCTTTCTCTTATCCTCTCTTTCTCTCTCCTCACTTTACATATATCAAGCATGTGAATATTTGGCAGAATGAAGCTAAAAAACATGTCAGTGGAAAAATGTAGTAGTGTTCCACTCCAAAGATACATAAGATAGGTCTATTATTTTTCAGAGAAAAAAACCTTGAGGCTTCCTTCAGGAAGGGACTGTGAGTACCTTAAAAAGCAGGAATACTTATCTTTTCCCACTGTTCTGCATGTACAGACAGGTAACATATGAATAATTATATATAAATTAATATATAAATAATTATATGTAATTAAAGCCATATATAAAGCTATGCCTTTGTCCTTGTCCTCCTCTTCTTACATTGTGTATTTTGCTGGATTCTGGACATTAATTCTGCAGAAGGCCCTCGTTGTTGTTGTGATTCTAAGAGCAGAGGGGCAGTTTGATGATATTGGTACTTTAAATAAGAACAAAACCAAAACAGTTTTAGAAACGGAGGTGGAAAGGATCTCTTGGGTGACTTGTACTACATAATCTGTTTATCAAAGTGTGGATTGAAATATGAATGTGGTCTAGATCCTAATTAGACCATTCCTTCTATACTTACTGTCTAGAGAATGAGCAATATAGAATCAATACAGTAGTTTGTGCACCATTTGTTTTTGTATTAGATTTGTTTTACCAAACAAAGTATCTATCTTTCCAGCTTTTAGCATGCCACCAAGTTTTGACACAAGTGAATTGTGTTGACTAGAGAGAGAACATTTAACATGAAAAGGGTCTTACATCAAACTAATATATTTGACTGCTATGCATGTATTACTTTTTTGATGAAGGTGATTGGCAATAGAGTGTCTTTAAATGACAAGTGTAAAAGGCTTTACATTTTACAGTTAGCAAGCCAGTCAAATGAGAGGGATGTTTTTCATCTGACAGGTCTGACAGATACAAATGATTTGTCAAGTTAAAAGCAGGTGAGTGCTAAAGGGTATAGGTCATCTGCAGTCTTTGATACACAAGGACTTGTTGATGTGACTAGATAGAAGTCTGAAAAAATTAGCAGCAAGATACTTTACAGAAATCTTTAATAGAGTTGTCTGTTTCATCTGTGAGCTGGGCTGTGGGCCTAGAAGTGCACTTGCAAATATGGGATCAAGGTATCCTATTACTCTTTTGTGCTTGTAGGATCATGGACTGACCAAAAAGGACAATATACAGGGTAAGCAGTGTAAGAGGAGTGAGCTCAGCTATGAATGGCCTACTCGGTGCAAGGAATTGATGTCTCAAATAGCAGAGGAACTTGGTCTCACTCATCATTGCTCATACCTGTTTTTTATTCTGTACACACATCAAATAACAAAATATTCCCCCTTATGTGGTAATTTATAATGCATAGAAAACCCATTCATGTCTCAGTGACTGACTGAGACACTCTTTGAAATGCTGGCTTTGATGTACTGTTTTTTCAAGTGAGTACTCTGGAGTGCAGGGCAGGGACTATTTGAGCAACAGCGATAGATTTTCGTGCCTCTGTGTGTCTTCTAATGCTTATTAGTGTAGTACTTGAACACTTTATGACCAGGAAAGTGGCCTAAAATCTCTGTCCCTTCATCCTGATGAGAGTGTGCACTCTGAGTATAAATTCCTGCTCAGATCTGTAACTGGCCTGCTATGACCCTGGCTACGTCCACGTTGTTAAACAAAAAAGGGGACCATGAACTTATCTCTGCCCCGATGAGGTCTTACCCTGATAACTGGTAGCTGCAGCAAAATTTTATTGGAAATTGTTGCCTGCAGTAGTCAAGAGCAGAGTCGGGAATGGGTTAACTATGAGCCATTTGGGTGGCAGGGGGTTCAGTGTCTGAGCTTGCTCCTTGATCTTTTATCTAGAAGTATAGGTATGCCGCTGCATCTTCTCAGGGGAATGACAAGAATACCTGAACCTGACCAGATCTGGTTTGTACATGTATGTGCTTGCTTTTTAGTTGACTTTTTGTTCATTTTCTTCTGTTTTACCATGTTCATGTTTTTCACTTTTAATAACTAAAGCCAAATTTAGGTAGCCAGCAAGCTATTATATATTCTCTTCAATCGTTTGCTCTTAGATACAAAGGTGCTTCCAATATAAGCTAATACATTTAAAGTTTCTATATTTTTAAAATGAATATTTTTTCAATTATAAATTTGGCAAATATTGTCTAAAGTACATTTTTTAAAAAGGTGTGTACTGCTATATTGTGAGCTCAGAAAGATGAGTAATTGCTATGTCACCAGCTACTCATTTGGTAGCCGGAACAGCCTTGTTTTTGTTTGATTTTCACTTGGTAAATATTTGGCAAGGAAGATACATCTGGATACATGGTCAGTTTGAAATTAAAGCTTCATAGCTGTATGACCTAAGCATATACCTATGAAACCTCCTAACAGATTTTTCTGAATCTTGCAAAAGGCAATTGACAATTTCTGTACTGTACGTTACCATGAATTGTTGGTGCTAAAACTTTCATGGGAATACACGACACTACAAGAAACTTAATGATATAATTAGAATATTAAATTAGATTATAAGCTCAAGAGTATTAGAAGATCAAAATTTAATACAACAAAAAGCAAAAAGGCAAAGGATTAAGAAGTTTTTGGACAAGTGACTTCATGTTTTTCCTGTCCATGAACATATGGAAAAGATAATACTTAGAAAATGTGATTACTCAGATAAGAGAACTTCTCTCCCTCAGCTCTAGAAGTGGGATTAGTGTTTCAAGTCTAGATATAACCATACACATAATAATGTAACTATAATCAATTTACAACACAGCTTTCCAATGAAGCTTTAAAAACAAAACAACAAATGCACTAGGAATTTTGGTGTGCTCTGCTTTGTCAGTCCCAAATTTTTAAAACTCTCAGGGATGGCTTTAAATTCTTGAGTCAAAAAGATTATTTTGGCTTGTCTCTTTATAAATTTTTATTTTACTCCTGTTTCAGCGCATTTCGTCATTTATGTTACATTTGTAAGTTTTTAACTGAAAGCAATGAACTGAGTTTTTTGTGATTGTCCTTCCTAACTGAAAGCTGGAAATCCCATGTAATCACTTGCCTTGCAAGAGCTGAGCTTTTACCTATTTATGGCAAATAGCATTAGATTATTGATGAAAGAGTAAGAGTTAAAAACATTTGGAAATTGGAACTTGAGTAATATTATGTTGTTTCTGGCTGTACAAAGTGGGCCAAAGTGGAAATTTAAAAGTCTACATGTAAAAATGTAGAATTCCTAGTACAAAACCTAATTAATCAACTTGCAGCTTGCTTCAGAAAAAGTCTGTATGCCTGTTTGGTGCTCTGCAAGTGCTACAGTACTGAATTGCTTTGAAAACTGGATGTATTGGGAATATGTACATATAGCTATGTGTAGGTAGAGGCAAATACAACTATATAGAAAGCTAAATACAAAGTGATCTCACCTCCATTAAAATAAACAATATTAGGTTTAGGTTACTTTTCATAAATATGAAGTTCTGTTCCTGACATGATGTTCAGATACTATAAGCAAAGCCCGGGCCAGTTTGATAAATGCTGGAGTGCATGCCTTGGTTGTTAAATATTCAACTAAAGTGGCCAATCTACTTTGGATTCTGAAGCTCGGAGAAGAAAAGATTTGATTCAAAGCTTTCTGTCATCAGTGGCAGTCTCTCCTGTGAGGCTTATGGCTTGAGACAGGATTTGATGTAAAAGTCTAGCTGAAGGAATTTCTACCAGCATCAAGATAACACAGCAGTAATGTTTACTACTTCTTTCTAGAGCATTTTTACATTTAAAACTTGATAGTATTCTTTAGGCAAGGTTTTTGTAAAACTGAAGAAATAGTCCAAACTTCACCCGTTGCCTTTGCAGAGCTGTTCTTGAAGGGTATGTTGCCTTCTGTGCTGTTAACTCAGCAATGCTAAAGGTATTTCACAAACAAGAAATACCGGAAAACATGCTAACAGGAATGTTGTCTCTCATGAAATTTTCTTGTAAATGTTGTGTTTCCTACCTACTGTAGTACAAAGTTAATCTGAGATTCATTTGTATTTAAATAAAGGTACCCAGTTCAAATCAGGCAGAAAAGACCACATCTTCTAGGTTACCTCTGAGCTTTCCGTTCCAGGGCTGCCAAACACCAACCCTGGATACTTGCTCTGATAGTCACAGCTTCTGGTTCAAATTCAGAGTGACTTTGTGGGTACAGCACTTGACCATTTACCTTCAGGAGACCTGCTTTGTCTCACCAGCTCTGGTCCTGGCCTACTTGGTGACTATGGCCAGCTGTGTGCTGTACTGCTCCCACCTGTCAAGGAGAAGTAAGAATACTTCCTTCCAAAGTGAAATATTTCCCTGTTACTATGTTCTTTATCTTGGAAACTTTCTTCCATAATTACAAGCGATAATTTTCAGTGACAGATGTGAATGTACCACTTCAGTTGCTGAACATCTGGTCAAAACCTACAGGATATTAGTGGTTACTGAAGGGAAGGGAAAATAATTGTCGACATTTGTGCATTAATCATACTCCAGTCAGTGGATAAAGTAGATATAAATGTATTTCAGTCAAGTTTGACTTGACTCTGAAACATTTGTCATTTGACAAGTCAGTGACTCTGAACTGTTCTTCATACATATTTGGAAATGCAGAGTGGTGCTTTTGGAGGTACTGAATACTCTGCAGGAAAAAGGAAAATAGATAATTTGCAGGACAGTAATTCATCATATTCACAAACCCTTTTTATTTCAAGAAGAAAGCAGAAACTTTTTCTGAATTCTTTTGATAAATTCAAATATGCCCTTTGAAACAGGTGTTGCATAAATTATTTCAAATGGCCCTATGAGTAATACAGGTTAGCTATTACAAAACCAGAACATCTTAATCTCCCTGTCTCTTTCCCTGCCCCTCTTCCTCACTTTCCCTTCTCTCCTCTCAAAAGGTTGTCACTATATTTGCAAGAGGAAGAGAAACCAGAACTGGAATGTTGACTCAACAGAATGCAAAGCAGATTTTAACAAG
>VZTO01010912.1:9763-23912 GCA_013400615.1 Syrrhaptes paradoxus
GGCAAAACCCACAGCATCCTTATTCACATTAACCCCTTCCTAACATCCCAAAGTAACAGTCAAAGAAAACTAGTCAGTACCACCTCTGCTCTAAGGGAACTCTGAATCACGCTTCACAAAAGGAGGACAACAAACAAGCTACATCAGATCAGAATGGATACAAATCACCCAAGTTTAGCATAGCTAATATATCCTTATTTACACAGCTTCCTCTGTTAATTTTGTTTTTAAGTCACTTTTCAATTAGCTCCAGCTAAATCTGCTGTCAGCTGAGAAGCTGTGGAAGTTTATAAACAAGTAGCCCAGACTGTAAAAATTCAGAAACACACAGTTCCAGATTCTACAGCTGTATATCCCATAGTGACAACTTTTAGACTCCACACTCATGGCTTGTATTTTCATAAATGGGTCAGAGGTAGAAGGTCACAATATCCTGCTACCAGTCTCTGAACCATCCAGTTCCCCTTCATCTCAGCAGAAAAGTGTGACACACTACCAGTTTCTTTTTCATGTTGTTTACTTGGGAGGAACGTTACGAGGTAAAATAATGTGGATATTCATTTTCATTGCTTTGAAGAAGAAAGAAAGTAAAGGTCAATTTCTAATTTTGAAATGTTACTCTCTTCATATCAATTATAAAACCTGAAGGCAGTAATTCCACCCATGCTGCAAGAAGAGACCCCATTATGAAGCATGTCTTTCAGCCCCTTGTTATCCCTAAATGACAAATCTCCCACCTCTCCCAGCAAAAACTGAAAGAATGAACTAAAATGTTTGCAACACCATCTTTAGCCTACGGAAAAATACAAGGGAGGAAAAGGAGCAGTGCTGTCTCCCAAGGGAATGGTCTGACCCAGACAACTGTGCCAAAGAAAGAATGTCTTTTTTTTTCCTCACATGTATAACTTTAACATAAGATGTACTTGCTAACACTTTTTCCACTGTTTTGATTATAACTTATGTTTTTCTTCCTATCAGAAAGGTATTAGTATTACATGTCCAACTCACATTAGACATTCTCTGTGTTGACCAAAGCCAGGAAGTGGTTCTTTACAAAGGATTTGGTTGTTGAGGGATGTGGTTAATCAGCTTTCCATGTCAAGTATTAAAGACACACAGGAGACACATTCATACACAATATATATACGCACCCACACACTCCTTTCCGTACATGTAGTGATGTATCTCCTTCAAGGGGGAGCAGTTTAACACCAGGAAAACAGACAACCTCTCATGTCCTTATTGTGCATTTACCCAAAGTCGAAACCAGTTCTGCTGAGATACAACAGTCACCTACTAGTTTAACATGTGCAAAAGACTATGGAGAAAACTCAAGCTGCCTGAACCAGTTCAAACACTGATTTGCCACTTTGTTCCAGTACTTTCAACATCCAGGACACAGCAGTGGAAAAACACACAGAAAACACTAAGAGGTCTTGACAAAGATAAATGTCTTTGTGCCGACAAATTCGCTACTTTAATCACAAGGCTAAATGGTATTGTTGCTAAGATTATTCCTTTCACAAAAGGGAGATATAACAAAGAAAAAACGATTTGAAGAATTAGGTAGGTTTAGGAGATATTTCTTTGCCTCCACACCACATGATATCCAAGTTTTATGGCCATGGAAGGTATGAGCACCTGGAATGGTGCCTCAGGGTCTCTAAGCAATTCAAGCTGAAATGCCATCACTTGCTAGCATCTCCATTCATACCAACAACCAGCTAGTATCTATATTACCAATTCAATTCACTCTGAGGTAAAAACTAATGCTACTTGGAGCTGGATTAACTTAGCTCTATATTTTATGGTGGTAGCACATGCTACAAGAGGTTAAATCTGCACACAGCATAAAAAGACTGACCCTCACCAACTTCCACTCAAACAAGAAAGCCATGAGGGCTGCATAAAGGTTTATATGACTTATAGTTACATATTATAGTCATAGATGAAGAAACAATTGCCACTCTCCTTTTATCTTCCAAATTCTGTAATTGTCATCATTTTTATACCCTTCCTGTCATACTATGAGTTACAGCAAGAACAGCAGATCAGACAAATCTGTAAGGCATCAGTTCTGACTCCTACATTAAAACGGGAAGAGAAGAAATGTTTTTTTTGAGCAGAAGAAACCAGTAAGCCCAAAAGCCAAGTCAGAGCCCCAAAACTCAGGTCAGAGGAAACCACAGGCAAATGCTTCACTGAGAAGCGTTCAATACTGCCCCTGAACTAATGGATTTGTAACCTTCTACTGCTGGAACTAGCACAAGATCCCTTATCCAACACCCTCCATGTGAATACTGATGATGCACAGTCTTCAGTGGAAGTAGGGCAGAGTCTGAAAGGTCTACCACTAAGCTAACTGAAAACAAGTATGGGGAAAAGATTCTTGATGGACAGATGATGATACTAAAAAAAATTTTTTTTAAATCCTCAGAGTGTCACCCCATTCTTTTCTTACTTGAGCTGTGCCCAAGAACAAAAGCCAGAAGAAGGTCACAGCTTGTACATCAAAAGTACTGAATGAAGATTCAATTGATACAGCCGTGTTCTGTCTCAGCAGGCTACAGATGAAATATTGGAGGGGGAATGGGAGGAGGACAGAGGGAACATANAGAAGAATAGATCATTTTTGTAAGAGTATGATTTAACTTCCAAAAACAAGAATAATTTTCTCTTTACTGGCAGATGAAGATGGGATTCCCATTGCAAATTTCATGTTTACCTTCTACCAGTAGATCAATGACTCTTNATAATATTCTGTAGAACAGGCCTAGCTCTATGAAGCTGGATAATCTGGACTTTTCATTTGTACTCTTCAGTGAAGCATGACATTTTCCCACATGATGGGAGTTCCTTATAGAGTTTAAAATTTATATCATGATTCTCAAAGGGAAACACCATCATTTGTGTCGCATTTATGTAATCCCAGCTCTCCTGAAGGTATTATAATTGTGAGAACGACTAATCTGTTAGAGGGCAAAAGAGAAAAAAAAAAGGGGGGGGACAAAAAAAAAAAAAAAAAAAAAAACAATAAACAAGCAAAAAAAAAGAAAAAAAAAAAAAAAAAAAAAAAAAAAAAAAAAAAAAAAAAAAAAAAAAAAAAAAAAAAAAAAAAAAGAAAGGCTATGCTCAGCCTACAAATAGCAAGGAACAAAGAAATAAGCAGGACAGACTTCTTCAATTTCTACAATTTCTGAGCATCCTACATGGAGAGAAGATCTGTTTGGTCCACCAGAAAGAAGTAAGGAAGGACCACAGTGCAATTTGGACACACTGAAAAGCAGGATACAATAATACCACAGTACCCATTCACACTGTATATGAGATTGGAAAACTATCAGCTTCCCCATGTTCATCTGAAATGACCAAAAATTCAGTTCACCTGTTTCAGCCAGCCAGTCCAACTGCTTTCAGTAAAAAAAATTAGCAGTCACTCAGGGCAGGGGGGAGAACAGCAGGAGGGAAAGCAGAACAAAGAGGAAAGCTCCTGCAACTTCAAAGCTCCACATTGCCAAGGATCTAACGTGCTTCTCTCAAACATACACAAATGCACACAAACACACATGCAGGAGAAAATACAATTGACATCTGAGCTATCAAAAATAATGTTCGGTCATTAAAACTCCAGAACTTAAAGGTATTTTTTCTATTATTAATGTTGAGTAAGAATGAATATACATTTCTTTGCAACATGACAGTGTATTTAATAGCAACTAACATCCAAAAGCTTTGGAAATTTTAAAAGCTGGCTTCATTTCATAAGAAATGTCCCAGAAATATCCTTTTCCAAATGTACTGTAGTTTTTGAAGCCCAACTTGTCTTAATTTGGAAATCTGGTATTCCTCTTTTGTCTTGAGGAAGCGTACAGTCTGGGTAATGCTGCAGGGTCCCTATAACAGAAGGGGGCCAGACAGACAAACTAAAATTGCTGGCGTTTCTTTACTTTTGAACACTTCTTGATGTTAAATATCCAGCAACAAAGTGTCAAAGAGGTTCTTGGCTTGCATGTTTTATTTTTAACATCACTGGAAAACAAAGCTGTTAAAATTGCAAGCTGCCTTGGACTTGCAGAGACTTTACAGTTAATTAAGCTGTAACTATTTAGCCTGCAGTACGCACCAGCTCTGCCAACTTTATAAGCAATGAAAAAGTTCCCCAAGCTACCGATGGTCAAGTGACTGTCCTTTTCTTTTTTCACTTAAATGCTCCAAAGCAATGTGGCTTTTGGGAAGAGTGAATTTATCCCCAGATTCTAAAAACATAAGACACACAAAACGCCTATAGTAATTCATGTGACATGTACTTAGAATAGTTACATCTTCATAGCCTTAAACCTCATCTCTTGAAGTGAAGTCCCCTGAGGCTTGTTGAGCCAGACACATATGAAGCTTTCAGGCATTTCAGTTACGGAAATTTAAATTTCTTGACTGGATTTCGTGAAGGAAATGTGAAAGTCCTCCAAGCTCCTGTCACTCAAAAGAAAGCTTCTGTCGAGCTTCCTTAATTAAAAAAAAAAAAAAAGCAGATATTGTTTCACTTCGCCTTTGACCTACACCATACAACGTTCCAGACCTACTCTAACACAATGAATAACAGGCTTATCACTGCGAGTCATCTAACTAGTGCCATGAGGTCATTTGTTGACTTAAAGGTGTAAAGATTATTGTGCTAGATATCAGTCAAAAATCACTGAGATGGGAAGCGTGTGCAGTAACTCAGGTAATAATTCAATATAAGGTCACAAGAATTATATCTACTGGGTGAAAATATAATTTTCTGTAGCCCTTCCTTAGATGGTATGGCTATAGACTGTGCTATTTCTCCTGGATAACACAAAAGCACAGCTGCTTTACATCACTTGCAGTATTGTTACAACAAAGCAGTATTTTCCATTGTGCACCCATTAGGAACACTGTGCAATAAATTACACATTCACTTATGTAAGAGCTCTCTCTTGGCAAAATGCTGATCTTCCTTGTACTTTATTCTTAGCAGTTACTCCACTTCAGTTTTCCACAGATAAAAGTTTTGCAAAGATTTCTCTCTCCAGCCTGACAACTTCAGAACGGGATGCCTCAGAAAACCTCCCAACTTCAGAAAGTCTGCCCAGTCTGGGGCATAAAGGCAAACTCACATTTCTCTCTTAAAGACCCTTTCAGGTTTGCATTTTTTGTTTCTCTTCTTCCCTCCTACCACACAGTGAGATATGGATAGAAAAGGCCTGAAAACTTGAAGACTTCTGAAGATGTTTTGTGGCCAAGAACTAAGCATCTCTCCTCCCTGCTCTATACTGGCACTCAGACACATTAAGTTCTCTCCCACAAGTCACAAAACAAACTTATTCAGCATGAATGCTGAACTGCTCTTTAAAAATTTAAGTTAAAGAAACTCATTAGGCAAATCCTGTGTTCTTTGTAATTTTATAATACAGGAGAGATGGCTGTTTCCAAAGCACTTCTGTGCTATTTTTGCACACTGCTATCCATACATGGCATTAAGGTAACAGCCTTCGAAACTAGAGCAGACGGAAAATTATTATCTAGGAAACTGTCAAACCAAAGACATAAAGACAGTCTCTGACCTCAACACTTTTAAATGTAAAACACAAATAGGTACCAATACATATTAATTACAAGGTGTAAACAAAAAATTCAATAAAAAGAGAGAAATAAACTAAAAGTTGCTTAATCTGTGGCGGTTTGGCCCTTGGCTGGGGGCCAAACCATACACACCCGCTCACACAGTCCCTGCCCCCACCCAATCACAGGGGAGAGAATTAAAGAGGTAAATGGCAAAGAGGACTCGTGGGTTGAGATAAGGACAATTTAATAACTAAACTACAATAATATTGGAAATAATACTATATACAAATATGTAATGTGATACACAGTGATACTGCCCCTCCTCACCTGATGACCAAAGGCCCAGCCCACTCCCGGCCAACGTCCCCAGAGGAGGGAGGGAATGGGTGATACACAATGATACTGCCCCCCCTCAAAGGCTCAGCCTGTTGCCCGCTAACGATCCCCAGAAACCACACTCACGATTCCCCCAAAAGGGGCGGGGGGGGCACCACTCCCAGAGGCACTCACGGCACGGAGATAACACCCCAAGCGTCCCAGGCCAAGAGCTGACCGAAGCAGGGGAAAAAAAACAGGTAATGATCTCCCCGGAGAGCGAGGATCCCGAAACTCACGGAATGGAGATAACAAGCGTCCCGGGCCAAGAGCTAACAGCATCTGTGGGGGGGGAAAGGCCTTGGGAGAGCGAGTGCAGGCACCTGAAGTGAGATGATCCGGAGCCCAAGGGAAGTGAAAGAGAGCGATCTCCCGGAAGGGTCCTCACCTATATACTGGGTATGATGCGCATGGGATGGAATAATTGGTCAGTCTGGTTCTCAATCTTAACCTAAAAGCAAATCCCAGGCTAGAAGCTCTCCCCCTGAGGCCTCCCCCTGCTCTGTCTGTGGGGAGGAGAGAGGCTGAACGTATTTGTCCTTGAACGTATCCTGGCAATAACTATAAACATTCCTTCTTATCAGCTTTCTCCTGAGCAGGAATCCAAAACATAGCTTCTTGCTAGCTATTTATGAAGAGAAGGAAAAAAAAATTAACACTCTTCTACTTAACCCACAACAAATCACAGCATTTGCTTTGAAACATCATCTAGGCCTATGGGAAATGAAAGGTTACCATACACTAGAATAGAGTTCTATTACTAATAGTAAATCAAATTAAGCAGTGCAAAGGAGCAGCAATATTTCCAAGGGTGGGAAATGAAAACCAAATACAAAACAGTTTTCATGATTATGACAGGGAAGACATAACTTTACTGACAAAGAAAGGAACACAGTAGGCAAGTTAACTTCATATGCAAGGTAGCAATAAAACCAAGGTATATCTGTCTACGTACATACCCAGAAAGCAGATTCTTTGTCATGATGGATATAGGGAATATTATTACTCAGAAATCAAACAAGATAACTACGGATAATGGATCAAGCTGCTTCCAGAATTAAAATCAATCACACAGTGCAGTATTTAGCCTAGATTAAACTATGATATTATAGGAAATTAGGGGAATGAAATACCTGTGACAAAGGTTAAAGTCAACGAGCTTTTCCACTGGCTTCAGTGGATTTAACAACACTTCAAGTCTGATGCTGAAACATCTCTGAACAGCTGATAATAAGAGTTACAGTAGAAGATCAAACCACATCTACATTAACACAGAAAACAAATAATTTGCTAATCTGTATTCTACCAAATTTAGTTTAAATGAGAAAATTGTACGCAAATGACTTCCAGACTCCACACTCTCTCAGATATCACAGTGGCAGGTACATTTAAGATAGAACAGTTACATAGTGGACTGTACCACTCATATATATGTGATCAGAAAAATCACATAGTTTTAACTCACATGCAGGCATCCAACCAGTTGCCTTTTTTCTTTTCTTTTTTCTTTTTCCTCCCCCCCACCCTTTGTTTCTCATGCTCTCCGAAAGTAAATTAGATTATCCCAGACTAAGTGAGTTAAACTGAAACAACCTGGAAAACGCATGCCACTAAATAAAAACATCAGTAAGTTGGTGCAACTGGCTCAGACCAAGTTGAAACAACATTTAGCACGGCTGCTTCTAAATTTTGTTCTAGAAATTCACTAGAGAGCTGAGCAGCACTGATAAATAAGATACATTTACTCACTTTCATTCAAACCTATGTAACTTTGATAAATGGAAGAAGACAAAAGCCCACATCTGCCGGAGAAGCTGAATTACTTTATAAACAGAAACTTGAATCAAAATTTTAGCTAAACCTTGTGCCATCACTAACATTAACAATGATGCTTCTTTTGCTGCTTTACTGTTTGGCAGGTTTTTTGTTTTTTGTTTTCTTTTTCTTCCATTTTTTGTTTTAACCAAGTTAGTGCTTGCTTCTGCCATCACATATTCCATATTCATATCCTACATCTTCCTACTTCTATTAATCTTTTTTCTTTGTAGCTTTGTTCTTCTTTGAGCCTCATTCTGCTGCTGTCACAACAGTAACAATATGCTTCCCTGTACACAGACAGCTAAAAAATTCCTTCAGCATGACCACTGCTTAAGATTTCAGCCTATAACCTCCCCCTAATTAACATCACACAGCATTCCCATTAGGAGCACAGAGCAGGAATGCCATATTCTCTCCCTGCTTTACCCAAGGAGCCACAAGAGATGTTAAACAACTTAGAGTAGTTTTAATTTGCAAATAAATAGACTTCTGCCTGAATTTGCCCTGTTGTGATGGAAAATCAGAAAATAAGGAATAAGTCATGGTCAAAACCTGTCTGGTTTCTCCATTATGAAAGCCTTTGGAAACAAACGCCCTCCAAAGGACCTCTGGCTCATGATACCATACATGCCCTGTTTGATTAGGGCAACACTACTACTCAGCTAACTGAAATTAGAAGTTGATCTCATCTTCAGTGGTATTTGTCCTTGTTCTAACTGTCCCAGTCTAAATTATAGGGCTGCAGCCCTCAGTCAGCCAATGGAGATCAAGAAAAAATTTGCTTAACACAGTACCCCATTCTTACTGTTTTCCCATCTCAAACTTATCAGATAACTTCAAGAGCTTATAAAAGCACTTCCCCCCCCCCCCACCCAGGTAGCCAAGATCAGCCACGGCTGCATTATAGAACCCAGCATGTCCAAAACGGATTAGATGCTGTTAAGCAGAAACCAACAGCTTCCTCGGGTACTGCTAGTGAAGTCCGCAGCTGTAGCATTACTGTCAAATAATAGGGGTCTGGTACAACATCACTAAGATTACCTTATGAAAATTACATTTGTAATACAGCTTTCCTTACTTTTCTGGCCTTTATGTTTGTTTCTGACAAAATCAAAACAAACAGAAGAAAAGCCAAGGCCAAACTAGATAAAGAATTTTCCCCTTCTCATCTTACACATCATGTAAACTTCTACATGATGTGTAAAACATATAGGACTGTATTTCTAGTGATAGCTCCCACAGATCTCAATGAAGTTCCACCACCCAGGAGGTGGATTACATTTATCAAAAAGACTCACAAACAAACAACCTATAAACTGAGTTTGACCCAAACTAACCAAGACTCTATAAAAGTTGAGAATAAAACCCCTCACTAGCCTAATATTCTTTGGATCTATTCCCAGCCTAGATGAGTACTTAGAAACACAACAGGTGCATAGAGTCCCATCAAAATCAGTGAGACACCGCATACTTAAGAATATATGTATTAATTAATAACTTTAAGAGCTTTTCTAGACAAGAGCTTTGTTCTACTAATATTAGAAGTACCAGAATTTTAACTGGCTTCAACCACGGTGCTGAAGTCATGGCTAAAAGGAAAACTTCTCCAACAACAGTGCAAAAAGTAATTTCATGCAAGTGTGCCTTTACAATTTAAGAAAAAAAATCAACTGGAAAAACCTCTGTTCTTGCTCCTAACAAATACTTATTTATAATAAGCTCACACAACAAACTGTTTATGGAGGAAAACACATTATACTGTATTTGACAGTTATAACACTGTAAACTTTCAACCTAGACCAAGCTCACATTAAAAAAACCTTTTAAGTGTCACTAAAAAGGCAAAAGAAAGCCGTATCTACCATTTTTTATTAAGACAGTACTATATCAGCTGAAAATCTGGAGAACAATAAACATATTTGAAACACAGGCTGCTATGCCTTGAATTCGGCACTAAAATATTGAAAGCTGCACTCATACCCTCTGCACACCTCGTTACAGCAGCACAGTGGCGGGGACAGACAGCTTACAGATAAAATAGATAACATTATGAATAAATGTGTCAGATCATTCAATAATTCTCACTCAAACAAAGCAGTACAGAAGAACTGCTGAAAATTCCTTCATAAATCGGCCACCCACGATTTTCCCTCCCTTATGAAAGAGTCCCCTTTAAAATGCACAACCTTGGGATGGAAATCCACAGTTCTTTAAAGGTTTCTAACTTCAGGGTGTCAGTCACAGGAAATATGGAGGTTTTTTTCCCAGTCCCCCCCAAAACGGGCTCATTGTACAGACAGACATACAGTATACAGACAGCTGCAGGAACATAGACAGGAACAAGTGACAAGGGAGCTGAAGCTGCTGGGACTGCAGCTGTGACGGCCACAAAGCTGCACACCTCCCACGCAGAGCCACACTGTGGACTCTGTGAGGGCTGATGTTCTGGTACCTCCCTGGCTCATACCAGCTGGGGAATGATGCTGAGATAGTCAGCACAGTTTTAAAAGGTCCCTCAAAAGCCACAACAGTCTTGTCTCCTCAGTTCACTATCAACTTCAGCCAAGTCTGAATTGGCGGTGTGATGGTAAATTGTCCATTATTATTTCTCTACCAGGGCTTATTTTTAGTACCTTCTAACAGAGAAGGCATATCCAGCAATTTCTGCAAAGGAACTCAACACAGGCAGGCTCAGATAAAGCCATCACTAGGGACCACGAGAGGCTGTCAAGGAAGGATAAAGGAGCAGAGCAAAAAGAATAACAGGCATCTCCAATAGCACTAAGAAAGAGTCATTCCCAAGCCACTCAAGTTAAAAGTCCATGGGGAAGGAAAAACAAACAAAAGCTAGTTCCAAGCTACACACAGCTTCTAAGACACCTGTATTTTTGCTTTCTGATCTTCTGATTGCCTTCATCAAGAAACACTTTTCTTCGCTTCATGCTGTGGGTACATGAAAAATTACAACTACCTTCATCTTAGGTGCTGCCTGCAGGCAAGAAGCGCAACTTTACACAGTTCCCTCATCTTCCAGAGTGACTTCTCACACCCACCTTAAACATGCTCTTAAGTACTCATTTGTATAGTAAATCTAACAGGAGCCAAAGCTGAGGCAGAGCTGCATTCTTTAACAAGAACTCCCACACTAGAAGCTTTGTTTTTGAAGCATCAAAGTTTCTTCGTACTGAGAACATAACCATATAATTTGAATTCTCAAGCTATTCACTATGGCATGGCACAGAAATAAGAAGTGCAATGTAATTACAAAAAAAATTCCCATGTATAGTCATTAAATGTGAGTGCATACCTTCCCTGATAGCGGTAAATGGGGTTCCTTCCTCTTCTTGTAATCTAATAACCTTCAGTGCCACCAGCTTTCCATTTACCCTGAAAGGGAAAAGGGAGAGGGGACTGAGAAATAAAAAACAAAATTAAAGCAGAAACAGTGTTTCTCATAACAGAACTTGTTTCCTATCATTTACTTATTCATTTTTTTCCTGTTAGTGCCAGTGATTCATTTATAGCACTGTAAGAAACATTTCACAACTTCTATAATGTCAACTTTATATAGTCACACTCAGATATAATCCAAGAAATGACCTCAGTTTTCTGAGTCAGTCTGTTTCCTTTCTATCACAGAACTAAACTGAAGCTTTGTTAAGAAGTATCACATTGTAAAATATGGCTTTAAAGTATCTGTCCTTTATTTTATCAAATTATTCAAAGAAAAAGGTGTATGACTTTCATCAATCACCCCACTTGCAGTATATCCATATTTATACTGATTGACTCCTTCCCAGTGCATCACACCCATAATTACAGCTCTCAAAAAGCTACGGATGTTTGAGATGGGAAATATTTTTAGGTCATTCTGGCCATTTCCTGTTAGGGCAGGATTGTTCCTAAGGTATATTCTTACCTACATGGCCCAGGCTAGTTTTAGATTATAATGACTCTCAGTTATAAGAGTAAGAATATTTTGTGCTCCAAGGGATAAACCAACATAACAGGTCACTCTAGTTTAAAATCTATTTGGCTAGTTTCACTTCTAGCATTCAAAATTTCACCACATACGAATCACATTCAAGGCCTTGCAAAAAAATCCAGTTGGTTCAGTTTATCCAAATTAAATCTAACACAAACTGAATGAAAGACAAAAACTGGTATCGATGGCCCTCCTTAAGAACAAACCCATGCTCTGAAACTTTGACAGACTTCCCAGGTATGATAGGCAATGGTGAGGAAAAATTACCAAAAAGGCACAATGCAGTTGTCAAAAAAATATTTTTTATAATTATTATTTCAATGTCTTTCTGCAAAAGCAATATTAGCCTTTACAGCCACAAAGCCCAGGGAAGCACTGGAGCCTTCACACTCCTATAGTCATGGAGGCAATTCCCCATGGTACTGGGCCCTAGAAGATGTGCTCATTTTTCTAAGCAAGATGATACGGAACACCTACCAAGTCTGAATTCAGCTTTTCCCTCAGGCTTCTAATTTTGCAGTTAGAAGACTGCAGTGACAGGATAGCTACCATCTTGTTTCTTCTGATTATTCTTATCAGAATATGTATCAGAAGATAACTCGTCAGAAGATAACTCGTCACCTTCCAACTATTCATAATACTTCAGACTGGCACCAGTTCAAGTCTCAGGCTGCTAGTCACTGTTGAAAGACAATCATCAGCTTATCCCTAACGGATTATCTGGATTTCTCCTTATAATTGCCTTACATTTAGATTTCAACAAGGACTTCTGGCATCAGAAAAAGATAAGGTTTGCCCCATGTAACTTCATGTGTTATGGACAGGAGAATAAACCATAATAAAAGCAGAAGTAGAAAGACTGATGACAGACATGCGGTTCATACACACCTGTAGTTTTCAATTCCTTCATCAACACACCACCCTACCTATCACATATATATAAATAAGTTAGACACCTGGATAACTTGATTATTTTACAATAGATGGAATAATTGTGTAGGATGAATATAAATAAGAAAAGCAAGATCATTTTGCAGATCAAGAACAGAACAGATGCTGCATTCAGAGAAGGCAACGCAGAATACAAGGGGAAAAAAGCAGATCAAGGAGTTGTTGGTGGGTCTCTTTCCAGAGAGACAGGTAAATAGCACGCACCATTGTGCAGATTGTGTTCTTTTTAATCTGAGGTTCTACATTCCATTGACTCATTAAGAACAAACAGCAATAGTATAGAACTCATTTCAAAGAATTCACAATTAAACACAGTAGGTGGGCTGTGCTATTTAGTTATCACTTCCACTTTGTCATTTGTACCTGTCATCATCTTGATAGTCATCATGGCAACTCCTAGTACTATCAAAATAATCGAACTAATCTCACGTAGTGTTCCTCTGGGATTTAATTTTTTGCGTTAGTATTATTTATCTCCAATATATCAATCTATAACTTCCAGAATAAAACAGCCCCATTCTCATTTCCTACCCCATCATCAAAACCTTTTTTTTTAGCTCATTTTCTATAAACAGGAACATGTCAATCTGGAAATGTGAGAAATGAGAAAGTATAATCAATTAAAAGATACAGGTGTGTCTAGTCACATCCTTTAACTATTCTCCCAGCGATGCAATCTCAGGATGCAGTTAAATAATGATGCAGAGAGGAGCTAAGGGCTCCCTTAGGGTATAGCCTTGCTCCTGCTAAATCCAGCCACACACTCCTGTTGCTGTCATTCCTGCTAGACCCTACAGTGACACTGCTTAGAAAGCTTAAATAGGAGAAGAACTGCCCTTCCAAAATAACTAAATCATATTTTAAAAAATTATAAAGCCATTTTTTCACATTTTTAAAGCAAAAAAACACTAGTAAAGGCATGAGAAAGAGAACTGGAACCATCTCCTGAGAAGCTGTTAGCCATGGGATCAAGCCAGCTATGTCATGAAATTACGCCCTGAATCTTGTGTTGATGTGCCAAAATAATGTGTCAATTTCCTTAGAAATAACGCTGAAAAAGAGAGATCTGGAGAAAATTACCTCTGCAACCTATTAGAACTTGTCATTGCAGCTTTCAGTAGTGATCAGACAAAGTTAGAAGAATTCCTCACAAACATTACTGCACATTTGTCTTCCAGTACTTTCAAAGCATCCTCAATATTTTCATTCTTTTCAAATACAAATAGAAAAACTGACATGCAGACAGCCTTTCAGACAGCGAAAACACAACACTGCTGGCCCTTTTAACATCTAGGGTTCACTAAACCACCTCTCTCGCTCACTGTTCAAAGTAAACAATTTCACAGCTTCTCAAAACAAGACACCTAACTGGGGCAAGGATTTCACTTACCACCTTATGTCATAGAATCATAGAATGGCTTGGGTTGGAAAGGA
>VZTO01010912.1:27061-41417 GCA_013400615.1 Syrrhaptes paradoxus
TTCTTTACGGTGAGGGTGACAGAGCACTGGAACAGGCTGCCCAGAGAGGTTGTGGAGTCTCCTTCTCTGGAGACATTCAAAGCCCGCCTGGATGCGTTCCTGTGTGATCTGATCTAGGTGTTCCTGCTCCGGCAGGGGGATTGGACTAGGTGATCTTTCGAGGTCCCTTCCTATCCCTAACATTCTGTGATTCTCTATTAAAGATTTACAATGCCAGAGGTATTTTTAAAAGCACCTATATACACATTTTATGAACCCATGTCATGACTTTAAAATGTGTAAAAAGCAGCCTACAAAAACAAGTTAAGCACATCAGTTAAAAAAATGAGGGGGGAAAAAAAGAAGCAAAAAAAATTGGGAAGCTCTAGTACAAAACCATAAAGTGCCTTTTCACAGTCCATGAATATATATTCCTCTTCTAGCCACCTGGTATCCTCAGACGAAAAGAGTTGCATTTGTAGATGAACACTGATTTCACACAATTTGCAAGAAATAAAAGGTTCAGAAAGTTTAGGTCACTAAAACAACAGGAACCAGAGAGATTTTGAAATATTCAGTCTAAACAAATTGGTCAAAACATGAAGAAAATATTATCTGTGAACTGGACTGCTGCACGTGAAACATATCAGAGAGAATGTAAACACAACACCTCACATGGTCATAGACTGATACCAGGAGAATGGCTCAAAACTGATAGCACAACAGACAAAACCACAGCAAGTTCTTCAGGCCATCTGAAGCCTACAGCACTTCCAGTACGTTGCACATAAAAAAAAAAAAAAAAGGACAATGAAAGAGTCATGGAGGTTTCATCCAAGTAAAAGAAATTCTTCAACGTAAAAAAAAAAGCCAGAAAAGCCAGAACAGCAATTAGTCCTGCCAGCCATCCTCAGGGAAGGTTTCAGCATCATAAATATAAAACTCAAACTACTTCAGTCATCCTTTTTCTTGTGAGCAGTCATCCACAAACATATATATGAAATACGATGGTCAGCTACATATATTCATAATACCTACTAGAATACATCATGTCAACAACTAACACAGTTAGTTCTCAGTGATCATTCAAATATCCCCTGCTGCCCCAAGAATAACATGGCATGGAAACTGCAGCCGGTGCAGAGCACGGTGCCTGCCCTCCTGAGCATGATTTCTCTCCAAGATCTGCTC
The DNA here is from genome assembly GCA_013400615.1 of Syrrhaptes paradoxus. Classification (NCBI taxonomy): domain Eukaryota; kingdom Metazoa; phylum Chordata; class Aves; order Pterocliformes; family Pteroclidae; genus Syrrhaptes; species Syrrhaptes paradoxus. Next base: position 28,232 of record VZTO01010912.1, read on the forward strand.
TTTATACCATAAACTCCCCATTGATTTTCAGGTGAAGAGCAAAAGGTATTGCCTTTGATAGAGATAAGCATAAAATGCCCTGGCTACACGAAAAAAGGCCTTTCATCTTTAGGTACAGGTTGGAATCACCTTGAACAGAAAAAAAAATTAGATTTCAAACAGAAACAGGAGAGATACCTTGACTGAAGGACTGTGCTACACCTCTGCAGCCTTCAAGCTCATGTTGACAGCACCACCGTCTTCTTTGCTCTGCTCAGTGCTCTACAATTTCTCATATTTATAGTTAAAAAGGATGAGGACTGGAATTTAACAGGACAAGAATTCTATTTGGGATAAATTGAAATAATGTAATTTTGTGGTAGGGAAATTAGGCAAAAAAATGTGTTGATTGAGCTCTGTTACAAATTCTACATATTTTTGCAATACTTTGAGCACATGTAACTTAGTAAAGGTGCCAAAAAATGTAAAAGTATACTAAAAAAAATCACATGGACAAGCAAGAAGCAGATAGAGATCACAGCAGTGCAGAAGCAGTGGAGATGCCATTGGCTTGCCTCTCAAAACACAGATACAAGCTGTGCAAGCAGCAGTCACAGATCACATCACTTTAACCGAGGTAATCTTTTTTAATTCTTTGCCTTGAAGGGCAATTGAACACAGTGGGAGGAAAGGATGGAAACCATGCCAACTCATAATATTGCCAAAAGCACAGGTTTTTCCCTTAAGTGCAACATGCACAGTTCCCAGTGCGGGGATGCGAGGCCTCCATGTTGCTTTATAAGGGGCTCTGCTTGGCAGCAGCTCCCCTGTGCTCTCACCAGCTTTGTCTCCAGACTCTCATAATTCACATCAACATTTATGTGCCACAGATCAAGCCAGATCCCATTGCTGTACATTCAGGTAAATTTATAACCAAGCTCAAGAGGGAAGAAGGTCAGTGGCAGCAGAAGATAAACGTGTCCACACAGCCAGACAGCGCTTCTTCAGCTTAACTGCACCATGAAATGATACAGGAATTCAAAAGGCACCTATTGTATAGCATATGCTCAAGGTGTTAGCCAAACAGAGTAAATGGAACTTGAATAATTTTTTACAGTGTTATCGGTGAATTACTAGGCCTACTTCACCAAAATGTTACCTCAAAAAAAAAAAAAAAAGCAGAAATCACCTCAAAGTGATCTGAATTTCATGCAGTAAGCAGTCTCTTGGGATTTTATACAACAAAGGAACATGTGAGACTCTAACCTGAATGAAAGTAGAAAATGAACATGCCAAGATGAGTTTCACTACACACGCCTGATGTGCAACACATGAAATCAAAAAGATTTGCCTATTGATGCAACCGTCAGCCAGAAACAAACAGCTGCTTGGCTGTTTCTCCAACAAACAGAAAAGCCCAGCCTGAGAATACTGCTTCACTTTCCTCAATAACACAGTCCCGTTCACTCTGCTGCTTCCTCACTCCAGGGAATCATTTTTATCTGACTACACAAAGAGAAATCCATCATCCAGTAAGAGGAATTAGCCCACTTCATTTCCCTTTCCTGGGACACTGCCACAAATAATCAAATAGAGAGAAAAGTAATGGGTTCGATAGGAAGGCAAGGGCTTGGTACCACTGAACCTGCTCCAAGTTATAAAAAGACAGGCTTCCCCTGAAAGCAGGTTACTGCACACATTACTTTAAATTTTAGGAAAGGAATGGCTTATTTTTTGTCTTTGGAAGCACGTATGTATCTTTTAGTCTTTCCAAATAGTAAGCTAAGATAATGAATTTTTTTATCCCATCATTATGACCAGTAGGTGAAACAGTTTTAAAATTTATATAAATATATGAACTTGCACACGATACTCTTTGACAAAAGATAATTCCCAGAGGAAGCACTACCTTAAGAAATATATTTTGAGTGTGTTTACCGAGTTATTTTATACAATACAGAAGCACTTAGGGCACTGGGAATAAAAGTTGCAATAATATTAAAGGGTCTGAAAAAAATTGACATGTATACCATAGATTATTTTGAGGAGGAGTAATTGCAATGATTGTAAATAAATTATTGCAAACAAACTAAACTTACAGTACTCCAAAATTCCATTCATTCCTGTTATGTTATTTTATTCAAGCCTTTTAATAATGACAAACAGAAGACTAACAACTTACTGCACATATTCAGCATTACTCTCAGAACATCAGAAAAATCTACTAGACAGCATATTGTGCTTTTACCCCTAAAAATTAATTTAGTATGCATATTGAGAAAGTAGTATAACATTAAAGTACAAACAAAACATCAGATTAACAAAATGGGATCTCATCTTGTTCTGATGTGAAGGTAATATTTTACCTACGCAATATGGTCTCATCCTCTTTCTCTAGAGCACATGGCAGTCAGTAGCACTTCACACTCATTCATAGGGATCTATGTACAAGTGCAGCGACATCTGTTAATATTTTCTGCTTATCTTCATTTACACACAAGATTAAACAACAAAAAAACACCACTTACTTGCTTTTCCCTTTGTATACTGTAGCATAGGACCCTTCCCCTAGTTTTTCCAGTTTTTCATACGAGTCTGCTTTTCCAAACTTGGGGCTTGTAGGCTAAACGAAACAAAAAAAAAGACCTTTCAGATGTATTGCATCCACAACATTAACTGCTCTGATTCAGCCTTTAGAGACCAAACGTCATTATCAAAACTCATAGACCTGCATGTTTCCAGAATCCAACAATAAAGAAAAAATAAAATTAATAGCAGAGCTAATGAAACAATGTAATAGACTACTCAAAGAAAACATCACTCAACACCCCAGATGGTGGTTGCTGATATCAACTATACACTTACATCACTGGAACTATCAAAAGGATTTTGTTCTTAATCAAAGAGACATTTCTGTTTTATTTTTCACATTTATCACTTCATACAGGGAAAAAGATCGTTAACAACTAAGCCATTTTATCTCTGTTAAGAGATGTAAGCAACAGTCTTGATCTGCCTTACAAATCAGATTAAACGAGATGTCTTTTTTTTTTTTTTTTTTATAAAGTCCACCCAAAAACATTGCTCAAAGTAGTCAATGTCCCAGTACATCAATCATTGCTCAGATAGTGGTCAAAATACTACAGGAAAGCATCTTTAATGAGAGTATTTTGATTCTGAATTGCTTTTACAGTCTTCAGCTTGTGGATATAATCACACTATACTATAATGCCACGTATATGCAGCATAGTTGAATAAAGTCCTGTAGCCTTAATACCTGCAGCCTAAGTGAGGAGTCTGAAATTGAACCAAGCTAAGCAATGATTCTTGCTTAAAGGGCCACACAGCTCAGCTGGACTTTGCGACAGACTGGTACTTGCCCCACTTTTACACAGTCCTAGCAGAGAACACCACAACACTTCAAAAACATTACATGAAAACTTCCTGATGAAGTTCTCAGAAAATGTTTGAGGTTTTTTGCATCCCATTTTCCCAAATTTCCCAATTTTCCAGTTGTCTGGAAGGAGAGGGCTTTTTATTTTTGCCCCAAGACCAGAAAGACACTGCAAAAAAAAAAAAAAAACAAACGACCTGCAGCTGCCTTCAGTATTACCTACATATATTTTAGACCGCAGTGCTCAGACATCCTGTACCTAAACCAACCAAAAGAGTATAGAGCAGAAACTTTGGAGGGTCAGCACTGATGTTCAAATCACATACAGGGACTGATTTGTTAGTACTCTGGTTATAACACCACAAAGAAAAGCAGCCAAGCAAATCCACCACGTTAACAGTTGAATTCAACTGGGAAACTCTAAACCTTGTGCAGCTGCACACAGTGTACACTCAAATTTAGGATCTTATGCCTGATTTACAAGAAATACTCAAGTTTTAGTTTTTTGAAAGGAAACAAACACCACAGTACAGGACACATCTGTGTGTAAATTCATGTAAAACCATGGTCAAAAGTTTTAAATCAACTGAGCCTAAAAATTACTTCTATTTAAACAGCCAAGAGCATCCCAGGTAAGATGACTTGTAACTTCACACCTTTCCACTACACACAACTAACCATTCGCCAGAAAAAACAAAAATCCTCTTTATTCAACTATTTTGCATTTGTCTTAAGCCAAAATTCTGCCACGTTGGCATATACACCTTTTTTGAGGCTAACATCCCAGCTTTCTATTGAATGGTATCAGAATATACACAATATTTGCAAAATTGAGCCGTTTCATCTCCCTCCACTACACAGAACAACATATTACTTTGCTATCCAATTCCTAAATACTAATAGACACATGAAAATTTGCCATATGGGAAACTCTCAGATCTTTTTCCTGTTACATTATTTGGAACACTTCATTATAGATAAGGCAGTAATATTCTTGGTTCCCAATCTGTGCTTAAAAGTGCATTTTGCCTGGTTAGAAATGATTTTTTTAAAAATCACAGTTTTATTACATATGTCACTAATAGAGGTGACTGAAATATTTATTCAGCTATCCTTCTCGTTTAAGTATCCAATTATGGACTAATGCAACATTACAAAACTTTAGACAAAAAGATGTTTAGATGTTTAAGTGTCTGCCATACAATGAAGGACAGCAAAGTATTTCCCAAATTACAGGCTGCAGAGAATACACAGTGAGTAGCTTTGTTTGGAGGGGAAATGCTGCCCTAGTTAACAGTGAATAGTTCACTGTTGATTTCCTCATAGCGAGGAAGAAAAAGGACAGGGTTTATACATGTGTTTCACATCCATTCCTGTTTTCACACTGAGATTTTATACTGCTGGAAACCATAACATAAAGGTCACAACAACTTGTAATGCCTTAAGATCTTGATAGGAAACAGGATTCCTTTAATCCATTACCACACAGTAAATCATCAACAGTAATTACTCCTACAACCTCAGGCTCATTTCTCCGTAGCCCACGTGCCAGAAGCACAGATTTAAGGTCATGCTTTTTGACTCCTTCTTCTCCTGAAAGCTGCTGCATCCTCATCAAGAATGGGCAAAATGCTAGGAGCCCACGTTGTCAGGACTGGGAGGAGAGCTCACCCCTGACTGTGCAGAAGAGGTGCTGGTTTCGACTGTGCTGCCCTCAGGGACAACCCCACGCAGTGCCCCAGAGCTCAGCTCTGCAGCAGCAAGGTGACCTGCCACCCTGCCCAAGCAGCCCAAATGACTTGTCCGGTGCCAGCTCATGCCAGCTAAGAGCAAACCAGAAACAACTAGAAAACAACCAGAAACTCAACCCGTCAGCCACCGCCTGTCCCATATGCAGTAAAACCCCGTGGCTGATATCCTCCTCTTTCCTAGCTAAAGCACCTCCACAGTGGAGCTCAGCTCTATTCCAACTGGACCGTTCGATGGGATTTGTCCATGTTCTCACACTATTAGATCTTCACTTGTGAAAATGCACATTAATTTTCCTTGCATTTGTAATCTTAAAAGGCTTACAATTTATGATGGTATCTATCTTGTGTAGAAAAGCACTTCAGAGGATTTTACAAAGAAAAAAAAAAAACAAAACCAAAAAGAAAAAAAAATCTGAGGCAGCAGACTTTGTAGACTAATTTGCATGACATTTCTTAATGAAACACCAAGATAGATCTCACTCAGCACATGCAATTTCTTTAGAAAATGAAGGAACAAATTTACTATTTTCCCAACATTTTTTTTTAAATGAAGCATCACACATTAATTCAAACTTACAATTACAGATTACTTACAAAGGTAAGATGTTCAGGTGCTGCTTACCTTTCCTTTTATTTCTGGGTTAAAAAGGATGTGGAGACTGACTAAGATAATGCAAAAATTTAAAACTTTCAAAATGGAAGTTTTAAGCTTAAAGGTATCTAAATAAAGGACTAAGGAAGGGATCTAAATCATTTGAAGTTCCATGTGACTGTTGAAAATTATAACCACTTCAGTCTACTTTATTACTGCACTTCCCCTTTCACATAGCTATTTTTTCAGCTTCATAGCCATGAATTTTGTTATTCAGATTTCTCCATATTAGTTTAAGCATTTCTGTTAAAAAAAGCATCTTGTTGCAGCAAGATTATGATACCATTTTTTCAAACAAACGGCAATATTAAAATCAAATATAGAAAATTCAGTTTTAAATATAATTTCTTATTTTAAAGTATTTTATTTCTTCCAATAAAATATATATAAATACCTATACACAGAGATTTGTGTTTGTCACAAGAGTCCCATATTCTAACTAGAATGTGGTTGAGTGAAATACACATAGTCAGTGAGACATATCCAGAGCATGTCAGACATACAGTGCTTGCATCAGCCACTGACATATCTCACAAGCAGCAGGCTCGCAAGGAGATCCCCTGTACTTTTGGAAAACCGGTGCAATCCTCCAATTTGACCCAGACAAGATTTCTCAACAGAAAGGAGTACTAATTTCAGCAAAATTTCAGCTAATTTTAGCATAATTTCAGCTAATTTTAGCTGAACACGCATATTTTGATAAACATTTGTTCAAAGCTACTTTTTGAAGATCTAGCATTACAATACATCTACCACTATTAATTTCCCTTTCTTCTTACTCCTCCCTGCTTCTTTTTAACCCTCTAAAACTCTGATGCAGAATCATAAAATCATTTAGGTTGGAAACGACCTTTAAGATCAACTCCAACTGTAAACCTAACACTGCCAAGTCCATCACTAAACCATGTCCCTAAGTGTCACACCTACACATCTTCTAAACACCTCCAGGGATAGTGACTCACCCACTTCCCTGGGCAGCCTGTTCCAACGCTAGACAACCCTTTCAGTGAAGAGATTTTTCCTAATATCCCATCTAAATCTCCCCTGCAACAATTTCAGGATGTTTCCTCTCATCCTATCACTTGTTCCTTGGGAGGAGACTGACACCCACCTCACTACAACATCTTTCCAGGTAGTTGTAGAAAGCAACAAGGTCTCCCCTCAGCCTCCTTTTCTCCAACTAAACAACCCCAGTTCCCTCAGCCACTCCTCATAACACTTGTTCTCTAGACCCTTCACCAGCTTCATTGTTTTTCTTTGGAAGTGCTCCAGCATGTCAGTATCTTTCTTGTAGGGAGCAGCCCAAAACCAAACACAGCATTCGAGGTGTGGCCACACTAGTGCAGAGTACAGGGGTACAATCACTTCCCTAGTCCTGCTGGCCACACTATTTCTTCAAAGCCAGGATGCTGTTGGCCTTCTTGGCCACCTGGGCACACTGCTGGCTCATATCCAGGTGGCTGTCGACCAAAATATGTCATTACATAACACGACTGCGATAAAAGGACAATCTTTCCTATGTCTGAAAACTTATTGTTTACTGAATGTGTACATATTTTGATTAAAGTCTTCACACCTTTTCTATGAAAATTTTATCATGATTTGTTGGATATCAGCGGGAATACTTAGGTGAAAAGAAGCCCATTGCTCAACGTTAGAGGTTTGCATTTGCTACAAAAAAAAAAAAAACTTACAAAGCTAAGACAAAAATAAAACACAGGTGCATGTGTGACCAAGACTGAACTATTTAATGAAGAAAAAGTTAAAAAGCCAGTAAACAGTCAGCAAAAAATTGATATCACTGGAAAAAATTATTGAAAAGTTAATTTTCATGCTAGGGAAAAATCTTCCAGAGAACTCAAATGGGAAACATAGATTAATTACTAAGACAGGAGAGAGTAAGGGTCCTCGTGCCTCTGAAGAATTGAACATAGTCCCAAGTCACTGTGAAAGTCAGCACAGGTTGTGGTGGATCATGTTATACCCAAGAGGACACTGGCAACTGGAGCACAGAACGGTGCATGTCTTTCCCTTCAGGAAACCCACTGGGCATTTTACTCGTGTGCCTTCATGCTTCATCTTCTTTGAAATCGTTTCCATTAAGGTAGTTTTCTTATTATTAGCCTATATTTTTCCTAGTGCAAGATTAGTCTAAGAGCATCACTGAGCACAGGGAGCAAGCACCTTTAGCAGCACAGCTTACAGTAACCAAGATTCGATATCCCTCTGACCCCCCTCCCCAGTTAAGGAAATACAGATCATAGTAACAAGTACAGAGTAAGTACACCAAAATGTTGAATACAGAAATAGAAGAGAAGAAGGCAGTATTTCAAACTGACATGAGAGTATTAAAAATAACAGCTAGAAAAAGAAATGAGAGGAAACTGCCTCTTCTGACCAGGTCATTTCAAATAGCCATTTCATTGACATAGCCTGTAGGAGGGATAACAGGTTTAATCCAGCACCTTGCAGTATGAGTCCTTCCACCGCCTTGCCATGTGAACACTTCTTTTTCTCAGAAATTTTCAAAACCTATGTAGTAAAGAAAGCTTTAATGGAAAATGACACTGAAAATCACCTGACTATTCTTATAGAAGCTGTGTGGGTTATGTTCTCATGAATTTTTCATAACTGCAAAACAGCTTGTGAATGTCACACTTAACCAGCACACTCCTAAGCCTAAATTTTAAATAGACCTCTTTTTTTTTTTTTTTTTAATGTGCACTCTATTAAGCTTCAATATAAAACTATTCTCAAGGGAAAAATACTACATTCATTCACAGTACAACTGTAAATTATTGAAAATTTAAACTAAAGATCTGTTTTGTTATATGTCTCCAAAGAAATAAATTCATTGCTAGAAAAAATTGAAAGTAAAAGGTAGGCCAAGAGGCTTGACCGAGATTGAATCACAGGAACTGAAAATACCTTTTTTTTTTAACCAATCTATATTTTGTCTTCTTTGACACAATGGTAAACCTTCTTTTACAAAACCATATGCAAGTTTCACAGTAATTAGTATCCATTCTTAAGGTTTTATCTTATGTACAACAATAGGTCAATTTGATGACTTTTTTTTCTTACTTTTTTAAACCTTACAAGTCAAAATGTTTTCTAGGGCAATGTTCAAGGGATACAAAGATGTTCAAGAATCCAAATCGTGCATTAATCTGACCAGTACCACTATCTGATCTTGTCCTGTTGCTGGCATCTTTCTAACCATCTAACACACAGCCATAAATTAAGAAAAATCCGAGCACAAGTGACCATAGAGCTCTTTGTGAAAGGGCTGGATGCAGTATTAAAACTGTTTACTTGTTCTCCAGGCTGTTAAAGCACAGGAACTGGACCAACTGCCACATTTTATCTGCCTTATCAACTAGAGAGTACCCTTCAGGTTAACAATTATTAAAGTCTCCTTTGTGCCAGAAAAGAAAAATCTCTCTACACTGAACTCTGCAATTAGCTTACCTCAATAAAAAGTATCAACCATGTAGGATGCAGGTACCCTAATAATATCCAGGTTTAGGAACCTGTTAAATGTTGCATACACCTGAAGAGGAATACAGGCAAGAATGGCACATCAAGTGTTTAAGCAGACAGAAATTACGCCTAACTTTTAGACAAAAATCTGACTTTAGCATCTGCTTTACAGTTACATTTCTTATGCAACTGATTTCCAATGTGTTAATAGGATCAGTTCATGCTTTTTGCTTGCACTTTTTTGGAGAAAAGCTGCACACAACAGAACTGAAAATTAATAGAAGTTATAGAAACAGAACAGCAACTGCTCTCCCAAAAAGAGGGCAGAGTCAATGCAGCAAAGCATTGCTTATTAAATTATTTTTATCTGAATGGATTTTTTACATTTATGTGAATTGGAAGATTAGCATTTTGCTGCATTTAGCTTTTAAAAAGTAACTGAAAGATAGTACATATACCTTAGCATGACATTTGAATTCATTGCCATGGATCTTAAGCCATTCAAAGAGAACAAACTAATGTGTAACTAAATCTTCGTAACTAATCTTAACCAGATGGCTGGCTTATAAAACCTGCAATATTATGTTTATATACTGTGCAGAAGTACAATTTAAGTGTATAAAATGTGTATACTGAATATAATAAAACTTCACCTTGCACTGGAGAAAAATAAATAAGGCCCCATGAATAAAACACATGGATCGCAAATAAAACTTTCAGAGAACTGAAGTCAAACAATCTTCCAAATCCAGTGTTATTTTGGGAAGAGTGGCATATGTTTGATTTTGAGTTGTGGTTTTTTTTTATTTTATGCAGTTTATTTTGTAGTTTTACCGTTTCTTCAGTTAGGGAGAAAAGAAAAGAAAAGAAAAGAAAAGAAGAGAAGAGAAGAGAAGAGCAAGCTTCTTCCTTTGACAGGCAAAAGACTCCGCAAAATATTTCTAGATAGACAGATATAGACAGATAGATAATTACACACAACTATAGATACATGTATATGTATATATATATATACACACATATGTACATAGTGTTGGGCTGGATCAGAGCAAAGGTTTGTCAAGCCAAATTCCCTTCTTCTAACAGTGGCTGACAGGTGATACACCGGTAGGCAAACACCTTACTTCTCTATCTCCAAAGTGAATATTATCCATTATTCTGATGTGTTAAAAGGATAAGTCTGTTCTGCTCGAAATTTTATTCCAATAACATCCAATTTCGATCAGTTTAAACAGTTTGGAAATCACACACATAGATGTCTTCTTATGTTTAAAAGAAGAGAGAGGAGAAAATGCAATGTGACTTTTACATAACGAGTATGTAAATATCAGTGGAAAGACTCTAAGTGTAAAAATTAAGTTTGTCTTATAAGAACATAAAAATAGCCAGCTAACTTCTGCCTGTATGCTACCGCACTAATTAACAACACAGGATTTCTACCAGGTTGCAATGAGGTGTGAGACTGAGTGTAGAATATCACTTTATGTTCAAGACTAAATGATTTCTTTTACAAATGACAATCTGTGGGCAGGGACAGAGAGTTCCAGCTTCCCTAAACCACTCTGTGTGCGTCACCTTTATCATCATAAAGTGCAAAGCATTCCAAAGCTATGGGAAACACAAAATGGGTAGCATGCCACCTGCAGAGTATTATTTGGTGATCTTCATCAAACACTGAAGCTGATACCTGCCAGAGAGCTGATAAGGCTTCTGAAACTAATCAAAATCGAACCTAATGCCCCAGGACATTACACACAAGGTCCTTCAGGTTGCATTTTGAAAAATTATATTTCTGAGACAATTAAAGGACCTTCACCTGAGTGGAAGCAGTGATATGGAGCCACATATCTTTTGTAAGACATCACTTCCCCACCTGATGGCTACAGAGGACTTTAAACAAAGAGACTAAACAGAAGCTTATTTCTAATTCAGTTCATCTAGTAATCAAACATAGGAAGCGCAAACTGAAAGTAGTATACATCAGAGAATCTTTTAAAAAAATTTATAGAAGGCAAAGCCAAAAGTGAAACACAACTACACAACTCTAGCCAGTACAACCCAGAAGGCATAGCATGCTCAAGAACATTTGCAGAAACTGAAGTCCCTGTTCAGAGTGGTATAATGTATATAGCAGAAGAATTTCCAGAGAATCAAGTTATAACTCAAAAGGGAAAACATGTAGCAGTCCTCTGCCACAGAAAGAAAAAAAGTAAGGAGCAGAAGAGGAAGCAGCAAAGGCATCTGCTATACAACATCAGGACTAGAAAAAAAATGAAACTCAAGACCCTTTGTCAATTCGAGTGTAATTCAAAACCAAATTCCTGCAACTAACCACACAGACATATGCTCAATGAAATGTGCATAAGAATGTCTCCTGCTTGAGGCAATGTATTCAGGCTCTGGGGGAAGGGAACAGCTTGATCTCTGCCTTGGATGTCTGAACTTAGGTCTGCCAGGAAGGACCAGGTGTGACCTGTGATCAGCAGAGGGCTAACACCACCTTCTGCTGTGAAGTTCTGCACTTCCTTCTTCACTGACATGAACACTGACATTATGCCACAAGTTACTCCTTGCCAGGTGCTCTTTGTCGCACTCTTTGTGAAGAAGAGTCAAAAAATTACTAAGGAGGCGTCCAAGAAGGCAGAAGTGAGTTCACTGAACACAGCTATAAAAATCAGGGAGAATTACATGAAGTTAAGAAATCAGAACTGCATTTCTGAAAATTCCTATGCACCTAACTTTAACACATGAGAAGTTCCCAGCATGTCTGTGAGAGTCAGCACAGAAGAACATCAGCAAAAGAGCGCGTTTAGCTAGGGCCCTAACCAGCAGCATACTAGTAAAAGAAGCATTAACATCATTTACATGAGAAAATCTGGGATCGTAGGAGATAGCATGGACAGTAGAGTATCAAGCTTCTGAAAAAGAACAAGATACCAATAACGCAGTTTCAAAAAACAGTCTGCTTCAAAATTCAGTAAGCAAAGCAAATAAAACCTACAGTTTTAATAGAAAATAAATACATCAAGCATTAATAGAAATGAGAAATAGTTTCTAGGAGGAACAAGATAAGAACAGCAGAGATGGGGAACAAGTTAATACTGCAAAAAACTTAAGAAAAGACTTCTTAAAAATGTAATCTAAATTGACAGTTATGGAGCCAAACAATAAACAAGCATCATGCACAAATGAACACAGTGCAAATCACTCCATCCATCCTTAATGACTGTAAAAGTTTTACGGTAAGAACTACTTGTTACAGACTCCTCTGGAACACACCAGAGACATCTTTGGCAGCAGCTATATAATGCCTGGTAATGATGAAAAAGCAAATTTGTTTTTGCTACAGATGGTTACATTTTAAAATGTAACCTTTTCTAAAAAGGACAGTCCCCTGGAGACATGACATCTTATCAGTTAAATTCACATGGGTTAAACAAAGCTCATCTACAGAAAATGAATCTCTGTCATTTCTTCTTAGAAGTCTGACAGGACTCAGTCAAACTTCTGTAGGGAAAACAGAAGATGTCCAAAAAGAGAAAAACAAAAAAGAAAGAAAAGAAAAAAAGAAAAGTCGATCAACCTTTTAAATTATTCCATGCCAACTAAGATTTGAAGAGTTATATCCATTCTGCTTAGATCTGTAGCCTTCAACTCAAAGGTCATGTTATTATGGATTTTTCTTGCCAAAGCATAACAAAAACAGTTTTTCAATACTTTTGAAGGTCTTTTGGGGGAAATCTGTTCTGGGCATTATTCATGAAAGACATGACATTTTATTTATCTAGTTTCTTTCAAAATACTTGCAAATAAAACAACAATGATGACATGTTGACAAACCTTTCTCAGTTGTTTCTCTCTCTTAATCATAGAATCATGGAAGGGTCCAGGTTAGAAGGGACAATAGAGATCATCTACTTCCAACCC
>VZTO01010913.1:2032-20713 GCA_013400615.1 Syrrhaptes paradoxus
ACCTGGTCTATGCAAGTTTGGGAAAAGGAAACACTTTTTTTAAAAAAAAAAAAAAGCTGAAGATTTTGATTTAAGTTAATCTGTGTGTCAATTATGACTTATAAACCAACTGACCACAGCCAACCAAGTCTAACTACGGAGAAAAAAAATCTCTGATATCACTTCCTACAAGTTTTGTGACCTTCAGCAGCTGTGCAGACGAAAGGAGCATTCCCACTGGTAACTAGGTGGGTGAGTCTCAGCCATCCTACATTCTGTTAAGCAGCAACCCCTTAGATAATCAATATGCATATGCTGATGCATCATAATTTTGGTAATCTCTTGAGTGATAGGAGTGTCACTGGGAGCATGGGGGAAGCTGGAGTTATGGCAGGAACTGTGGTGCACTGGGGGAATTAAGACAGAAAACACATAGAAACTTAATTAGCTTGTATTCTCAGAACAGCAAAGTAAAGATTTCCTTCTCTAATCCTTGCAATTTATATAAAATAGATGCTCAGTGTCAGTTTTGTTTCTGATAATGTTTTTGTTACTTCCAGTTGAAATTTTAGTCACACCTCTTTTTTTTTTTAATATGTAAATTACTTTAAAAACCACACAAAAACAACAAAAAAGCCCAGATATTTTTGAAATAGTGACTGAATGTCTATACGCATAAGCAATGCACTTTCTGCTTTCCAGGCTATATACCCGTCTGTGGGCTGGAGTATGAAAAGATGGTAGTAGCAAACTTACATAGCCTAGCACAAAATGCATTTGCAGGAGTTTCTACAAATTCCTATAAGAAGGAAACCTTACTTAAAGTATTGCTTAGAAACCTGAAAATAAAAACCACGTTATCTGTAGTTAGACAATTAACTGAATTTATAATATCCTTACAGATACATGCAGATGTTTAGGACTTAACAGTAAATAATAGTTACATGATGTTCTTGGTGATGAAATCAGTGTTTGTGTACCAAAATTCATTACAGCTATGGTATTTTCAAAACTTGAGGATGTGAAAAAAGTATTTTCTATATAATATTTTAAATCCCCATCATCACCTTCTAAAAATAATTGTGAATTTGTGGATCAGGTAAATGTTTGTGGCAAAGTAGCAAGTTCTCTTACTTTATTTTGATCGATGTTCCTTTGTGAATCCTAACTACTGGGTCAGAGCAAAATGAGAAGGAAATATAAATCAGATTTGCTTAGTCAATTTGCTTAGTCGGTCTGTATGATGTTGAGAAAGTGGCATGACCGTTAATTTTTTGTTTGTGATTTTCTCATTTTTGATTTTCACATGGAGCTTTGTTGATGATTCTTGCCTCAGGCAGTGCCTGGGGGGATGGTACTTCAGTGAGCTTCAGAAAACATATGCCAGACTGGTTTTTGCCTTTCTTCTGCATACTGTTACTCTCTTGGCATGCGACACATGTAAAACAGCTACGTACATTTTCCATTGCGTACAGCAATTAGAATCTAAACATGATGTGCTTTCAGTAAGGAAAATGTAAGATTTATTAATCTTGTGCTACAGTTAGGTGTAGCTTGCAAACAGATCCTAATCTACCTCTGAGTAGATTACAGGGGTTAGCAGTATCAGATGAGTAAAAGCTGGCCTGAGCTGTCACCCCTCCTAAAGCCATCTTCAACAGAAGATGTGTCTGTGTGTTCTTAAGGTTGATTTCAGGGTACTGATACCTGATATAAAAGATTTTTTGTTTATCCTGCTGTTTCCAACCATACGTAATGTCTCTACATCCATCATCATTGAAGGTACTCCTGGTTTTCCCTGTAGTTCGTCATTGTGCTCTTTTGATTTTATATTACTATTCAACAGTAAAAGCAGGTAACAAAAACTCCTTGAGCTCAGCAGAGAGGAAGAAACAGGAAAAATTTTATTTTCAAAAGGTTGGTTAGTAATTATTTCCCTGTGTAAGCATCTCAGTGTCTCGACAGTAGAACTGACAAACAGCTTACCTGCAAGAGAGAGATCGAAATCGGCTTTGCCAATGGCAAGAGCTAAAAATTAGAGTTCACCGAGCTGTCAACTCCAAATGTTGCTATTCACTAGAAAATTAGTTTAAAAATGCAGATTAAATTCTGCCTGTTCCAGCTTTAAAAATAAATCATATACAATATTAACTCACAAGAGAAGGAAATCATTAATTTGGAATACACTTCACATTTTCTTGTTGAACTTCATATGGTTTTGTGTCAACGGTTGCCTCGCTGTCTAATAGGCCAACTAATTTTGAAAGAAATGCTGAGTTTCAGGTGAATTATTATGGTCAAGAGCTTTAGAGCGCTTTAAGGCTTTAAGATGCAATAAGATTGTAGTAGAAAGTTTGAGTAATACTCTAAAACTTGGGAATGTCAAAATTTCAGTGACAGATAGTGTTAACATAGTATATGAAGTACATGGTTCGTATTAGGAACTTTGTCCTCATGCCTGAGAGCATTGCAAACCTGGAACACCTCTGTTTAGGTTTCAGAAAATTAAAATCACATTATGTTTCAATCTGATATATGTAGTGATTTTTTTGTGGACAATCCTAATTGGCTAAATAATCTAGATTAAATTCTTTTCATATTAGTTCTACCCAAATTGTGATGAAGCTCTAAACATTTTATTTATGTCCAGATTTTTATAAAGTCTTCATATTTTCTGATTTTTCCTAAAAAATTGAAATAGAAGCATGAAGAAAGCGTATTGAGGTAACCTGGCTTAGTAAATGTAGTAAGCACTCAAAAGACTGAAGAACCAGAAAAGCAAAAATGCTGCTTGTAAATGAAATCGTCACTAGGTGTCACTCTGGAAAGTTGTTACAGACTATTGTGACAGGAAGAGCTGAAGAAAATTAAGGACATTTTTCTGTTTACTAGAATGGTAGCCAAATGATCTGGAAATCACAGAGGAAAAACTTTTTTTTTTTTTTTTCAAGTCTTCCCTGGAATTTTTGGAGCATGAGATGTGGATCAAGCTAAGTAATTTGCTCTACATTCCATAAAAAAATAGAGAAAGAGAGAGAAAAAAAGACTGATTCTTATCTATTTGCCAAGATTCCTTTGCATCATTTTGGTCATAAGGAGAAATCTTTACATTAAATACATTTTAAAATACATTTCTTCATTTACTAGGCTAAAATTGCTTGTTCCTAAGGTAAATCCTTTTTCATTGCAATAAAAAAACCCCCTATTTCAAGCAGACTTCTGTATTTTCAAATACGAAGTTTTCAATTTCCTTAACATCTGCCACTGTTGATAAGCTGTACTTGAACGTACTTCTCCTTCCCACCTTCTAGTGTCTGACAGATTGTGTAGGAGCTTCACTTGAGAATCTGTGTATTTGTTGTTTATTATTTATTTTTGCATTTCCTGTGTGAATATGGAAAATATTTCAATTTCAAAGTATTCTTTCCCTTTTATCATAACTCTGTTGCTATATAATCTTATTTTAGATTATAATATGCTGTGTATTAGGGATACTTTTAAATTTTACTTTATAAATAAGGAATGGATTCAAGCTGGGATTCAAAGCTACCTGCCAAGCTGCTAAAGATGTGAATATTATATACTGGAATAGTCTTATAACTTTTCTTAATTAAACAGGTGCCCATCATGACTGCATAGGTTAGAAGGAAGAGATTATGCTCTCTACGGGAATGACTGAAATGGGAGACTTAGCACAATTTAGAATTATCCTAGAACTGAAGAACTTTGGGACTAATACCCTAGATATAATGAATATGAATTAATTATTCTAGCTCTTCAGATGTAACAAGTCAGGGAACATTATTAGTGGGAATCCATATTCAGGAGATGCACTTATCCTTCTGTACAGCTGGGATACACCAAGACCAAAAGCCATGAATGGCTATCACTCCTTAAAGTTTCATTGTGATGTAATAATTTTATGTGGAAAGGGGGTGGAGGAAGAAACAGAAAAAGACTTTCAGTGAACGACTAGAGAAATTTTAAAATTATGTTTTAAATTTTAAAGTTTCTTTAACAAGCATATTATCAAATACTTTGGGGCATTTCACTCTTATTAAACTCACTGGTTCTGAATGATGAGCTGTTTTCAGAATCAGGGCACTTGTCTACTTAAAAAAATTTGCAGCACCTAAGGAATCAGGACCTTGCTGACAGTATGGGAGACATAATGGCAAAACAAAAATGTTGTAGTTTGTTTATATCCCTGCTGAAAGGCAGATTTGCAATGGCTATTCTCTTAAATAAACTTTTAGAGTTAAAATGATAAATGTTAAAAATTATATTCTGTGCTGTGTTATATTTGTGAAATCAAATAAAGGATTTAACTGATCAGCATCTCAGAAGAAACTATAAGTTTTCTTTCAGAATTTAGACTTGTGGTTTTGTGCTGAGACTCTTCAGTTCTTAGGAATGTGAACAGGTTAAAATTGGGTTTGACATGGTTTCAGTCATTTCAGTATCATTGACAGCTATTGCTTTTAAATTGCCCTATTTTTTCCTTTCAAAAATACTATTTTTTTTCCTCTTGCTATAAAAGTGATCAACATAAATCTCAAAGCAATCAACTGTATCAGTTTAACAGTGGAATTAATAAAGCCCACAGAAGTAAAATTGAAACACATAAAAATCCGAAGGAAAATACAGGTTTTTGGTGTCTCAGTAAAATAAAAGGCATTGTTGGATTGGAAGAGGTGCTTGGGTGCATGCATGATTTTTAAGTCTT
Organism: Syrrhaptes paradoxus; assembly: GCA_013400615.1. Taxonomy (NCBI): domain Eukaryota; kingdom Metazoa; phylum Chordata; class Aves; order Pterocliformes; family Pteroclidae; genus Syrrhaptes; species Syrrhaptes paradoxus. The sequence goes on from VZTO01010913.1 coordinate 6,738, forward strand.
TATCTGCTAAAATTCTTGAAAACAAATGGAATACTTTTGATTGTTTTTATTAAGATTGAGCTGCTTAATTTAGTTGGATTTTTTGCTCACTGAAATGTATTTTTTCTTTGTGTTGTCCATGGTTTTCATTTGACATATTTAATTAAAATTATTTTGAAATAAAGTGGCTAGCTTCCATGTTGCCAAGGTTAAATTGCTGTAGGTAGGGGTCATTTTTTACTGCTGATGTCCACTAGCACCTAAAAAAATACAACGCGGTGGATTTGGCAGCAGCATGCAATCAACATAGAAAACGAAGCCCAGTGAAATGTTTACAATCTGAATTTTACAAAACAATTATTAACTTCTTAGTCCATGTAATGTAGTTTCCCCTGTGCAATAATGTACTGAATTCTGATTCTTGGGCTTCCCAGTTGATAATTGTCATTTTCCCCCCTCCCTTCATTCCCTTCCTTCCAAACAGACGCTGATCAGGTATCCAAATATTTGCATCTGAAATAAGACATTTTCCCTAAGACTTCAATATAAATAGTTAAATGTACCTTAGCAAAGATTTCTGAAGTGTAATAAAACTTTTTAGGTCTTTTTGCAGTTTTAGCTCGAATCTTACTTTTTTTTTTTTCCTTGAGAAACATTTGCAGCTCGAAAAGAAATGAAAGCTGCTTATGCCCATATACTGCAGAAACTCAGAGATCACATAATTAGATGTACTGTCATTATTTAATGTCATCTGTTTGGGTCTTTAAGATGTGAGGTATTCTAGTGCCGTGGCCCAACGGCTTGAAGGGAAGGCTGTTCCCGTGGACATCAGGATCCCGCATATGAGAATGTCTTTACCCACAGTAGAGCTCCTGCTGCTCCACTGCAGCTTAAAGGTGGAAAGATTATTGTGAAATTAAACCCCAGTGGGAAAAAAAATAGCAGTGGTGCTATTATTTTCTTCCTCCCCTTCCTCCTGTCTTTTGTTGTTTTGCTCCTTGTGTATTGGTTTATTTAGCATATAGAACACTGAGGCACATAAAGTACATTATCAGGCCAAGCATGATTGCGCCAGGCGCTGGTACGTGAATGGCAGTTGCTGTTGCAAGCCTCAAACATCTGTTCCTGGTCCTGTTAGGGGTGGTGTATCCCAGATGTATACTGCTATAGTTTGCTTTTCCTTATTCTTTTTTACTATCTGAACTTCAGGGTAAGGTTCTATTTTCTTTTACTATTTTGAAGGCAGTTAATATTTTAAAACATTATCTAGCGCTATTTTGATCTGTTTGTAAGCAGCAAGATTTTCTCCAAAAGGATTTCTGAGGAATATGTTGGTGTATTCACTACAGAATCCACATGCATAACACCTGATGTGCGCTTTTTTCACAGGCCAAAGAACCCTCAGTGTGATTTGAAATTCCACTTCCACTGGTAACATTTTGATGAAATGAAGTAGCAGATATAATCAGCAGTTTCTTCTCACTGGGAACAATTGAGAGTAAATTGTCAAAGTCAAGTGTGAGATTTTGCTGGGTATATACAATTCCAGTTACAGGTAGTGCTGTGGCAGAAATTGTGCTTGATGCTTTGAGAGTGCTTTTGCTACTGCTTCATATCAAAATTGTGTTAACAGGAACATCACTTTAAACTGATCTTTGTCATACTGTATTTTCTCTAACTATAGATTCAAGCCCAAGATTATTGTGTCTGAAAAATATGAAATGAAGCCCTTAGTGCTACACATATCTGTTGAAACCAGTCAAGTTACGTAAGAATAGAATTTGCCTTTAAACTTTATGAACAGATGCATGACTTTCTCATCACGTTGTTTTATCTCTTTTTGCTCCTCATAATATTGCTCTCAATTACTCACAGCTGTGGTGAGAGCCGCAGGTAGCAACACATCTACAGTGAGTTTGGAAGAATGGGCTTTAAGCAATGACTTTCGTATTGCTACGAACCAACGTTTCGGGGCAATCCAACTGGGAATTTCTCCTGAGTAGCTGGATGTTTGAAGAGCCAGTTCCCACACAGTGTCCGGCCTGATTTTGGAGTCTCTCTTGATTATCACTGTCTCTGACAGTGCCACTGGAATTTGCTGGGAACTCGGGCACTCTCCAGGTACCTCTGTGATCTTCTAGGGCAACTAGTGTAGTCCAAATAGACTATCTTGCCTTAAAAAAGGTGGAATAAATGTAATAAGTCTTTCAGGCCTTGTACTTCATGAAGCAAATGGGAAAAAGAAGCTGTTCTATGTACAAGTTCTGTTTCCAACTCTTATGAGACCTGCTCATCTGGCTGAAGCAGGCCTTAATATTGAAAGATATCATACACTTCTGTTCTCAGTCTGAAATATCGAAGTTAATTTCCAGTGATAAGCAAAAGATTATTTCTGCTATCATGAAGTAAAAACCAAGTATCTTATTTTTATACCTTTCTCATTAGTCCTTAAAAATCAACATCAGTCTCCAGAAGCAGTTTGCATTCCATCTTCTTTCTTTTTTCTTTATTTTTTGGAAGGTGTTTTAAAAGTGTTATCCAAGATAAATAAAATAGTAGCAATCTCCTTTTATCCTCTTTGTTGAAATATTTATGTCTAATCTTACTCTTAGTGAATTGCAATGAAAATTTAATTATCTTTGTGCAGCCGAGACAACCATATTGATTAATATAGCGAGCTGGAATGTTAGTATTTCACTGTAATATAATCAGCATTTGTATTGTGAGGCGCTTAGTATCTTTTCTATTTTATTAATTATTAAAATGTAAATAGGAGGCTTGCTTAAATGACAGTGCAGACTAGTTCAAGTGAGCAACAAACTGATGGTAACACTTTTGCTCTCCAACTGTTTTAGAAGAAATCTGAAGCAATTTAGCAATTCCCCTTGCTTCGCTGTCTTGGACCCTGGGGTTTATGTGTGTTACATCTGTAGTGTATAGAGTATTCAACAGTAAAATAATTGTGGTGATTTGTTAAAACTCTTTCTAAACTGGGTTCAAGGGATGTGTAAAGAAGCCTACTTCATGCATGGCAGTGCTGGCTCAGCATTTGGGTCTGTCGGTAACTAGTAACTGTGGGTCATGAGTCTGAGGATTCCAATAACTGATGTGGATCTGCAGATGCAGGATTTGCACAGGGAAGAGGCTTGGGGTTTTGTATGCTGGGAGCGCAGGAACAGAAAGGCTGTATTGGGATGTGGGGAGCAGTGAAAAGGAAGGAAGTGAGTACAGTAAAGGGGAATAAGGAGGAAATTTGGATATGCAGCGCAAGCATTGTGTCATGAGAACAGGCAGGGTGTTAGATGCAAAGACCTGTCAGTGTGTGGCAGAGGTGGGACTGGAGGTGTCTAGCTGTGAGTGGCTGGAGGCGGGTGCCTCGGGTGAGTCTGCCTCGCTGCTTTGGTGACACTGGAGTGTGCTAAACTCGCCTAATGAATATACCCTCAGAAAATGGATAGGTATATAGATGCATTGTGTGCAGAAGTGGTTTAATACATTCACTGCATTTATTAGCTATGAATTATTTCACTTCTCCGTGACTACCAGCAGGCAGATACACAGTATTGCTTGCATATCATAAACTGCCTTCAGATGCATGCTGGATAGTATGCCACTGTGACAAAGCGGTTAAAGACATGCCTAGCTAAACACAGAGTAGTCCCCGTTAACACCAATGGCTCTGCATATAAAACTAAAGCCAGGTGGCTATGTACTTCTCAAAGCTGAGTCCTAGCTTTATGTAGCGTTATCTAGTATAAGAAGTTTAAATTTGTGAGAAGTCCTATGGTATACCATAACTTCATTCACAAGAGACAATGTGCTGAAAGAATTGCAATAGCTACTGTAATTGCTAATGGTGCCAGCAACGTTGCCACAGCACTGTACCAGGTTGCATTGTTTCGTGCCAACGGTAAATAATTTGTCTCTGTTTTAAATGGAGAAATGTCCCTGTTCTATGAATATTTGCATATACATAATTGCTTCCAATTTCTAGTTGGTAAAATGGCAGTTAATGAACACTTTAAAGAAATCAAAGATAATCCATTTACATTTGAAAGCCTTACTGGAATGCTAATTTACCATTTACTGTATGTGAACAAATAATGGTTTCTCATCTTATGAAAGCTTTATGAGAAAATACTGAAGGATTCCAACAAGACGAGAAAAATGTCTTCAGCCTCACTGAAAAGAAACTTGAGTATTTTGTCTTGTGATTTTATAACTTCAGTTTTATGGATTTGTGTACAGTGGGTTTGGTACGATGGATTGGTTGGTACACCGTAACAGGGGCCAGCTGGGTGTTAGTAGGATACAAGTTTTGAAGCCAAATTTTCCTAGGTGCTAAGTTTATTTTATGAAGTATTTGCCTCATACATTGGCTGTTAGTGTAGCTGCAAATTATCAGCATATCACAAACTTTGATCTTTGGTTGATTTTGGGGCTTTAATTTCATGGGCATGAAAGGAAGGCAAGGGGCCTCTTCAAGGTCCTCTGTTCTGTGGGCTTCACCAGCCAGGCTGGGAGGTAGGAGGTGCAAAGAGCTAGATCAAGCTTTGACAGATGACTTTTTAGGTTGCCTGATTGGGTGCACAGTTAAGTTCACTTCCAGGGGTTTGGCACCTGTAGACATTTGCTTTTTCTGACTGGGGCAAATGGTTAGAAACTGTCATTAATCACCTTTAATTTCTGATATTTTAATAACTGAAAACTTAGTAGCAACAATGCTGAATTCTTTAATAAGGTGATTGTTGTAAGGAAGTGGAACAATGTGTTTGCTGGAGTGCTTTGTTTTCTCTCTATCTCCCAGCATACCACTTATCGATCAATATGCTCAAGTGCCTTATTCTAGACAGCAGGACAGGCTGAGCTGGCTTCTTTTCCGATCCGATTGTGCAGTCCTAATTTAGATAAGAATCCCAGCACAGCCAAAGTACAACTTAAAATTACATTTGAAGGAGCAGTCCCATTGTGAGGGCCTAATTGGCTTAATCATGAAATTTCCTGCTACAACTTTGCAGTCATTTTCAGTTGTGTAGGAGAGGGAAGAACCACTTGTGTATGTGGACATGAGTAAGAGAAAAAGGAAAGCATATAAGTTGTTTACGGTTTTGAATGGTTTGTTGTAAATGGAATTTTATGAGATATATTTTTGGAATACATAATTTTCTTTAATAAGACCTTTTTATCATCTTTTTAAATCAGTGCTGGTTGATGCTTTGTTTGTGTTTTTACTTTGCAGTTAACACCCTTTAGATTAGTGGGCTTTGAATCTGAATACCTCCTTCAGTATACTGAAAGGATTAAAAAAGATTAAGAAAAAATATTTTGAAAAATTTAACAGATAGACTCATGAGAAAAAGAGTAGACTCTAAGAGAAGTTAAGATATAGACTTTTGTTTTTCTGACCATTGTTACCCTGACAGGAGAGGGAGGAGTATAGCAGTAGTCGGGGATGACCTCTCACAGTGGGAAACTAAGGGCTGTTACACTTTTTTTGTGGTTTCCAACATCCTTGCACTGAAGTATTCCCTGGTTCTCTTCTCCCAATTCTGTCTGATTCCACAGTGAAGCTGCAAAGACAAAAGCAGGAATAGGGGCCGTAAGGTCTGGAACAGATGGAGAGAGAATCAGGATTGACACGACAGGAAAAGCTATCGCTTCAGGCATGTCTATAAGTTTGTTGTGAATAACTTAGTGTGAGACCACCACACAGGCAAAAAAATTAGAGACAAAAAGATGAACAGATTTGCCAAGCCTGTGTACAAAATCTTTGGCTGAAGAAGAGACTGAAATTAGACTTTGAGTCTTAGTTCATCTGTAATCTCCGTGGAGTATAACACTCTGGGATGGGCACTGTGTATTCATCACTGTTCCCAATGGGACCTTTTTGGATGTAACAGAATATAGATCAGTCACAATGGAAGACACTCTTAGTACAGAGCAAGTAACCAGCATTTTCCTTTACTTTTGCTGGAAAATGTGGAGGTAAATTGCTTCCAGTTGCCTGGAAATTCTCAATCAGTACTCAACAAAGACAAAGAATTCAACTGCTTTCAACCTTCCCTTGCAGAAAACCAAACCAAAAAAACCCACCCCAAAACAACAACAAAAAGTGTATCTCTAATAAGTAAATTTTTGTAGAACTATATAACTTAATATATTTGTAATTATTTTCCTCTGGAAAAAATTCACAAGAAGTTTACAACTTAAAAAAAATATATAGGCAAACACCCTTATTTCATCTTTTAAATAGGCCTGATGAACTATATAGTATTAAATATATATTAATTATATAAATATATATAAATTAAATATTTTTAATATATTAAAGCACTTGAGAGTACAATGTCATTAATGGATGTTACTGCACCTTACTTACTTGAAAGTTTGCCAAGAAGGCCAATGGCATCCTGGCCTGCATCAGCAATAGTGTGGCCAGCAGGACTAGGGAAGTGACTGTGCCCCTGTACTTGGCACTGGAGAGGCCGCACCTTGAATCCTGTGTTCAGTTTTGGGCCTCTCACCACAAGAAGGACATTGAGGTGCTGGAGCAGGTCCAGAGAAGGGCAACGAAGCTGGTGAAGGGTCTGGAGCACAGGTCTGACAAGGAGCAGCTGAGGGAGCTGGGGTTGTTTAGTCTGGAGAAGAGGAGGCTGAGAGGAGACCTCATCACTCTCTACAACTACCTGAAAGGAGGGTGTAGTGAGGTGGGTGCTGGCCTCTTCTCTAAAGTAACAAGTGATAGGAAAAGAGGAAATGGCCTCAAGTTGCGCCAGGGAAGGTTTAGACTAGATATTAGAAAAAAATTCTTCACTGAAAGAGTGATCAGGCATTGGAACAGGCTGCCCAGGGAAGTGGTGGAGTCACCATCCCTGGAGTTGTTCAAGAAACGTGTAGATGTGGTGCTTAGGGACATGGTTTAGTGAGTTAGGGGGTGTTGGGTTGGACTTGATGATCCTTGAGGTCTTTTCCAACCTTAATGATTAGCTTGTATAAATTATAGGCCAAATACAGTGATGTTGAAAACAATAACATTTTCTAGTAACATGGAAATCACTTTTGGAGTGAGAAAACAAAAATTAGAGTTACAGAGAAAACGCATTAAAATATGGAACCCATTTGTTAGATTTAGAGTGGCTGGTATGCAGCGTAATAGGGCACAGGATTCTCTGGAGTAAATAAAAAGTAATTTGATTGCAATAAGTGAGATAAAATAATCTTAGGTGAGTGTCAGACCCAGTAATTAACATGTATTTCTTGAACTTGTTTTATTCATACATATTTAGTACCTGAGAATTAAACTTAATTTAATATTACTTCAGCTCAAATATTAACACAGAATCTCAAGTCGAGTCCCTGCCTGCACTGGACATTGATAGTCATCATAAAGATCTTCAAGAAGGCTGTTCAAAAGCTGCTTTTCTCAGCAGGGAGAGACTTGACTGATTTTAGGGTTATCAGATGTGCTTTGGAGAAGCATCGTCTTTTATATTAAGATATCACCGTTAATAATTCTTGAGTTCTACTCAGAAATTAATGTAGGAAAGGGAAGCAGAGGTTTGCTATTTATTCCACAACAGCTCTGAGCTGGGTTTGGATGGAGGTCTGGGATTACTGCAGCAAACTCTGCTGTATTCCCCCCAGCCTGGGTTTCCTCGATCCTGGAGATACTTCTGCCGGTTCATGTAATAATTCTCTTTTCTTTCAATATTGATGCATGTCTTAATGTCTTACTCTTTTTCTCTCTATTGGGCCATCCTCTGAAAGCATTTTTAAAAGAGCCAGTTCAATGTGTAACCCAGTGTTTAATTTCACAGATCAAATGTTTAACTTTAGATCAATATTTAATTTCTCAGATTAAATGCAGTATGTAATCAAGCAAGAATTTTGTAACAGTAACATGGTTTGCTTAAGTAGGACTGTTCAGAGGAGGGTGACTAAACAAATACTTGATAATCAGGTAATTCTGAATGTGTTTTCTGTAGTTGTCCTACTGGATTATGTTGAAGTAGATGCTTCTGGGCAGAAGAAAAACTAAGGCAACTTTTAATCACAGTAGTGGGAAGTCATAGCTTAGCAGACAAGTCTTTTGATCCTTCTACAACTGTCATTTTTGCCACCAGAAAGGCCAGACAGTCAGAGGTGTCAATATTCTTGCAGAAGCATAGTTTTTGTTCTATGTGCCTTATTTAAGCAGTTTGGCCTTTGTCACTGCCCCAACTTTCATGGGAATAAATAATGATTATAGGATTATATTTTTGTTATTAATAATGTTTTAACTTGTCTTTTAATGGTGTGTTTATGTCTTTGTATGGGATGTATTGTGCTTAAAGACTGGAAAATGGAGGAGCTATTTTGAATCTTCAGCTTGTACCAAGAGGATGGACTCAACAGTCTGTCCTTGCAAGAAACATACATTAAATAATTTCATTTTGCACTGTGATGGAGGACTGGTATGCACATGATCAGCTGCTGAGGGCAGTAACTTCCTAAAGCACCCTGAACTGATGGTAATTACCTGTCCGTGCTCTACCATTGATTACATTCTCCAGTCACTGTAGCACAGAGAGCAAGGAAAATGAAAAATCAGAATGAAATATTAACATCCTTCTTTATATACCTTTTTTCTTATGAGGTTTATATTTACTGTACAGAAACAATACTGAAATTAAATACCTGCATAATAGGAGCTATACTCATTAACTTCCTACAAATAACCATATGAATTGTGCTGAAACTCTGAACAGGGTCAGGCTGCGAATGGTCAACAATAATAACTGACTTATCAACAAAAAAAATTAATTTACATACCAAAAAGCTGGCATTTATTCTTTCCCCTCCCCCTGGCCTTTTACAAGATAATAGCCATAGTGCACACTGAAGATAGTTCTGTGGCCATATTGGTGTGGTTTCTCAGAGCCTTCTTTTAGTTCAACCTCTGGCAGCATAGTTCCTCCTCCCACTAATTCTCTACATAGAACAATTAAACGCTGAAAGTCACAGTGTTTGCAATAGCTTAGCAAAACTTTCTAGAGTAATTGAATACAGAAATAAAGAGATAAAATGCCATCACACTGGGAAAGAAAAAAAATAAATTTACTTTAGGTGTCTCTTTCCCCTTCCTTAAGCAGAACCTGAAATCACATACAACCTTCACAGTTCCTTCCACCCTGATGGACCATTTCAGAAAGCCAGCTGAACACTCATATCTATTGAAACTTGAAATGCCCTGATCTACTCAGGGGCAAATTTCCTACAGTCTAATTAAGAATACATTGAAAACATGCTGAAGTCTGAAATGTGAGAACATTTTCATGGGTTTCTGATGGGTCTCATAGGTTTAAAACTGTATTTTCTCATCTAAATATTTCTTTCACTGTCCATGTGAAAATTCTGTATTACTTCCAACTGAAGATGAAAGCAGTTCTTATTTGTAAAAATAATTAATAAACTCTGAATTTAAAAAATTGAGGAACTTGTACAAGAAACACAACTGTCACAAGTTTTATTTCCGTAAATAAAACTTAAATTGCATCTATGAATATTTGTTACCACCTATGTTTCTTGTCAAGCAGATTAATTCTGCCTGTTATTACTGTTAAACACATCAGTGCTATTCTTCTATATTCTTTCCTCCCATGGAATATTTATTTCTTAATGTTTTTTCCTTTGCCTGTAGCAAAGTCTGCTGCGACTGTTGATTCAAACGAGATTTGGATCGGGGTCCAAAGGTTAATTCTCCATTAATTCTTTTTTCATAGTTTCATTTGCTTTTTTATCTTTTCACTGTTGCTTGAAACACTTTTTAATTTCATTTATTATTGATGACTTTCACTGACTTCTGTTTGTGCTATCTTCTGAAATCATAAGATTGAGGTAGTACTCAGTAGTGAGTTTCATGGAAGCACCTAGTTATTTCCTTCAGAATTAAAGTTATCCTGACACCACTTTTAAAGTATTTGAAAGTTACCTGAATTTTCCCGTTCAATTTTTGTAATTCGATTTAAAAGGAAAAATAAAATGTTAGGTTGTCCCTAACTTTTCTCCCTTTCCATCCCTTCTTTTTGCCTTGAAAATCTAGTGTATAGGTTCTTGTTTGATTCTTCTTGCCTGTCAAATGAACATTTTTCTTTTAGCTTAGCTTTATTTGATTTCTTCTGAAATTGCATTATTTCCACCACCTTGATACAAAGGGGATATGCAATTCTTTTTTGAATATTGTTAGCGATGTTTTTCATTATTTCAACAATTCTCCTTCAGTATATTACTTTGTCACATTCTCAAGCTAGGATTTTGTTTCATTAACTTGGGGTTTTTTTGCATCCTGGTCTTTGCATTTCTCAAATTCTCTAGGGGAAGCATGGATATCATTCCAGCTTAATTTACAAGTGCAGACACCACTGCTAAGAAACAATTCTGCTTTTTCAGTTTTTGCTTTTTACCTTATATGTGTTCTTTGTGGTAGGCTTCTTTGAGGTAATTGACTTGTGGGTTGGTTTTTTTTTTTAATTGTATATCCCACCTTTAAATCTTCTACATATCCACTGCTTTTGTTTCAGACATGTCAGTGTTTTCTCCTATTTCTTAAATACAGTTTTTCTTTAATCATGCAGTTTCAACTCTGCTTTGTCTTATCAAAATACATCTGTGGTTCTGTGTGCTGGTTTTTATCATTTTATCCTGGAGGCTATGTGGTTCTTTCCTGCTTGTTCATTTATAGGCATATTTCTGATTTGAACTTGTAATAGAAAAGTAAATAGGAAATAACTTCTTCATCCACCCAAATTCACTACTGCTCATTATTCCTCTGAGAGCCTTTAAATTGCTTTGTTCAATTTCCTTTGAAAATAAAATCCCCTTAATAAAATTACTGTGTACAACAAAAGACATGAAAGTACACATTGCTCTCAGGCAAACGGAATATTTAAGCTTTGCATAGGTGACTTTGGTTTTCAAGTGATGGAGAGTTTAAGACCACTCCTGTGATTTATTTTCTATAGGATCTGTTCCAGGAGAGAACTTGGATTTTTCAGTATAAAGGAATGCTTGATGCACTCCTCTTTGCAAAGAGGGTGCATTTTAACCTTCTGAGCATTCTTCATTAAATTACACCTTCTGTCATACAAAAGATTACACATGGGACATTGAGTAATATTTTCCAGTACAAAAAAGTTTTGGACTGCACAGAGCACTGTATGTTAAGCTATTTTAATGTCCCTGTGATGCGTTTGGTTGCAATATGCGCCATAGTACAGATTCTGGCTGTACAGATCTTTCTAGCTAACTCATTGTCAAGGGGTTAAAACCACTTTGATCAGAGGGAAATATGCCTGGCTTCAAGCATGGAATGGTATCTTTTAACTCAATGTGTAAGAATACTGTTCTACAGAGGCCAATGAATAAGCAAGCAAACCCAAATCTAGAAAGAAATCTAGACAGTAAACTGCAAGTTTATTTTGGAAGTGACCATGCAATCTTAACTTGAAATCCTGCACTCTTAGCATGAGATTGTACCAGGCTCTATTTGTCCAAACCCTTATATTTGTGCAGACCTCTCAAAAGGTACATAAACCAAGCAGCACTGACAGACTTTGTGTCTTCTTTTAGCATCAGGGGACAGTGCACCACATCTTCAACTATCTAATAATTAATTAGCATCTGCAGTTTCTACAAGTACAGTCATGTTAATAACTCACTTCAGTTACACAAGTTTTAAAATAATTAAGGAACATTTCAGTGACATCCAAAAAAGCAGTTGATTAGTTACTTGCCAAAGGAGAGGAGAAAATTTTAGTAATCTGTTCATGTGTGGAAAGTCCCAGCTCAAAAGCAAGCTGAACCTATCTGTTGCCTTTTCTGGCTATATTCAGAAAGGAAGAAAGAGGAGCCCTTTCCCTTGTTTTCCATTTAAAAAATAATACTCTGCATCATTTGTAAATCAAATTGCATTCTGAATTAAGAAGCCTATGTAAAGGCCAGAGATAAAAGCAATTTGGGGTTTTTTCTTAATATCCCATGTAATGCAAGATTTTCAGTTTCCGAATTTTTTCCTCTTTTGAAAGATATATATATTTTGGAATGTAGTTTTCTATCCCGTAAAAACAGTTTTATTACTTTGAACCTTTTCAGTGTTATTGGCAGTTTAGCTGAGTTTCACATCATGCTATCTGTTTGTAACCTAAAATTAGATGACAGGTATAGCATTGCTTTTTGTAATAGCTATTCTTTGTTATATCTGGTCACACAGAAATGTGCTGAGTGATGATCAATATTCCAGTTCATGCTTAGAATATTTACATGGAAACATCACAGTTTGACAGAAATTTCTGCAGTCTGTATAAATAATTTTAAAGGAGCAACAGTCTTGGGAAAGTAATTGCCATTTAAACCTGGACTGAGCTACCTCTTTCTGACTGACAAAAATGAAGATTAATTATTTGAGAAATGTAGCTATATCTAAGGCACTCTTTGGAAATAAGGGCCTGTTTAAATACATACTGCATAAAGAAAATACATTGAATTATTTAATTAACTATTCATGGAGATAATTCAGCTCTCAAAAAGGAGTTAAGAAATAGAGAACAATACATGGTTGTTTCAGTCATAGCAATGGCCCACAGTCCTCATGCCAAATCAGTAACTTTGTAGCACTTATCTCATGTGTTTGATAACAGATTATTCAAGTTTGTGAACATTTTGAATGTTAGAAGGAGAATGTAAAAAATGGTAAGATTTCCAAATGGATAGTATGCCACATGTCATGCTTCCGGAGGATCTCTGTTCATGTTCAATTATCACTCCATTGTTCTAGCGGATTACTGACATACGTTTTGATAGATGCAGTTCTAGACAGTATCTTTTTCTAAGTGAAGCTAATGATTAACAACCAGTATTAAGGAAAAACATCTATTATAATGCTTAAAACTAGCTGCCTACTTCAGTCGATAAACAGTGATTGCACACTGAGCTGAGAGCCACCAGAATTGTGGGGAAACATTGGGGTTTAGACCTGGTAATGAGTTCCTTCTCAAATTTATCACTGAGGGTCCCATTGCACATCTGTGCCAGTGGCAGCTTCAGGATGCTGTTTCAGATTGACAGGCTAAGAACATGTTAATTTGAAAAAAAAAAATTACAGCGTGCTGGAGACAGACATGTTGATGATGCCTTTCTTACGAAAACTAGCTAAAAATGGTTTTCTGCTAGGAAGCAGCAAAATGCCTTTTTAGAAATCAGTACCTTGTGATTTGATCTAGCCCTATGATAGTTGGTGATGGCGGAAAAGTTCATATAGCAGGAAAGATAATTTACGTATAGTTTTGCTTCTCTTTGCACTTTAAATTTGCAAGTTTTGTTCCATCGTTCGTCTTCTTCCACTGACATTCAGTGAGGTTAGAAGTGTCACCCAAGTGGCAGAAAGCAAGAAATTGAATGTTCTTGCTCACCATTGCAAGGGGATGCATCTGTTTTGACATCTTTTTAGTAAAGTATCATTTTGGAGTGTTCTGAATATTTCCCTATGAAATTGAAGCAGATGAAGGGACACAAAGCCTGGTGTTTTACTTCACGGTTGGGAAATGGACTGGTGAGTTCCATCATTCCAAAAACAAGCTGGATACCCCTACACCCTGGACCGTGGAAACAAAAATGACCAAGTGGTAGTGTCAGCAACTGCAGGTGCTGCTGGGACACATGAAGAGGCAACATTTGTAATATCTGTGAGATATTCTGTGCTCAGTTTTTATCTCTCTTATCTACAGTTTTGAGGGACAGAAAATTTTGTTCTCAATTCAGGATAAAGAGTGACTTGAAAGTATGGGTTTCAGTCCTGAATCACTGTAATGGTGCTTAATTATCGTGGTCAGGATTGAGTGAGGAGGGAAAATCCTGGTATAGTTAGATGTGTCCGTTTCTATTTGGCTTTCATATGTATCTTGTATTTTTAATGCAACTTCGTGCATTAAAAGTTGTATAGAAGTATATAATTTTTTTTTAAG
>VZTO01010916.1:0-27886 GCA_013400615.1 Syrrhaptes paradoxus
ACCCACCAGCTGATAGCTCCCAGGTCTATTACAATGCATTGGTAAAGTACAGAAATAATTAAATTCTGATTTGAATTAATTGTACTTGAACTTAATCCTTGAATTTGTGTGAAGTGTGGATGAAGGACTGAAGGTAATATTTCGAGGTGTCCAACACATTATTTGGGTGAGATGGAACAACTTTATTTCCATCTGAATATACTGGTAACGAATGTTGCAGGGACAGACAAATAAAATCCAGAGTTGTGTGACTCAGATCCAAAGCCATTATTCAAGTGGCAAGCTCCTGCAGACTATTTGTCTGTTATTCATCCAGACTGCAAGATTCCAGATATGCTGAACCATCAAGTGGGTGGAGTGGTCAATGTAAGGATGGGTGGAAGACTTGCTTGACCAAACCTAAAATCTTCTGTGATGAAATGACTGGCCGGGTAGGTGAGGAGAGAGCAGTGGATGTTGTCTACCTGAACTCCAGGAAGGCCTTTGACACTGTCTCCCATAAGAGCTGACAGGTGAACTGAAAACTGGCCAAACTCAAGAGAGTTGCAATCAGTGATACAAAGTGTAATTGGAGGCCAGTGGTGGTGTACAACAGGGATCAGTACTGTCTCAGATACCGTTCAGCTTCGTAACTGATGATCTGTATGAGGCAGCAGAGTACACCCTCATCAAGTTTGCAGATGACACAGAACTAGGAGGAGTGTTTGTTACACCAGAAAGTTGTGCTGCCATACAGAAGTACCTCCACAAGGTGAAGAAATGTGCTGATGGGAACCTCTTGAAGTTCAACAAGGGGAAGTGCAAAGTCCTGCACCTGAGGACAACCCCAGGCACAGCTAGGTGACTATCTGGAAAGGAGTTTGGGAGAAAAGGACCCAGGGCTACTGGTAGACACCCAGTTGAATGTGAACCACCAACATGCCCTTGCAGAAAAGAAAGTAAATGGTATCCTGAACTGCATTAAGATGAGTGTTGCCAGCAGGTTGAGGAAGGTGATCCTTCCCCGTTACTCAGCACTGATGAGGCCTCATCCAGAATATTGTGTCCAGTTCTGGGCTCCTCAGTGCAGGAGACACGTGGACATAATGGAGGAAGCCCAGCAAAAGGCCACAGAGATGATGGAGGGACTAGAGCATCTCACATGTGAGAGGCTGAGAGACTGGGGCTGTTTAGCTTGCAGAAGAGAAGGCTCAGGGAGAGCTAATCGATGTCTGTAAATACCTGAAGGGAGAGTGTGAACATTACAAAGCCAGTGGTGCCCAGTGACAGGACAAGAGGCAATGGACACAAACTGAAGTGTGCTCCATCTGAACATCAGGAAACACTTTTTTGCTGTGAGGGTGTCTGAGCACTGGCACAGATTGCCCTTTTCAATATTCCAAAGCTGTCTGGACATAGTACTGGGCAACTGGCTTTAGGTGGCCCTGCTTGAGCAGGGGGGTTGGACCAGTTGACCTCCAGTGGTCCCTTCCAATCTCAGGCATTCTGTGATCCTGTGAAGTGTGTGCCAATGCAGACTCTGAGTTAGTGAACAAAGGTGGGACATACCACATGTCCTGTCTGGTGAAATGTAGTCAGGTTTCTGTGCAAACAGGAGGAATCTAAAGTGAATTACATCCTATTTTTTTTTTTTAATACAAAAGTGCAAACAGCTGAACAACCCAAGAGACCTGTCAAGAATGAACAAATACATCCATCAGCTGCAGGCATTCTCCTGAAATCTCCCAATATTCACTGTGTTTTGTTTCGTAAAGCAATGTGGAAAAAAAAATCTGATTTTAAGCTCCTGTAGTTGCTGTTGATCCCTGGAGCAAATCTTTTATATTAATTACATCTACAAATGCAGGGTACTATATTATCTACTATTCAACAGAAGTACTTCAGTGCAAACAGTGGGACTCCAAAAGGAGAAGCTTTTGAGTAACTGTTTTTTGAGAGGTTGCTTCTTAATACAAACCCTTTGCCTCGTAAGGGCATTCCACCATTTATCTTGCTCCCAGTCTTAGACATTTTGCAGAGGAGCAAAACTGCATCCCACAGCAGTATTGAATTTTAGTCAAGAACTTTGGCATCAACTCCATTGCATTTTAATTTTCTAACAATGTGTGGACTCTTCTATGGAAGAAAGTTACAAATTGAGAAATCCAAAGAAAAGACCTTACAATGGTCAGGAAGATTTGTGCAGCCTCCTAATGCTACTAGGATGATTCACATTTCATTTTGCTTAGAGGGATAAAAGAAAAAGTGACAGTCTGTCCTACAGGTCTACAGCCTTCTAGTGCAGTCCACGCTCAGGCAAGCTTCGTTTGCTTTGGATCTACCTTGAAGCCTTCCCAGGTGCAAATCCATGCAATGTAAATTGCGTTCCTTCTCTCATTGGAAGTAGACTGGTTTACAATGTTTGAGTCCCTTGGCTCCAGCCTTTGAATCCCTTTTCATTTGGTTCAGGAGAGGCTAAAAAACTCTGCAGGTCCCTGAATAAGTCCACTAGTTTCCATGAAATAACTATTCAGCACTATGTTGAGAATGCTAATGTGCAATCACCAAACATAAAACACTTTCAACTAAATTCCTGTGCTGTCCTGAAAGCATCCAGGAAGACTTGCTGTGCATAATTCTGTTAAAGATAAGCTTTCCCATTTCTACCAACACTGCCTTTTGTCTGCATTGTACACTGAGATGAGTTTAAATTTTAACATATATATCATGCAAATAAAAGGTGTGGTTTGGCCATTGTCTTCCTTGGCAAATCTGAGTAGATTACTGAGGGCTTCCCAGCTAGGCATAAATAGTAATTCTGAATTCATAGTATGATTTTTATGCTCAGTTTCAGGTCAGTAGTCTTTGAATCTATTTCAGGAATCATATTTAACTGCAGAAGCAAATAATTCGAGTGATAGTTAGATGGCTAAAGTCTGTCACCTTTTTTCTGGAGGCTGATATTGTGGTTTTGCCTACAGAAAGCAGAAAAATGGCTTTCCTGCTACTTCTGATTTGTTGTAAGAGTGACTAATAAGTGTAACTCCTTAACGTGATGGGATTCAGATCATATAAAGAAATTCAGAGTTATATTTACAAATAAGGCATATTAGAGGAGCAATGGAAAAGAAATACAGGATGAATTTAATTTTTTTTGTTGTCACTAATTGTCTCTTGCACAGCATAATATAAACTTGTCATATAAGAGCAGAAAGGAAGTAAAATTAATCACTTTTCCTGTAGTATAGAGGATAAGTGGTGGCCTATACTGTTTGTGATGGCCTACAGGAATTCAGGCCCTTAATGGTTTACGAGCAATTTAATATATCTTTGCCTGAAAGAAAAGATGAGAGGTTTTCAAGTGCAGACTAAACTTCACAAGACTGATTTAGCAATAACTGACATAATTTCCTGCATTGTTTAGAATGCATTTAAGAACCTTGATATGCCAAGTTCTTGCCTGAGGAAAGGTTGAGTTTGATAATATTCTTGTCAATGCAGAATGGGGGAATATTTTCATTCATTCTTTGTGTGTGAGCCATTCCATAGATGATAGGTACAGGTAGACATTCTGCTGACAAATGTCCTTACATACATTTTCTGTAATTGTCTGTACACAGCATTTCATCAGTGGACTATTTGAAGAAAAAGAAATCAATGTTCAAAAAAAAGAAATTGTGTCTGATCAAAAATGGTTTGTAGTAGGCAGCACTGCAGCATGAAGTTCCATGTGTTCAAATATTAACTAGTCAGCTGCCAGAGTTCTAATAAGGTAATTGACACTTTGTTTATGACACTTGATTATAAACGGCCATGAAAAGGATACTGAGTATGATTCATGCTTAAACCATCATATCACCAGATTTCACAGAGATGGATGTAGACACCATAGTAAGTCAAGGTACCATGGACAGTTATTTTAGAGAAATTTAGATGTACCTGGTCTCCTAACTTTTAGTTTATTCAAACCCTTGAAATTCAAGAACCCAACTGAAATAAAGATGTTCCTCTGCATCTTTGGGGTTGATGTGTGGTGGGAAGAATGTTTTTGGAATTTCCAGTTTGTACTAAGAATATTCAGAGCATTACATTTTGTTCTTCTAAGATGTTTTGAGGATGATGCAGAAATAAGACATTTGGACTCTATCTTTGGTTAGTATGTACCTTAAGGACATTTTTTGATTGCTGTAATAGGAAAATAAAGAAAATGAAGACTTAGTACACGCTGAATATGTATTAGGGGCTTTTTATGTCCAAAAAAGACCACCCTCAAACACCTTGACAAGACAAAGGCTTGCTTCATGTTTCTCCAGCATGTCTGAGTCCTTGGAAAGGGAAAGTTTCCAGCTTTGCTTAAGTCATGTGTTCCTTGCAATATCTCACAGAGCAATCCCAGTTAATGTACCATTTATTGACTGTTTTCAGGCTCCTGGGCTCTTGAAACCTGTTTAGTAGGCATATCAAAGCAGCACCTCTCCCATAATAATATTGCTGTAGCACAGCAGCAATACAGCAGACTGCTATTGCTGTAATGATGTATTATGGAAAATGTAGTGCTGGACAGATCACCAAGGGAACTCATAAAATCTTATTTAACCTTTTGTTAATTTAAAGGCTTCAATAATATCTAATTTATTTATTATGTGAGGAAAGGCACTGAAGTAAATTACATGGTGGACTGAGATCTGTCAGTCAAGATTTAAGCTTTAAAACCTGCACCTAAAAGCTGACAAGGTGTAGCATAATTTGTGCTAGTGACAGGTATTGCTGTTCAGATGAAAAAAAAAATATTGAAGCCCAGTCACTCCCACTGCAAAACCTGTTTAGGAATTGTGGGTCTAAGTCTTTGGTTTTTCATTAACAAATCCCTGAGGAATCTATTGGAATTTTTGCATAAATACTTTCCTTTTTTTAAAAGCATTGTAAAACAATTAATTTCAATAAGTGGTGTGTTTTTCACATTATAATGGGATATTACTGTAAGTACAGGCTGCATTAGCAAGTATGAACTATTTAAACCTATCGAAGTCAGTTGCACTGTGATATTCTACAGAAGCTGAAGATACAATTTAGGACAGCTGAAGAGAAAAGGTGGTTCCTTGGACAAGAGCTTTCAAATGTGCAGAGGATAGTCTTTTGTACGATAAATCAGTTATAGCGTTAAATATACCAGGAAGTGTTTAAATGATGAGGAATGTCAGTACTTGGTACATGACTGCCAGGAGTTGTTAGCTGCTACCGAGCATCGGAAGTTCAAGCCCACTTATTTTGCTATCATATGGGCTGTGTATGATCATGTAGCCTGGTAAGCAAAGTTTCCTGCTGGTCAAAGTATAGTAGCAGGTTTACTTGCACTATAATAAGCGAAATCAACAGAGATTTATTTGTTTGTTTGTTTGTATGTTTCATGAAGTACAGGTTACTTGCTTTGTGTGTAATTCACCCTTCTACAAGTGTTTGAATTGCACAGATCAGTTTCCTGACTGGATGACTGGAACTTTTTATGCAAAAGAAAAACTCATATATTCCATCCTTGCTGTGAATTTCATTTGCACTAGCAGTCAAAAGAAGAGTTGACCCACGGGCACACAGAAGGACAGTACTGTATCTGATGTCTCAATAGCCTTCAATATCCCCCACTTTAAATATACCCATTTTTATGTGTCTTAGTTGTAATTACAACTTCAGATGAATTGCTGTTAGATAAATAAGACAACTCAGAATATTTCCTAAACTCCATCTTTCCAGACAGTGTTAAAAACACTTGATGTCTGAGCCTGGGATGTTCAGAAGATCTCAGGTTCACTCCTTCATATACACCCATATAAGTCCATGGAGATTACAGGAGTTATTTCTAACTACAGAGATTTAAGTGAGGACAAGATCAGTACTGTCTATTGTGAACAGAAAGTGTGCCTATATCTTTGTGATCAAGATATTACTAAAAAAAACCCCACCCTACTTTGGCCCAGTTCCTCCATTTATAATATTCTGTGGCAGTATGTCCATGAGCAAGTCCAATTATATTGCTAGGTGACACTCTGCATGACTACAATTGAAGGTTGTGCCAGTGAGGCTGAAGTTATAATATGTGGGATTTTGGGCTACTTCAGGATGAGAGGTTCCCTGCTCAGGTAGCTGGAAATTCTAAAATCAGGCATTGAATGACCAAGGGGAAACTGAGGCAAGAGATAATGCCAAATCATGTGAATGGTGATAACTGATGGGGTATATATGCATGGTATGCACATGTATGCATTTTTGTAAGCCCAGCTATTACGTAAGCCCGTGGTAGAGCTGCAGAAAATATCCTTCAGGAGAGTTTTTCAGAATACTAACTTTGTTTTGAAATCTAAGGGTTGTACATTTGTCAGTTTGAGGATTTGAAGCCTCATTTCTTCCTTGCTGTCAATGTACTAAAGTAAATCTAACCTTTTTTTGCCTGTGTTTTAGTGCATGCTCTGTGGTGCATCCTCACCTCTGTCCTTTTTCCCCCCAGTCACCTGAAGTGGGAGGTATGATGGCATGCACCACAGCTCCCTCCCTCCTCACCCGTCTGGATTTCCTTCCAGAGAAGCTTTGATGAAGACCAGGAATACTCAAAATGCAGGACTCATTCTAGCATGTGGTCTTCATGTCTAGCCTCAGAGCTGGGAATTGCAAAGTGCCCCCAGCTTCCACAGTTTAAATGAAGCCTTTTTTTATCTAAATGAAAGGGTGCTGTGCACGTAGCACTTGTACACAGACAGCTGTGTTCCATTTACCTTGGAACCATTGCCCTTGACAATTAGTGTAATTAACTGGGAATTAATTAATACATTATATTTGACTTCATAGGTCGGCAGTTAATAAGGGTCAGATTCTGACACCTCCAGCATATCTAGTTAGAGGATGTGGAGTTCAAAATGGAACTGCTTCCCTTATGGGTGCTTCTCTGAGGGGAGCAGCTAGAATCTCAGTAAGGATCCCCCCTGCAGGCCGTTGGGATTTATCACATGGCCAATATCCCCCACACAAAGGAGCATAGCTACTTAGGGCATGGTGTTATCCCACATCCACTTCCATTTCAGAGCCAGTACTGACACTGGAATAAAGAAAGCACTCTGATTGTCTGTGCTGCTGGGAACTCCCTGGGGTACAGTGCCACTCTGAACCTCTGCAGTTACAATACAGCACTCTAAGTTAGTAATGATGCATCTAGAAAGTATATTCAGTTATACAGTTTTATACCTTGCAGAGTTCTTAGTGGCTGCACAGATGCTTCCTTCTCTGCTTCTCTCTCTTTTCGTTTCCTAAAAATATCTGTCTGTGTATTTGAAATGGTAGACACCAATCTTTCTTGGCTCAGCTGTTTCATCTTTCCAGAGAAAAAGCAACCACCCAGTTATAGACACTCATAAATTAACCTGACAGACCACGTACTGAAACTGCCATGCCTTCCTGAGCTGTTTAAATTGTTCATGAGTTCTGAGTCACTGTGAGTGGAGACCAGAAAGGAACATTACAAGCCCCTATGGAAACTGTGTTTCTTCTTTATTTTTCAGACTTACTGGCAACTCACTCAGTGGTGATAGTTAAGAGCTTCTCTTTCTGAGTGGAGTCATTATGCTAAAGAAGCCTCCTGTGCTCTCTCATATAAACATGTTCTTAGTAAGACAGTTGAGATCACTGCTGGATCATTCATCGTGTTCACAAAAAACATGCTAGATACACAAGTTTGAAGACTGTTGAAGTTTACAGATGAAAATAGGGAGGATATTTCTTCACCCTTCTCTCTCAGCCTTCTTGCTCCCTGGCATCTAAAGTGTGAAAAGATAAAATATAAGTTAGGACCACTGATTACTCCTGCAAATATGAAGTGTAATCTTCAGGGTCTGCTGAAAGAGTGCAAGGAAATGCAGGACAGTTAGCATCTTGTCCAGCTTGTGTTGCTTACAGCCTTATTCTGCCTTGCTCTAAATGTGTGTCTTTTTTTCACATCATCATCCCCTAGAAACAGAAAATAGTCTAATAGTTTCAGAAATATCAAAGTAACAATACATATTCTCAGTTCCCACTCTCATAAATATCTAACTTTCCTGTGCTTTATTCTGTGTATCTTGATATTCTTCCTTACAGAAGATTTTAACTTGGACCTTATCTGGACAGTTCACTTCTGAAAGGCTGAGTAGATGCAGAATGCAGTATGTCATTTATAGCTCTGATTCCAGAGCACATACAGTTGGACTTAGTTATAACTTTCTGACTTCAGACATCCCAGTTCTCTCCTTGATCCTGCTATTACAGCTGTCTTACTTGAAAGCTTTTGGGACAGACATTCATTGAAGAACTCAGATATTTTAATGTAGAAAATCCCTGTAGTATTTTTGTGAATTGATTATTTATCCATCTGTACACAGTCCCCTGTGCAGTTGTCCTACTGCAATTCCCTAGTTTTGGAATGCTGTGCAAGTATTTGCATTGATGGTGCTTACCTCAGCATGCACTGTGGGTGAGATGCAC
Source organism: Syrrhaptes paradoxus (assembly GCA_013400615.1). NCBI lineage: Eukaryota > Metazoa > Chordata > Aves > Pterocliformes > Pteroclidae > Syrrhaptes > Syrrhaptes paradoxus. The sequence continues at coordinate 8,482 of VZTO01010916.1, forward strand.
CACACAGGTTTACCAAAGGCTGAAATCAGGGCAAGACTTCAGGGGCTGAAAACACCTTGATGTTTGCACCAGGAAACTCCTCCGCATAGAATGCACTCACAGGACAGTTTTAGACCATGGAGCTACATGGAGCCTGTGCTTTGCAAAACACCAGTTCAGTGTTGCATTTTGCTTCGCAGAAGTGGCTCACAAGATGGTGACATGGTTTGTTCATTCATGCCTGGTTGTGTACAGCGATAAGGCCTATTGCTTTCCCTTTTATAATACAGAAACAATAATTGCTTCTTCTTCACACTGCAGAGTGTTCAGATCTGATGGCTTGAGTGCAGCTCTGAGGAGAAGGACTCAGGGATGTCAGTAGATGAAAAACTGAGGGTGAGCCGGCAATGTGTGCTCACAGCCCAGAAAGCCAACCAGATCCTGGGCTGCATCAAGAGAAGCATTAGCAGCAGGTCAAAGGAGGTGATTCTGCCCCTCTGCTCTCCTCTCCTGAGGCCCCCCCAACACAAGAAGGATGTTGAGCTGTTGGAATGAGTCCAGAGGAGGGCCATGAAGATGATCAGACGGCTGAAACACCTCCTGTATGAGAACAGGCTGAGAGAGTTGGGGTTGTTCAGCCTGGAGAAGGCTCGAGGGACCTTATAGTGGCCTTCCAGTACCTGAAGTGGGCCTTACAGGAGAGATCGGGGAGGGACCCTTTACAGGGGCTTGTAGCAACAGAACAAGAGGTAATGAATTTAAATTGGAAGAGGGCAGGTTTAGACTAGATATTAGGAAGAAATTTTTCACTGTGAGGGTGGTGAGACACTGGAACAGGTTGCCCAGGGAGGTTGTGGATGCCCCATCCCTGGAGGTGTTCAAGGCCAGGCTGGATGAGGCTTTGAGCAGCCTGGTCTAGTGGGAGGTGTCCTTGCCCATGGCAGTGGTTTGGAGCTAGAAGATCTCTAAGGTCCTTTCCAACCCAAACCATTCTATGATTCTATGATCTGTTTGCTTCCCAGCACCATATATACACTTTGAAATACGGGTTTTTTTTTCCCAATTTCTAAAAAACTTGTTCAAAACCTATAAACTTCTGCAGTTTATACCACAGAGCTTTTCTGACTTTTTATATGAGCCTGTCTTTTTTATGTGAGACTGATTTTTTATATAGTCACTTAGAGAGAGAGCCATTGCTTGGTGTGAAGTTGCAGATACAATAAACAAAAGTGGGAGGGAAGTTCATTTAATCTCACTTTACAGTTGAAGAACTAAAAAGATGTGATTGTCTGACATTTTTAAATAGCTTCTTGTCAGATAATACTTTCATTTAGCAAAGATGTGAATGGTGGTGTTAAAAAATAGTGCAAGGTCAGATAATTTTTCCTTGAAAAACTTCTCCATAAGGAATTTCTGCTACTTTTTTGCAGACTGCCGTTGTTCCTGTGTTAGCCTCTTAAGAAAATTAATAACAATGGCACAATTTACTGCTTTAATTTCTACTTCAAAGATCTCCTGCTCCAGCTTAATTCTGAGGAATGGTAAAAAGTCATAATTCAAAAGAAAGTTTGCACCATATGTATGAAGATCAGACATTGATTTTTGGAATAAAACTCAGTGCTTCACAAGTTGAAAGCCTGTAGTCCATATATATTGAAATCTATAGCCAATATTTCTTTGAATATCAGTGCTGCCTCAAGTCCAGACCAGGCATATTTGAGGAAAAGGGCAAAGCTGTTGCTGTTACCTCATAGTAGTAAATTTTGGAAACCACACAACTCGATAAGAGAAGCAGATAAAAAAGTAGATAGATAGATAGATAGATAGATAGATAGATAAATAGATAGATAGATAAAGCCTGCCAGTAGAGTGGCTGCCAAGAAAGTAACACAGCACATTTCTTTGCTTCCTGGGCAGTGCATAAGCTGCTTCATAATTTTCACAATATCAGCTGTAGAACTGAAAACTTGGCTTGAAACCTATCGTGTTGCCATTGCAACTTAATTTAAAAAGTTGTGGCTTGTATTCTTTTCTTCATATCAATGATAGCTCTAAATCACAGTGATCTAAAATGAGTTTTCTGTTTCAGCCACTGTCCTCTTAATTTGCTTACGGCAGCTTCTCCATCCTGAGCTGACTCTGAGGATGACATTGTCTCTGCTGACAGAGCCCAACTGTTTACACATCCCAATGAACTGAAGCTGAGGGAGTACATCTGCTATGGATTTTAAGAGCTACAGCCTAGATATTGAAGGAAGCTGAGCCAATCGGTTAACAATTGGAAGTGCTTCTCAGTAATTCTGTAGTTTTAGCAAATGCAAGTGAAGGATGTGATCCCATAAAATCATGGCAGTAGCTGTTGTGCATGTAGCATTCACAGTGTACTGACACTCTCGCATCCTGGCATAGAAAAGGGCTAAGATTTCTTCTAGGTTAAGGAATTAGGTTCAAAATATAAAGAATCACACCAACTTCATCCGTTAATAAGTTGTTACAGGGAGAACTTGGTACAATGCTTTGGAACATAGTTTGTAAAACAAAGAGCAAGCAACATTAAATTTTGAATATGTTTCTTTTTATTAATAATATTTAGAAATTATAATATTCTATTTATTTGCTAACATGACTAGCATGGCTAAGTGTATTTAGTGCAACCCTCACTCAATACAGTACTGCTACTGGGAGCTGGAGCAACACGTCAGGAGGAAGGCTGCAAGCAGGATCTGAAATGTTTTTGTTTGGAACCTAAGTGACGCCCGAGGTAAAACTGCACAGTGTTAAAGCAAGGATAATTGGCTCATCGTGGCTATCTCCACTGAAAGAACTTGAAATTCAATTGACTTTCAGTGGGAGTAGTTATGGAGCAGCAATTGTCATTGCTATGACATTGTGTATTTCTGTATCAGGCAGTTCTGAGAAGCCAAGAGAAAATGTCATAAATTAGAATATGATCTAAGAATGCATTTCATGGAGGGAGGACAGCACATGTGATGAATATCATATGCTCAGTAGTAGTCTTGTGCTGAATGGTGGTGTGCAGGCTGTGCATGTATACTACAAAGGACACAGGAGTATACTGCTCTGCCAGATGCAGTGATACTTGGATGATAACTTCCTTTTTGCAGCATAATAACAGTATTTCCAGTAGTAAATCAGAGACTGAGGCACTAATTATACTAGGAGATGGATATTTAAAAGGTATTTGGAGATTTTGGGGGTACATGTTCTAGGCTGATTTTAAATGATAGAGAGCTCATTAGTCCAAGGCAGATTGTATAACAATCTCCTTAGTCAAACTATTCTAGCTGATAGCTGTCCTCATTGTTGGAAAGCTTTTCCCAGTCTCTGATCTAAATACGTGCAACATAAGCCCATTTCATTCCCAGAAGGCACAATGAAGAAGTTATTCCCTCATTCTTTGCTGAACATTCTTTATTTTTTTTACTCAGTAAAGCTTTTTTTTTTTTCCCTTCAGTGTTCTTTTCTATAGACTAAAGATCCCAGTGAGTTAAATATTCCTCCATTTCATAGATCCATTAGTTTCTCCATCTGATCAGTAGTTTTCTTGACTTGGAGCAGCAGACAAACTCTTTAGTCCAGGGCTGGTATTAACAATAGAGGCCAGAGTGGGAGTATCTGGGTATTCGCTTGTCTTCCTGAAATACTCCTGTTTATACTTCACTAGATGGTGAAGGTGTTTTTCACAGAAATTGCAACTACTTATAAATTTGTTTTCCACCGGATCTTTTTCTACAGAACTAGCTCTCCATGCCATTATGTCCCACCCTCCCTCCAGGTATATTATTTCTCCCTACAACTTTACAAATTTTGCACATTTTCTTGTTGAATTAAAGAGCACTTTTGAAGTGTTTCTCCAATTTCTAAATGCAGCTTTGTCTTCTAGTATGTGCCAATTCACATCCTTCTGACAAATTTCATGTCCAGTTTTGAATGATCAGTGTTTGTACTGATAAAGCAATATAGTGTTTAGCATGGGGTGAATGGCATGAGTAATCTATTTAATGAGTCCTTGAAGCATTGTGATGGACCACTGGTAACCACTAGACGTGGTTTCCAACAAGGGCTGCTTTATAATAGTTTTGTACAGGCCATGTTTCCCTAGCTTGCCTGGAAGCATCTTATAGATGGCAAAAGCTATACTAAAGCTAAGATACATGACATATTCAGACGTTACTTTATCCACAAGACATGTTACCATGACATAGGAAGATATTAATTAGTTTGATGCTACATGTTCTTTATTAATTAGTTTCCTGTTGCTTATCTTTTTCATTACTTTATAGACACTTTTATTATTTCTTTTATCGTTTTCTGTCAATAGAAGTTAAGTAGATCATCTATAGCATCCTAACTCCTCTTTCTGTCTTTTTAAAGACAGAAAATACAATTGTAATACTCAAATCTGCAGGACTATCTGCTGTCCCCACGAGAAAGTGAAGAAAACTGCCATTAACTCCTGCATCATCAGCCAGTTCTTTGCAGTTCAACTCTTCCTCACTGCTCAAAGACTGCTTTAGGCTGAGAGCTTATATTTCCTTCCTGTCCCAGTCTGCAGGTATTTTATTGAAGATGAAAGTTAAAAAGATACCAAATGCTCTGGCTTTCAGTGTCATGTTGGTAACTCTCACTCTTCAGCAAAAAAGCAGACAAACTCTTTAGTCTTCTTAATATTAACGGACTTGCAAAAATTTTGTTGTTTTTTTGTTTTTTTGCCACTGCTTATGTTCCTCCAGGAGCTCTGTGCCCTGTGTATCAGCCTAACTAACAACATATTGTAGCTTTATGTTTCTGAACTGCTGGGAAAATGGCCTTTGAGGGTGGCAGCACATGTATATTCACCCTAGGAATATACTCCTGCTCTTAAATACTGAATAGCTTAATTCAAATACTGTAATATACTCACAGTGTAAGATGGGATGCAGTTGTTTTTGTTTACCCCATGGTGACAAGTGAAATCTTTTGGTCATAGTATACTGCCAGAGGACTTTCTGCCTCTCCTTCCACAGCCAGGGAGTCCAGGTGCTCGCTTGTACTTCACCAAGAAATTTTGCCTGGCAGTTGTCCTGAGCTAATATTTTTTTCTGGTGTCTGGGAGTACAACCTTTCCTACTCATTAAAGATAATAGTACTGGCATCTGCCTTGGCTGAATTTCACAGAGGACACATATTTTTTTAGCGTACTCTGTCCCAGTTTTCTTGTGCAGCTTCCCTAACTGGACAGTTAAATTAATTATAGCAACAGAAAATTTCCACATATTCCTGTGACATTTAGCCACCTGCAAAGAGTACAAAGGTAGGAATAACAGTAGTTAAGGCATCAGCATCATTGATGGAGTGAGCTGTTTTCTCTTAGTTACTCAACTTTTGCTGTGTTATCTCTGTGTGTACAGGAGAGAGAGGAAAATCCTGGTTTCACTCAAATGGCAATGAACAGTACATTACGCAAAAGGCAGAGTTTTCATGTGTTCACCTGTTCCCAAGCTGCGGAATGTTTCTGTCAAACTTGGTGAGATAATGGAATATCACAGAAATTACATTGTTTGACTCCATGTGGAGAAAAAAAAAAATCAAGTGAAGCTTTCAGGAACATTTTTCAACTATTTTTTCACATTTTTCCTATGTTTCACATGGGAATGCCATGAGTAGATTAGATAAACTGTTCAGTTAGTCTAGCTTGGTTCTACCCTTGGGAAGAAGGGTCTACAAAACTTTTCGTAGGCACAGCTTCACTGCAGGTAAAAATTTTTCTTCTCTGGAACACGGTGCTTAAGCCTGGAAGCAGAAGTACTTTTAGTACTTTTTACCCTTATAGCTCTTAAATATTTGCATTACTTACATTTGTGTTACCAACTTATAAGCTTTTGATTTCATTGATGTTTTTTGGCAAACACTGGGGAAAAAGAAGAGCAGTGCTCAGGCCTTACAGCTTCTTCATCAGTTTAGCTTATTGTTTTCCTTGTTCTTCCTGGAGCACTGTAAATCAATGAGAGGGATATTTTTGCTATTTGTAAAGGAGGCCAAGTATGAAATTTGATAGAAGCACATTTTTGGTGATTTTTTTCCCACCCTTAAAGTGATGAACAGGCTCAAAATGTGAACTATTTTATTTGCATAGTTTTCCACCTTGCATTTCTATACAGCTCAGGGTAAACCTTCAATCAGCATGTTCTTTGGAATGAACTTGAAACATTTGTTCTATATTTTATACTGAACTCATGCTCCGGTTGCTGACAAAAGGCTGGCTAACATATTATTTCTGAAGCACAATTTGCATTTCTGTGAATCAGGGATTAAGCCCTATGTGTAGATTACAAATAATTTATGTCTAAGTAATAATAGATGGGGTTTTTCTCTCCTGCTTCAGATTTTGTTTTTCATGAGAACAGCAAAGTACTCCCCAGTGATGACAAAGGAGAGCATTTCTCAAGTGCAAATAATGCAAAAACATTTTAATTGGAAGCAATTTGTATTTTTACTACTTGCTTACTGACTAGTAAATTAGTCCTGACCAAGTAATGTTCTCTCTTTTGGAGTCTTGAACATAGCTGGATGTTAAGTTTAGTTCATCTAAATGAGTATAATTCCAAACCTATGCAAGGTATTTTAGTTTAGCAAAAAATATGTTTGTGTAGTAAATATTTATCTATATGTAATTTGTATTGACAGAATTTTTATTTAAACGTGTTAATAATGGTCCATACTAAAATATAGTCTGCAAGTACCATCTAATATGCATTTTAATGAAAATCATACCCTTACCAGTAATCTGTTGTACCCTTAATTTTAACAATATATTAAAAAAAAATAGAACTGTACAATAATAAGACTGTTAGTTGATGGTTTCTAAGTATTCAATTATGCCTTTTTTCATTGTTTGACTGCTTTGTAGCTGTAGGCAGCAATAAGCCTTTTTGTTGTAGATGGTTTATTTAGGTTGGTGATATTTATTGGGTGGGCTGACAGAGTGCTTTGCTATAAATAATTTCAATCATTTTAATGACAACTTTGCAATCAGGGGGAAGGCAAGAACAAATAATAGGCATTTGATGACATAGATCTTCTTTGAAATAAATGCTCTTTCTCCCCTTCATTAAGAAAGAAATGGATTATGAAGTGAGTTAATGAAGGAAACCTTCCTGCAGTCTGAGTCTCTCTGCTGAAAAGAACCACCATTTAAATGATGTGTTCAACCTAGGTCACTTCTGCCCATCAGTAGCATCTCTGTACAAAATCTGTCTGTCCTCATAAACCCATCTTTTCCCATTAAAGTACCTTCTAGTATCCAGACTGTGCAAATTGTTTTTGGTTATTCTGGGCAAAATCCGATACCTGCTGAACTCAGGAAAGTAATCCTTTTGGCTTGAGTGGGCAAGGAACCATCACCACACAGGATTTTATCATTACTGCACAATTCAAAGGCAGTGAGAATTGTGCAGGTAGAGACCAAGTGGTTCAAAGTCTTTCTCAGTTGCTTTACTTGTTACCACAGTAACAAGCCAAGTGTCTGGTGCACAAAAGAACACCCATGTGTGGTGCTGCTGAAGGAGGAAGTGCCATGGGAAAGGAAAAGGCGCATGTCTGCTGTTTCTGGCTACAAATCTGACCTGGATCAGGAAGATGAGGGCACTGAAATGGGAACAATGTCTATCCTTAGACAAGTTAGTTGTAGCAGTTCCAGGTGTAGGTTTGTATGAAGCAGGCCATGTGACAGATGTATGTTTTTAGAATGTTGGTGTGTCTGCTTGCCTCCCTCCTTGCAGAAATCAGTAACTGTGTCTGAGGAGACAGCAAGGAGTTCCTTTATGGTGTGGTCTGGAAATAGCCCTTATGCAAAAGTTCTGCAGAAGTAAAGCAAGATGGTTGTATTTAATAAGAAAAAAAAAAGGAGATATTGTCATCTGGAACCTAAGAGAACATTAAAATTTTGACATGCTTTTGGCACCATCTTACAGGATGATTCTCTGCTGAGTCCTGTGTGATGGCACTAAACACCTTGTAGAAAGACTAGCATGTTTATCAGACAATTAATTCCTGTACATTTCCAGCCTCTGTTGCCTACTTCAGTCATCCTCTTTTTTCCACTGTGTTCCTGTCAACTTTACATGGATAAAGGGATATATTTTCTGACATGATTATAACAAGTTGTCCCTAGTTTGCTATGTGGCAGTGGCTGTTAGGTGGGAAGGTGGCTTAATTCTGTGGCTATAGTACGTGGAAGAGCTGTCTATGGTTGAGAACATAAGCTGATTTTCTGTCCTTCTGAGAAAGTGCTGCCTGTTGAGTTATGGATGCCTTTCGGTGCATTACCTGCTCAAAGACCTACTCATGATATACAGAATTTTTAGAATTATCATCTTTTATGTGGTCTTTCCTGTCTAGTGTGAAAAGCTTTCTTTTACAGATGAGCAGTGGCATTTGCTCTAAGGAGCAAACAAGTCTTTGCAGGACAAATAGAAATCCAGGAGCATACCTGGCACACATCTTGAAGTGAATTTGTAGCTAAGTAAAATATTTGGCCCTAAAATATTTGGCCAAAAAGAAATACACATTTTCTGTTGGAGGGCTTTGTTTTATTAAAGTTAACCCTAGGTTCTAATTTATGGGGTCTTTTTTCCCTCAAAGACAGGCTACTGAGTACTCCTACAGCTATGATCCATAAGCATAGCTGATGTAGAAATAGGTTTTACTGCAAATTGCTGAATAAGAACCATAGATGCTATTGTGCAAGGCTAAAATCCGTCTGTAGTAGACATTCATGTTAGTAGATAGCACAGGGGTGCTTGGTTTGTTTGAAAATCCTCTTCTTGTGACTTTGCATCTTTGTTTAGTGTGGAGTAGTACTTCAGGTTGCATCAGATTATAAAAGATTTGCTCTTAAGATTGGAGTCAATAGGGAAAAACATAGATTTTCCTTATTTTCTGGCACATTCTGCATACCTGTTTTCTGTTTAAAAATGTGAAATCTATATAATATTCAACGTAAAATGAACAAGATTGATTAATGCCCTAAATCAGAACAAAGTGAAAATACACATTTTTATACTTAGACATCTGCATAACTGTAAAACGTGTTGACTGACTATAATGTGTATCTGTTTCAATGTTGCTGAGCTCCAGTCAGAAGAATTATTTTTAAATGCATATAAATAGCTATCCTTTCTTACCTTCAGAGCTCCCTTAGGAAAACTGCTTTTTAAATTTTCCTTTTTTTTTTTCCCCTCCCTCCCCCATCTCCCTTGCCAATTATAGATTTGGTTTTCGTAAAAGCCAGTAGATCAAAAGCTCATCATTTTTTTTTAAAAAGTGTCCTGGGTGAAGCAGAGAGTTAACTTTTTTTTTCTCTTCGTCATAAATAGCTAGCAAGAGGCTGTGTTTTGGATTTATGCTCAGGAGGAGCTGATAAGAACGATGTTTTGTGCTGCTGCCAAGGATAGCATACCAGGGAAGAAGGACAGCTGGTTGCTAGTCTAGGATTTGCTCTTATGTTAAGACTGAAACTCAGAATAGCCATTGGTCTATTCCATAACATGCACGTCATGCCCAGTGTATAGATAAGGACTCCTGGAAGAGCGCTCTCTCTTTTGCTACCCTTGGGCTTCAGATCATCTCACTTCAGGTGTCTGCATTCACTCTCCCAAGGCCTTTTTCCCCACACACACACACTCCAGTCAGCTCTCAGTCTGGAACGCTTGAATTGTTATCTCCGTTCCGTGAGTTTCGGGGCCCTCCTTCTCCGGGGGGATTGTTAGCTGTGGCCAGGTGGTCGTTTTCCCTCCACTCTGGTCAGCTCTCAGTCTGGAATGCTCGGACTGTTATCTCTGTTTCGTGAGTGCCTCCAGGAGCGCTGCACCCCCCGTCTGGGGGAATCATGAGTGTAATTCTGGGATCGTTAGCCGGCAACAGGCTGAGCCTTTGGTTATCGGGTGGGGAGCCAGTATCATTGTATATCACTCATTCTCTCCCTTCTCCGGGATCATTGGCAGGAGCGGGCTGGGCCTTTGGTCATCGGGTGGGGGAGGGCAGTATCACTGTGCATCACTCATTTGTATATTTGTATATAGTATTATTTTCAATATTATTGTAGTTTAGTTTTGTAGTTTAGTTATTAAATTGTCCTTATCTCAGTCCACAAGTCCTTTTTTCTTTTACCCCCAAAACTGGTATACACATTTAGCAAAAGCCACTTGGCTAGAGGATCTGCCAATCGGGCTGGTCTGGCCCAGTCAGAATCTTTCCCATTTACCCCTTTAATTCTCTCCCCTATTATTGGGTGGGGGCAGGAACTGTGTGAGTGGGTGTGTGTGGCTTGGCCCCCAGCCAAGGGCTAACCCATCGTAAAAAGGAAAGTCTCTCTTCCCTCCAGAATAGGCAACAACAGTGCTTCTGTCAGCTATTTTCCAGATTTGTCCATGTGGAACAACTTGTGGGGGTCACAGGTAATTCCGTCACTCCATCTCATCAGTTTGAGTTCTTTGCTGAAGCTCTTCCAGAAGCTGCCAGGAAGTGCTGTTGCGTGGACCTGTGCGGTTTTGTCCTGGGAGCATCCTTCCAGGCACAGATCTCAATGTGTCTGCCTTCACAAGGTGCCTGGGAGGCAAAGAAGTGTTATTCCTGCTCTTCAGCTGGAGATGACAAGAAGCACAAGGTGGGAAATAGTTTGTCCAAGATTGCATGAGATGATTGTCATCTGCAGTGTGTGGTCCCTGAACAATGAAGTTCCAGGTTTGTTTATTCTTCTCCTTTACCCTCTGCATATGACAAAGCCAGGAACTGGATGATGGCCATCACTTTTCACTCTAGAATTTTAGCCATTACCTTCTTTTTCATATTCAGACTGATTTCCTGGGAATACAGTTCCTTATATCTCTGAGCATGGACAGAATTGTCATGGTAGCACAGCTGCAAACAGAGAAAGTACACCATAAATTTCATAGAATAAAAGCTACTTAGCAGGGGAATAAAGAAAGAAATTTCCTTATGTTGATTTGATCTGCATTCGAGTGACAAGAGTGCTTACTTTTTTTTTTCCATCTTTTTTTTTTCCTTTTTTCATGTTTCTCCTGATTGAGATGCCAAGATACTTACCCTTCACAGCTACACCCTTCTCCACGCCAAACTCAAAAGCAATGGATGGAATTACCAAAGTAGGGTGTAAATCTTCCCACATTAAATGCTCTTATGAGGTTTGCAGTATACAGCACCTCTTTTGTTATCTATTTTACTGCATTGCATATGCAATGTACTTAACTACTGTGTGGTTTTATGGCCAAAATCCCTACAGTAAAGTGTATAAGAAGATGGAACTGTTGGCTCTGTAAGCATGGGAGCAGTAGCAGGGCTTCTTAGGACAAGAGTGAAACAGCGCAACTGTTGCATGCCTGAAATTCCTATTAAACACAGGATAGATTAGTTTGTATGCCTTTGCAACTCTTTATTTAGAGCCACAGGAAAAGCAGATTGTATGCAAACACATATTAAGCTTCCAGTGTGGATTTCTTTATTTATAATCCTCTCCTTTGACTTGGAAATCCATGGGTTTGCTTAGGAACAGCATTTCACAGCTAATAAAGAATCACCCATAAATGTAAATGTATGTGAAATTTCAAAGTTTCAACTTAATTTATAACCTTGAGATAGGAGTTAACAGAAATCTGGTGTGAGTTCTTATTTTGTCTAGGTCACTGTATTCATGCTTCTGTTATGTATGATTCAGATGGGAATACAGCAATTGCCTGGCATTTAAAGATAGATAGAAAATGTATTAATCTTGGTTAAAGAATGGGTGATTTTCATTTTCTTGGCAGGTAGTCTCCTGCTGTACTTTTCCAGCAAGAAAAACTTGTGATCACAGTCCTTAGATCTCTGTCTTGTTCTCCAAAATCCCTCTTCAAAACCACTCTCAGAACACGTAGCTGTGTTTACTGTTACAGACTAGAAAAGACTTCTCACTCCCTATTAGTTACACATTCTAAAAACTCTTGTGCTCTTTTCTCTATCTCTTTTTTTGCCCTATGATCCTCACCCTACCCCACTTGTGTGTTTAATTTGATTTTTAAATCTTATCTCCAACTGCCCAGCCTTCTCAGAGGAGGGACTCTCAGTCTGTTATGATGTACTGCACCTAGCATAGTAAATCCCAGCTACCACTTCCATGCTACTGTGATATTGATACTAAATGATGTTATGCTAATAAGTGGTTTATTGCTTTCTGTGTGATGTTAGGAAAGTAGGAATATTGAAACTTTAACATGAATTGCAGCTGAGAACCCTTTCTCTATTCAGCTTGAGTCAGACATTCTGTGAGACATAACAGAATCTAAAATATTTCTTTCATTTTGTTTCCCATTGATCTGCTCAATACTACACAAGTATTAAACTCAACTAGCTCACGGAGATAATCCAACTATCAAACAATAAGGGAATTTTTAGCTTCCATTGTAAAATTATAGAGAAGAAATGAACAAATAAAAAACTCAGTGTATTGATGGCACTGTGTGAGATCTACCAAATACTACATAAAAGTTATAAAAACATTATTATTTGAAAGTCTTTACCAGATGAAAAGTCAGTTGTTTAATCAACATGCATGCAATATACGTATTGTAATGCTGAGAACGGCCAGTTGTGTTTTGCACTTTGATCACTTTCCTTAATGAAACTGGAGCTGAAATTAGTTCATTCAGTCATGAATCACAAGGACTTAAAAATGCAAGGAAAAAAATAAAGGCTTTTAAAGAAGTTATGCTAGAGAAATAAAAGAAAAAAGGTTTGGCATTTTTTTTGTGTTCTCTTTTATGAACACACAAAGATTGACAAAATTACAATACAGAATATGGACTAGTATATGGGCCTAAGTGCTGAGAAATTACTTCTAGTTGTTAGTGATGATTTTCACAGCAAATGGGCAACTCAAAGAACTGTTTCTGTATAAACAAAACAGTGTTACCTTCTATTTATAGAATAGCACAAATAATCTGGAAGTTTTCCTTTCTCCAAGCATTTCTAAATAGCTGGATTTATCCTGGCCATGTACTGTGTCAGTTCTTCACTCTTCACCTTGCTATCTACATGGTTTCTTCAACAAATGCAGCTCAAAGAGTCTTTTTGATTCTTTAGATTCCACCTGGTTTAATTATGGAAAACTGTTAATATTTAGTTTTTAGCAGAATGTAGAATAACAAAATACATGCCAAACATCTCGGGACCAGAGTTAAATACTTTGGTTTTCTACCAATTGCTCTCTTTCTCATTGTATGAAAATCTATGGAGTTACTCTTCACAGAATCACAGAATCACAGAATGTTAGGGATTGGAAGGNCAAACTATCAGTGCAATACGCAGGATGTTGTCTTCCTTCTCCTAATAGCCATGCCATTGTGTCTTAAAACACTAAAGAAAAATAAGTATTCTGCATAAGAAAATTGAGAACCTTTGCTGTCCTGTGTAAGTCTAAAACGGACTCTGCTTCCACAGCCACAGTTTCTAGGCCATGTTCAGAAAGAAAGGTGTTACAAGGTCTCAGCTCTGTGCTGCTCAAATAGCATGCTTTCCAAGTCTCTTTACATTTTCAGTGGTTTGTGAATGGAAAGCGGCTATTTTACAACCAAATAAGAAGAATTAGTCAAAGTTACTGTAATGATAATGTATTGATTAACATAAATACTAAACTATTTAGAAGGCTGGCATTACATCTGTTTTCAATCAAACAAACATAAAGTGATTGTGGCCCTTCAGATTTTTATCATTCTACTTCAAAAGAGTTCAGACATAGTGGCTTATTTCTACTCTTAGTAGAGTAGATAATTAATGAAGGCTAGATTTATCCTTTAAACTTCAAATGAAAGAAATACTGCCCAAGATTTTTTGTGGTCTTCATTGCACTGGAGCATAAGTCTTATATGCATTATTTAAAAGAAGACAATTCAAGTTCAAATGCATTTATTAAACAGGAAGCCTTCATCTTGGATACCTTTTAATGGCAAGGAAAAACCTGTTCTTAGGGTAGTTCACCTTTCCACCTGCATTACAGATATTTCTGAAGTGTAAGTCTACATGGACTACATGGAGATGAGAGATCAAAGCTCCGACAAAGAGATCTGTGGGAGAAGTGTTGCACCGTCACGTTACATCCTATCTTCAAGGAGCTTGTAAGAGCAGATAGACAAGAAGGCATTTAGGTCTATATTTATTGAAACTCCAATGCTAGTCTTATTGCACAGTGGAATTTGCTTTCGTGCTATGAATTTTCATGAGGTCTTAGATTGTCAAAGAAAGTATTTCCTTTTGAGATAATGGGTGTTTGGATGGTCCCCAGAGTAGCTGGAAAAAGCACATTTTGAAGGAGCTCATCTCTGATGTTCTGCAGCTGTATTCCACACTTCTTGCATCTAAGTTGGTTTGAGGGAGAATGGGGATATATTGAAGACATAGCTACAGCTTTTGCAGGCCTGATGGTACCCTAATCAACTAATACTTCATCGGCTTTGACAGATTTAAATCATAGGTATCTGATAGGGACTTCTGCGTTCTGGCTGTTTATAAATCTGCTCTTGGCAATGGATGGGACAAAAGGGAACAGCTGCATCTTAAAGAGTTATATGCATATGACAGCATCAAGAGGGCAAGTGAGAATATGAAAGTATATACAGAAATGACAGCATGCAGACGATGTTGCAAACCTTTTTGCCAAATGAACCACAAAATACATTCAACCATGTGTTTCACTGGTATGTAGAGCTGTTAAAAAGTTACAGGATTTGAAAGCTGTATGCTCAAAAATTTGACTGTCTGATGTGCAATTTCTTGTACATTTACTGTGTTGAGTTTTTCATTCTCTACTTTATTACCATGGTTCTGCCTACACAAGCAATAAAAGATGGAGATCCCAAAACTACAAAAATTTTTCTATAATATGCGAATACATTTTTCTTTTTAGCATAAACTAGTTCTATCTGAATCTGAAATGCATTTTGATTGAAATGGCAGAGCAGTGAATTTTCTAAAATTAATATTACTATATTTTGATCTTTTTTTGTATGAAATAATCTGGAGTTCAGAAGTTTTGTAGGTGAGGTTTAGCACCCTGTCTCTCCATGGTGTAGACAAACATTAATGCAGGAGCTTATTTTCAGTTGTGTGGACAGAATTTCCTAACAAGGTCACAAAATTGCTCACACATCACAGTTTTAGGTCCTTCAAAGGCAGCAGGTAACAGTATTCACTAACACAGTAGGAACATGCCACAGAGAGTGGCCTTGTTTGTATGAATAAGCAAGATCACAGTCAAAGGGTAGAGTGTGCCTCCTTCCCAAACTGTGTGGCTTGTTTAGAAATGTTAAGAAATATGACTGGGATCCTGAGCCTGGCTGCTTCTACAGACTTGTTCAAAAGGAGAGGTGAACAGGACAAGCTTTCATACGACAGACAGCTGGGATATAGTATGATGTTGTGCAAAGAATTTGTGGATGCTGCACACCTGGAAGCATTCAAGGCCAGGCTGGATGAGGCTTTGAGCAATCTGGTCTAGTGGAGGGTCTCCCTGCTCATGACAGGGGGCTTGGAACTAGATGACCTTTATGGTCCCTTCCAACCCTAGCTGTTCTATGATTCTGTTTCTTGTGAAAGAAAGCAGCCACCACTAGTGAGCAGACTGTTGAAGATAGTTACAGGAAAAAGAAAAAGGAGAGCCATCACATCTAGATACGAAAAAGGTGTTTCTGGAGGTGGAGAGGAGACAACAGGATAAGGGGCTTTATAACTGCTTCATGTTCACATATGGCTCCAACAGAAGTGTCCACTCTGGTTAATGCAGACATTCAGATTTATTTTGATGTCTTGAATCAAGTTCATATTTATTTCACAGAGATGTCATTTTCCCTATATGTTGTCTCCTTCCAGTTCCTCTGATTATGATGTCAGTCTGGAGTCCAGGCTGGTAGAGATCTATCATCACATTTATTCTGGAAGGACACAATAGAAATCTTGCAGAAAAATAAGAGGGTAAGAGGGATTCATGAGCATAAAACAAGAAATCATATAAGTCTTTTCCAAATCTTAGCGAAAAATAATTCCTGCTCAATAAACATGAAGAATTAATGAATGCTCTATTCAGTGCTTGTTTAAATACAAATGATAAATAATGTTGCTCTCCAAATCAAAACAGCCACTAGTTCTGAACAATCTCCACTATACTAGAGGGCAAATGCAGCCCTTGAAGTCTACATATGGGGATCTTGAGAGGAGGCTCCAAAGCCTGTTGGCTAATGTTTCTGGTAATCTAAGTGTTAGATTAACTCTGTCCATTTTTGCTGAAGTTGCATGGTGATAAAATTAATAACCTAGAGTATTTACAGGTAACTTACAATATCTATAAAATATTGATTATATAAGATTACATTTCTAATGTTAGTGTCTGAGAGAGTTGATGAGATAAGAATTAACTGATGTTTGTGAATCTTTGGCATCCTTGTATGAAAGATGCTATATACAGCAAGTGCCAAATTTGATTGTTATTATCAGCAGTATCCTTCTGACTTTCATTAGATGGTTAAAGGGCAAGCCCTTGACCAATGCTGCACTGGACTATAAGCTGTTCAACACTGAATCTCTTAAATTTTTATTGTTATTAACATGTTAAATGAATTAAGGAAACAGTTATGTCCTGCATTTTCTTTCCTGCCTAGATTCTTTTTAAAATGTAGTTGTTGTAAAATCTGCCTTGGAGTTGATTTTACTTTGATTTAACTCAAAATTACTTGCTTTGAAGAAGTATAGGTTTTCTCTGTGGGCAGAAATAGTGATTGATGATTCTTGCTTATTGTAGTTCACTGCAGAACTCAGGACATTTGCACATTTGCTGTAGTTTTAGTTTGGGGACAGGCTTACTGGCTGCATGGTATTTCTCTAAGACTTCTTGCAGTAAATTGCAAAGACCACAGAAGCTCAAAGAAGTCTAACACACTAATGCCACATACTGCCTTGAACCTCAGCTGGGATTTGCTGTCATCTGTCTGCTCGTGTGGTACTCAAGCATTAATAACAATGCTCACACAAGTGATATATACTTCAAAAATTAGTTGTGGCTTTAGTCATATGCTCTTGAACAAGCCTTTTATGTTAAATTCTTACAATAAAATTGTTTAAGAGGGAGACAAATTATTCTCTCCTTTAGTCCCTAGCAGCATATGTTGAAGAACAGCTCCACCTGAGGAATTGCTCAGGGATAAATGAAAAGACTTTTGTTTCCGCTTTTGAACAATGTCCACATTCACCTTGCAGGTTTCAGCTTGACAGTAAAGATGATGAGCAGTCTATGATACCCCAGTGTTTGAAGAATTCTTAGAGAATTCTGTTTTCATATTCCAACATAAAATCAACATACATATGCATATGTATGCTCACATATGGAGTCTAATAAGAGGCTCATCAACAGTATTGTCTTCAAAGTGAAAATCAAAACAAGATTAGACACAGTAATGGAAAACGCTTTTATAATAGCAAATAACAGTGGTCACCTACTAAGATCAAGGCTTTTGTCCAGGTCTTTAAGGTCTTCAGTGAGCAGAGAACTCTATTTTGTAACGTAGAGAGGTAGTTTCAGACTAGGGCAGTTTATTGTTTTTTCCTCTGTATGTATTTCCTACACTATTTTGGCTTCTATTGACAAATTCTATTCTTACTGGCACCATACTCAGCTGGTGTCCTAGTCATAGTATGTGTTCATGATTAGGAGGGAAGAAACAGGGAAGTATAAATATCAAAGAAAATCTTGCTTTATCTGCTTGTGTCGTACATCAGTATGTACATCTGCACAGTTTATCTGTGTAGATACAGCTGGTAAGATGTAATGTTGTCTGGTGTTGTCTCTCCACCAGCCAGACCAATGCAAAGAAGTCCTGATATGCTACGCCGTTAACTCTTCACTGCGCAGCAGGCTCAGTGGGGTGAGCTTCGTGCTGTTTGCAGTTGTGTGCAGGTACAGGTGGGCCACTGTTTCTGTTGAACTTCAAAATAAGGCTACATAGACATATTCATGTCCTGTGAGTAAGAAGGGTTACAGTCCTGCCCTGGCATTGCAATACAAGTGGAATGGGCCAAGCAAAAACACATATGAACATGCTGGATAATAACACCGAGCTCATGTCACCTCCTCTCTCTGCTCCTTAAGTAGTTTATCACAGCAATGGAGCTGTGGTTAGGTCATTTTTGAGTGATGGCTTTCTGACACACAGTATCATAGTGCTAGATTTGCTGTGTAGATCACACTTCATAGTTAAGAAAAGACCTCCACTTCAAGACTTTTTTCTTTTTTTGAAATAGTATATGACCCCTCTCTCCCTCTGCTGTATGTCCTTCAGGTATGAGCTCACTAGCTCTCTAGCTTTATATATTTTGGATGTCTTGTAATTTGGACAGCTTAGTACTTTCTCTGTTTGAGATTCTTTTCATTTTTTTGTCATGTGAGCCTGATGGTATCTCTACGCATTTAGAAGTAGAATTATCAAGTCTTTTTCCTTCTTTCTGTTTCTTGCTCTCTGTTTCCCTGCCTCATTGTGTTTGTGGATATATGTATATACATGCATATGTAAATATACATTCTTACCATTTTGCCTTTCTTTATTGAAGATAAGGCTTATTTTATGGTCAAATCAATTAGCAATCTGTGTGTATGGAGTTGTTGTCTGATTGACTTTAACATAAAGAATATTATGGTCATGTTCCCTAAATATGTACATTTTCCATATGAAATCAAATTAGGCTTTTAATTGATATTTTTCAGTAAATACCGTCTGGACTTCCTTTCTTCCCTATCTCCTATAGTAAAAGCTAACACATCTCATATTTTTAAGAGAGGGGTGAGATCAGACCTTCTTTTCTTACACTCTGCTGCTATAAGTAATTCTGCTGCTTCTGTTGACTTTCTGTGAAGAAAAAAAAAAAAAAAGAAGGAGTACTGGACTTCCGGGTTTTTGCTTAGCAAAAATTCAGGGTTCCTTGTCTGACCATTGTCTCAAGAATCCTTAGTACAGCAGTGATACTTTAGATCAAATGTCTTAATTTAGTTGTCCAAATACGAAACTTACAAACTGAATTCAAGAACTGAATGCAGTTTTTCTGGCATATGCCATGGACTTAAGTTCTGTGGAAAATATCAGAGAACAATAGACAAGTTAAGGTCTTCCACTGTACCTTGTCAAGGTATCTCAGGCCTCATCTGTAATAGAGGTAACAAGAACTGTTTGAAAAGGTGTGGCAGGCTAGCCCTTGGCTGGGTGCCAAACCACACACACCCGCTCACATGGTCCCTGCCCCCACCCAATGATAGGGGAGAGAATTAAAGAGGTAAATGGCAAAGAGGACTCGTGGGTTGAGATAAGGACAATTTAATAACTAAACTACAATAATA
>VZTO01010916.1:42072-64135 GCA_013400615.1 Syrrhaptes paradoxus
AGAGTCCAGCGCAGAGCCACAAAAATGATGAAGGGAATGGAGCATCTCCCTTATGAGGAAAGGCTGAGGGAGCTGGGTCTCTTTAGCTTGGAAAAGAGGAGACTGAGGGGTGACCTAATCAATGTTTATAACTATGGAAAGGGTGAGTGTCAGGAGGATGGAGCCAGGCTCTTCTCTGTGACATCCAGTGATAGGACAAGGGGCAACAGGTTGTCAGTACCCTAGGGGTAACTAATAATATCATCACTATCACATGCAATTTGTTTTATAATAACTCGATGATCCAAACCAGTTAGCTCTTTCTGCATCCAACTAAATTGTCTGTCAGAGTTCATGTTTTCCTTCCACAAGTTAATACACTTAAACTCTATGCAATTACTCTACATGACAATAAAATTTGTCAAGCTACATTAAAACTAGAGTCTTGGGATCTGTTTCAGTAACTTCTAAATATATATCTTAAAATGGAAACGTAAAATGCCTCAGAAGAACCATGAAATCGATTGAAATCACAGCATTGGCTACCTGTGTTGCTAACACAAAATGCTGCTTTTAAAACACAGCATCACTTTTAGCACCAAATTTCTCAGCCTTGAGATAAGCACTGAACTGTTAGGGTTTTTGTCCAACATTGTGTTGAGTATCCTGAATGTCTAAACATATATTAAAAATGTCACAAGAACAGACTCTCATGTAAGCTTTGTGATTCTTTTTTTTATTTGTTTGTTTTGTTTTAATCAGATTAGAAATATCACACTACCTTTTTTGGTTGGTTTGTTTGTTTGTTTGTTTGTTTGTTTGTTTGTTTATTTTGTTTCCTGGCTACAGACAGCAGTGAATTAAACAAACTGAGAAAAAAAACTGTTTTTTTTCCTCCCAGATCTCTGGAAGGAGTGTGTTCAGGCTGGGTTAAGGCTGTGTGCTGCGTATCCTGGGAGCAGAAGCAGCTTCTATCTCAATTGAACTGTTTGAGTTGCCTCAGCAAAGAAAGAATAAAACCAGGTGGAGATCCTCTTCTGCTGATAAAAGGCCAGAGGACTTTTAGTTTGCTATTAGGCTTACAAAGTCAGTAAGTATGACTAACATCTCAAATCTACTGTAACTTCCTAGTGACTTTCCATTGGTTTGAAGATGCTTTATTTATGTGGTTATCAGATGGTCTTTTCTTCTGTCCTGGCATAGTCTTAACAAGTGGTGTTTCTTCTTTCTTCTTCAGAGGGCTTCTGTTTCTCCAGACATGGAAATCCTTGGTACTTGTGAGTCCATGCTCCTCCAATGCTATTCTGTAAGTCTCTTATCTCCTTTCTCCCTCCTTCTTAGATGCTGAAACTTGGAAGTCAATTTGTTAGTGCCTCATAATGTCAAAGATAAAACTTGGACTCATTCATCTGAAAAAGGTTTTAGTGCTGTTTGGGTGGTTTGAGAAAGAGCAAGTTTTCTGTGGAAACATGTGTTTGGTCTCTTCTGTGAAAAATTATAAGGTCTGATGCTCTAAAATATCTGGCAAGTTATTTTTTGTAGTATTTGTTATACAACCAAACATTCGTATTAAAAAAAAAAAAAAAAAAAGAAAAGTTAGAATAGCTTTAGCATAGGGAGCTTTAGTTGTGCCTTGGAACATATGTGAATGTATGGCATATTGTGCATGCCCACAGCTTAGAAGTACCTGCATTAGCTGCATCAAGGGTCCAGCTTGATTTAAATTTGTATTCTCAGAAGAAAAACTTGTTGTCCATTTTTTAGCATGAATATTATGGTCACGAGATTTCTTTTGGTGCTTCTAATAGGTCGAACATTGTCATGGTTCCAGTTTTACGCGGCTTTTGTAGAGAAAAGGGACGAACCCGTGTTACTGAAGTCACATTTCTGAGAACTGGCCAGCTTGTAGCTGTCGCAAAGATGGGGATGTGAGGAGGTGAGGCAAATGTAGAGTGCAAAACTCTAAAGAAAGTCCCAACCTGTGATT
The DNA here is from genome assembly GCA_013400615.1 of Syrrhaptes paradoxus. Taxonomy (NCBI): domain Eukaryota; kingdom Metazoa; phylum Chordata; class Aves; order Pterocliformes; family Pteroclidae; genus Syrrhaptes; species Syrrhaptes paradoxus. Next base: position 44,039 of record VZTO01010916.1, read on the forward strand.
TAATATTTTAAAATATCTACAGTCTTTGGAAGTACAATTTCCACTACTGATTTTTATATTGTTTCAAAGTTTCTTGGCCATGCCATACTTCAGTGGAACTGCAAGTATAAAGAATCTTTGCCTCGGTGAGTCCCCTATTGCTGTGGAAGTCACTCAAAGGTTCATCCTCAGCTGAAAACAGAATAGGATGCTGTCTATTTATCTTACAGTATTATAGTTACACCTTCCTAACATGACTGCAAAAGGCGCAAAACTGCTCCAAGGACAAAACTGAACATCACTGCTCTACTACTGAGTAGCCAGTACAAGGCATCAATGAGTGCTGGAAAACTGTGTGGAACGTCTTGGACATTTCCCATCCCTATTCGTCCTGGCATAAAGCAGGTAGGTGGACAAACAAATATCCATCCTCAGCCTTTACCTTCCATGTCCTTCCAGTAGGATAGGTTGAACATGGCAGTGGTTTATTGTGATAACAGCAGGCTGAGAGCTGTGGCATCTGGAGACACTGACACATGATCCCTGTCAGGCTACTTTCAGGTGCCAGAGCTAGGTCAAGCTGGGGTACTCTCAGCCTGAGTAATGTTTTGCAACAAGAAGCATCTTACTTTCTAAGATCTGTTTGTCATAATGTAAGGTCTTAATCCGTATGAACATGGGAACCGAGTAAGTCAAAGCAGCAAAATGTGGTGCTGGAACCTCAAAGGACTAATTTTACATTTTGTGTACAAAACAGTACAGATGAGAAGCATTTGAATGCATGCTTAAAGAACCCATAGTGAAATTATTCTATCTGATCAGTACTAAGTAACATAACTTGGGTCTGAGTATTTAAAAAGACACCACTGAGAAACCACATGTAATCCACAGGTAAATTCAAATACTGAACACGTTCAAAAAAATAAGGATTTTTGTACAAATATTCAGTGAGATGAAAAACATGTTAACTTCATTGAATAAATTATTCATTGTTAGTAACTTTTTCAGCCCTAAAATTTAACAAACAAAATATTTTAAAAATCTGTGTCTGAAAGTCAAATCAGATAAATCATACCACGTAGAAACACTCAATCCTTTAAAAAGAAAAGTCACATATATTACCAGCATTATTAGCATTATATATTGTTGAACACGGTAAAGTTCTAAAAGCTTCAAAAATAAGTGTAACTTTATTATTAGCTGTAATGGCACAGTTGTCTTTACTTTGAAAAATTAATTACACATGGAGATCATCCAGTGACCAGAAAAACGGTAGCAAATATGACTCTTGGTTTTGTCTTTTATGCCCATAAAAGTTAGGTGCAAACACCACTAATGCAGTTTCTAAGTGTAGAAAGCTGGCTACTTTAGTTATATGTCACATATTTATTTAAAAGGCCATTTGTAGTAGTGTGACTGTGTACTGTAAAACATGAAAGAAAAAAAAAAACAGGAAAAATATTCATAGTGCAGTGCAACATACTAACATATACCAGGTTTGATCATGGTACAGGGCAGCAATTCTGTTAATTGGGAGAGCTACTCTGTTTCCAAATAAGCAAGACAGTAAGTTTCAGGTACAACTCAAGCAGTGCTGGAGTGGACCCTTGAAGTGTCACACAAGTTTTAGCAGGGCTGGCATTTACACCACAAGTTCATGATACAGGCCTGTTTTATCATAATTTCTCACTGGTTTTGAAGTCTGCCATGTGACTTACTAGTTTACATCCAGTACACAGGTATGAGGAAGTTTCATTACTCATTGCCACAACAGCACAAAAACTAAATACATACTAATGCATTATTATAACAGTTTAAGTGTCCACACACCATTACGGAAAATTTGGTTAAAAAAAAAATTGGAAAAAAAAAAAAACCACATCTTCTTTAAAACTGTTCTGCTAGACCCTTTAATAAAGATAAGACCCTTGGGAACACCAGCAGGAAAACTTTATTTCCTACTCCTGTCTCACAAGATTAATAAAAGGTTACTGCCTGTCACTTGACAAGGATGAGTTGCCACTCATTTCACTGCTAATTGCTAAATTCTCCTCTTACTTTGTTTCATTGCATTAGAATAGAAATGCAATGCAATTACGCTCCCAAAATGCAACTGGAGTGTAGTGCATTCAATTAATAAAACAGCAAGGAAGACAGAGGGGGTTGGGATTTGAGCATACTAAGATTACTCTGCCTTTGCCGGACATGCCAGCTACCCCGTGTTTCTGGGAACATGCTGTATATAAAATCACATCATGGCTACCTACAGAGAGAAGCCAGAAAGCAACGAAAAAGTAACACAGGAGTGACTGTTCTTCAAGGAAGGAAAAAAGGGAGGAAGAAAGGGAGGGAGGAAAAAGAACATAGAGACAGTATATGAAAATGAAGCAAAGAAAAGTGGAGTAGCTGGCATTTAAGATGCAACTGCAATGGGCTGTGGTTTAGCACAGGCTGGTGCATTAGAGGTGACATGAGCAAATGGGCAGGTATGCACTGGCGAAGCAGGCTGCTACCAGTACTACCATGATAAAATGTGGTTGCCTTGCCTGTTTAAGTACAATGGTATGACTTCCTCCGTGCTAATGACTGATTTCCAGCCCTTCTCTAACCTCTTGTACTTTGCGTCATCTGTGCTTATGGGTGTACCTCTGGCCATGTAATTTTAGCTGTAAGTGATGTTTGGAAGCACACTGAAAAACAGAAGGCTCAGAGTTGGCTTCAATGTACACACTGAAAATGAAGGTTTGATTCCATAGCTTTTATTCATGATACAAAGTCTTCATGCATATAGAGAGCATACATTTTTAAAGTAATTTTTTATTATTAAATAAGAAGATTATTGAGGAGAAGGTGTTATAAAAATTGATTGCAGGGTTAAATCTAATAAGAGATAAGTTTTCCTAAAATGTTTCGAATCTTTTATCTAAGCTTGGACTTGAAATCCATAAAGCTATGTAACTGTAATAGAGACAAAATGTTACCTCAGATTAATTTTAAATTATTTTTGTTTATTTAAAAGTATTGTTGATTATTTATTCCATTCACTGTGATCTAATTTAAGAGTTCCTTGTGAAACCAGCTGAAGAGCATAGCAGTGACATTACTGGCTTTCTTTTAAGTTGTTGTTTTTAAATGATCTTTCTAAGTAGCAAATAAAAAATCCATAGACACATACCTCAGTAGGTGGACTTCTCCCTTTTTTTGCATGTGTATTTTTTGGCCTTTTAAAATTTTAAGCAGAGTTTCAGGAAACAGTAGAACATTTCCAGTATCTGTGAACATACACATCTTTGCGGCATGGAAACTGCTATCAAGATTTCAGAAAGGAGGATTTGTTGTTTTCTAAGGCTGCTGTTTGTTTATTGTACTTTGCTTGGTCTGTGGATGTTTGAATGTATGCTCAGTTTGAAAGTAAATCCTACTTGTTGTTTCAGACTTGATGTCTGAAAGAGACACGGAAGGTTTTTATACTGTCCTGATAATTTCCTGTTAATCAGGCAAAAGACAAAAACCAATACCTAGAATTCAGATCTCAGTTTTGGATTCCTGCTGGCTGTATTTTAATTCTTACAGGAAAACCTTCAATTCAGACAGATTGCAAATATATAAACAAATGCATAAGTTCAACTTCCTTAGCTGTTTCAGCTCAATAGATTATGAGTGATGCATTATTTTAAAGCCAGAACATCATCAGTGTCACACGACTGCATTAGGGATTCCAGTCCTCCAAGAATATGTTTTAAAAGCATACACCACCTGTCACTGCACACCATCTTTGACATTAAATGGAAGAAGCTATTTGAAAATAAGTTTTACAATGGTATTTCCATTTGTGGAAAATTCAGCCTCCAAGTTTTCATCTCACTTTTCCCCATTTGGACTACATTTTAGAGTGCTGTTATTAAAGTGTTATATAGAAAGGCAACACTTTCCTTTAATAAAGGAGTCTGAAACTCCCCTGTTGGTAAGCTGCAGAATGGTAGAGCACCTCTGAAGATGTTGTAGAACAAGTAGTTCACAATGGTTTTGCCAGCATTTCACCTCTTTCTGTGTGCAAAGTACCACTGAGTAGATTACCATCTTCTCTTTGCAAATACTTGACTATTTTTTGTTTTAAATGCTTCTTCCTCTAAGGCTTAATATCACAGAGCAGGTGCTATTTAGCTGTGAGCAATCACATGTGCCACATGCTGTTGTTTCATTTCCTGCTTTGTGCTAATGCTATCTCATAGCTCCTGGAAAAAAAGGCTTGCACTACTGAATAGAAAAATCTTCTTTCCACAAACACTCATGTTACTAATTTCCAGCCTTTCAGACCTGAGGTACAAACCCAGTGGAAGTTTGAAGTACAAAATACGAGCAAATATTCAAAGAAATGCTTTCTTGCAGTGTGATCCCAAGACATGTTTTCTTGGGGTGGGGGAAGGGCAGGAAGTGAAAAGGACAGGGTTTAGAGTCTTGTAAGCGTAGTGCAGTAAAATTTTAGCAAGGATTAAAGCAAATGCAAGTTCTGAGTCTAGCCTATCTGATTATTGTAACAATATTTATACTCCAAGCATGCAGTTGCCAATTTTGTGCAGCTGGTTTTGGAGCTGCAACATATCTGGTGCAATGGCAGAACTCCCAAAAGTCCAGTTTTGCTTTGAGTTTTGTTCTGTTTTGAGCCCGCATTCACAAAATTGGAGCAGGAACATTTCCAATGAAAGTGAACAAGGAGTGGAATAACACACTGTTTGGTACTTAGAGTTATATCACTACCAGATTTTGCCTCCTGCTTCTCTAAATTGGCCATGAAGTTTATCTGGTTTTAATAAATGGTCATTCAAATCCAACCAATGCATATTTATGGTACATTTTTTTCTCTCTATGTTTAGCTTGGAATCCACAGCAGCCTCAGAAAATGTACAAGTTAAAACTGAAGAAAAAAAAGATACCAGTTGCTCAAGAGGGGGAAAGCAGAAGATCCTATTTATCATCTGCTTGCAATCACTGCTGAGTGGTGCATAGTGATTACAACTTTTTTTTTTAATTGGAAGGCTTCTGAGACTGCAAAGGAAATTGTTGACAAGATGATGGATCAGTTTCCCCATATTGGCTTGTTGATCCAACAAACCTAAAGTAGATATTGACATTTGTCATTCAGCTTTGGACCCCTATAGAATCCCACTGCAGATTAGCCAAATACTTCACCTCCTTGTAATTATTGTTTCAACAGCAGACACTTCAAGAGATTCTCAGGGGAACCAACTTTTACAGCGTAACTGCAAAGAAGTGCTGTTTAGTACCAGCTGAGTGAGGAGAAGTAAGCATATGGCAAAAGGGAAGAAATCAATGACAGTGTTTGAACAGCTTAACCCTGTTGGCCATGGCATGTTAATAGATTATTTATGCATCACTTCCCCAGTAGGAGGAAATTAGTATGATTAGCATTTTCTCTTTATTGACCACAAGTCACAAATTGGGAAAATGTCTGTGTGCATTTTCGTTTATTCCCTTGAAAAGCTGTGACAGTGGCTGTGATGCCAGTAAAACCTAGGCTTTACTTCCAGAGTGAAGTTTTCTTATCAGCTACAGGTAACCTGTTTTATGGAGGTTAAAGGGAACTGAGTCAGGTAAAGGAAGTAAAACAAAAGCGTCTTTTTTTCTAACTTTGGAAAAATAGGTAACAAAAAAACTTGTAGTGCACTGAAATGCATCAGGTACTTAACGCAAATGGTATAACAATATTAATAACTGAGTCTTCCATTAGTATAGCTGTGATTGTATAGGAATATAACACTGATGGCAATGTAGCAGAATTTGGGACATCTGTGGTACAGCAGCTGGGGTGTCCTGAAAAGGACTGGAAAAAAGTTAAGGTCTGTGTGACCTGTAAATTATGCAAGGGAGAAGTGTGTGAGGTTTTGTTACAGGTGCGATTATTTGTTGTGATATGGCCTGGAAGAAAACAAAAATAGATGTCTGTTCTATTCCTGTGAGAAAGACTTTCTTAGGCCACAGAAATTCATAGTATAGAACACATCTTAAACATTCCCAATAAGAGTAGTTATTATATTGTCAAGAATCTGAGTTAGCTCAGTCTACAGATTATGTCACAGAAAGAGCTTGGTCAAAACACCAGACCTATAGAGCTTCAATTTCAGATACTCTCTTTTAGCCTGGATGCAACGTGACTGTCTTAACCAAAGCACAAAACAGATTAGATTAATAATGGTACTTCTTTAGGGAGAAGGAAAAATCTTCACACAACGAGTGGCTGGGTAAGACCATTTGTGTTATTTGAAGGGTGGTTTGGTTTTTTTTCTACCAAGATACAATAAATCCCATGTTTCTTGCTATAAGGAAGATTGCTTTATGTTTTGCCCAGAGGTCTCCCATTAATACAATTATCTGACCAGCACACAACTCTGCAGAAACAGAAAGCAAAGGTGGAAAGCTGAACTATGTGAGGGGAGCTGTATAAGAAACAACATGAGAGTAAAGCACATCCCATGTATATCAAGAAATGCATAAGAATTCATTTAGCTCCAGACAGGTTGTACATGACATTTGAGTAAGTGTGGTGGGAAGCATTATCTAGATGGTTAGATTAGATACCCATATCAGATAGTAATTGTCAGTCTCTGACTCTGAGAAGGGATGGCTGTATTAAAGAGGAAGGTTCACCAAAGACTGATGGACCACAAAGAGAGAGGGGTCATTACTTATGTATTTATTATTGTTTCTGTTAACAACCTGGGATAGAGATCATGTGTATTACATTTACATGGTATGAAGCTGCGAGAATTTATATGCATGCTGTAGGACAGGAACTGAAACTCAACAATGTTTAAACACTGTAGAAATGGCCTGGTGAATTAGCATGAATTTCAATATAAAACAGGTACATCAAATTTTGGATGGAGGAAAACCTGTGGGGAAGCAGCTATGCAGGAAGCAATCTGGAGGGTTGTAAATGACAAGCTAGACATGATATTTTGCAAAAATTTCCCTATTGGAAGACATAAACAAAAATGGAGCCTGCAATAAGTGCATTATTAGGAGAGATTCATTAGGACAACTGCACTTCAATAAAGATGTGAATGAGTGGCAAAGAGTTGAGAAGACACTAATGACACTGATATCTACAGTTCTAGAAAACATGACTGACAGGAAGACAGCAAACAAACTGGGATTTCTTTAGCTTAGAGAAAATGGAGTGACATGAGAACAGTCAAAGGAAGATTATGAAGGTGGGCAAAAAAGATTCAAATTAGATATTTGAAAAAATTTATAATAAAATAAAAATTTTATCTGCAGTGGCTCTAGACTAGTATTGCTGACCTCTTAAGAAAGAGGAAATTGCCTTAGGAAGCCAGGACTTACAGCACTGTTGGAGAGAAAAGAAGATATCTGCTGTGACAGTTCGCTATCTAAATGATTGATAGTCTTCTGCTACAATAAGTAACCTTAATAAAATACAGTTATTATTCACATATTCCATGTGCATATGTCCTGGGGTTAAGCTGAGACAAAATTAACTTTCTTCATAATAGCTAGCAAGAGTTTGTGTTTTATATTTGTGCTCAGAAGAAAGCTGATAAAAAGTGATGTTTATGCAGCTGCCAAGGTCTTTCAGCTTCTCTGGCTGTCTGCAAACAGGAGAAGCTGGGAGGGAGCACAGCCGCAGTTGCTAGCCCAGGATTTGATCTCAGATTCAGGATTGAGACCCAAAGAGGCCAATAATCCATTCCATAACATACACGTCATGCCCAGTATATAGGTGAGGACCCTCCAGAAGATCGGCCTTTTTGTTCCGGATCTCTTTTGCTCCGGGTCATCTCACTCCAGGTGGTTGCTCTCCCAAGGCCTTTCCGCCGCCACCCCAGTCAGCTCACGGTCTTCGTGAGTGCAGTTTTGGGACTCCCCTGGCTCCAGGATCTTTAGCCGGGAACAGGCTGAGCCTTGGTCATTGGGTGGGGGGGTGGTGGGGACAGTGTTAATGTGTATCACTCATTTGTATATTTGTATATAGTATTATTTTCAATATTATTGTAGTTTAGTTATTAAATTGTTCTTATCTCAACCCATGAGCCCTTCTTTCCCTTTACCCCTTTAATTCTCTCCCCTATCCTCGGGTTGGGGTGGGAATTGTGTGAGAGTGTTTGTGCTTTGGCCCCCAGCCAAGGGCAAACACATCCCAGCATACAATTTTACTTTATGATTAAAATTAAATCTAACATTATAATGAAGAATGACCTTTGAAAGGAATGAGCTTAAAAGACCTAGCTAGAAGGCATTTAATAAAGATATTTCTTCAAGAATACAGATTTTAGAGATTTAAACCTATACAGCAACACAACTTCCTCTTTCCTTTTCAACTCCCTCCCTTTTCCAGTAGGGACAGTCATTTTAGCAGCCTGACCTCTTTGATTTTCTGGGTTGGATTTTTTGTTTGTTCAGTTGGGTTTTGTTTTCTTTTTGGGGGTTGTTTGTTTGTCTGGTTTTTTGTTTGTTTATTTGCTTGTTTATTTTTCCACCCCTCTAATACTACTGGAGATCTCCAGGCCTTCCATGTTCTACTTAAAAAACGATAACATTTTTGTCCACAGAGCTGTGCCTTTTTTGGTTTCCCCTGGCTTAGGGAAAGTTTGCTTTTGCTGCTGATAGCTTCTTAGGAAGCCTGATCTCTCTGTGCCAATATGGCAAATAATAGTGACTTAGAAGTATTTCTAATGGGGCAGGGTCAAAAAGGGGTGCAAACATTCTAAAAACAAAATAAAGTTAATATTTTTTGTTTCAATTTTGGTGCCTGTTTTTTCTCCCTCCTTTTTTCAGGGCTTCCTATTTGTGTCTTCTGCTGTTCAGCTTTCCCCGCACCCCAGGATTTTTGGTTGTTTTCAGCAGTGAAAGTGAAGGTGACAAGTGGAAGGAAAAAAAAATCATTTCAGTACCCCAATACTGACAATCAAACTACTTTGGGGAAGGCTGATTAGCAAATTCTTCCATTCCAAGCGTATGCATATGTGCAAAAGAACACATTTTTCCTGATAGTTTTCTCTGTGCTAATGGAAAAAAAAAAAATTTCACTTTAGCTGACCCAAGTCCTTTACCTTCCTCATTCAACCTTGCTCAAGTTCTTTCTCAGCTTGGGCCATATGTGGTTACTGAACATAATTTAATTTAGCCACCTGTTTGCCAAATGACAAAGTTTCTTTCAGCCAGGAAGGATACAGTTGTGTTTTTTTCCCAGGCCTAATTCTGCTAGTAGCTCATTTTCACACATGCCACCACACAAATGTGCCTATTCTCAGGAAATTACCTCCAGAAAAGATTTGTGATTGTATCATCCACCTGAGCTCTTAAGAAATGCAGCACAAACACATCCCTTTCTTCAACACATAAATCTGCACATAAACAGGCAGCATGAAATAGTCTTTTAAGACAAGATACTTAAGTAGACCATCAGTATGATTTCTTTAAGAAAGAAACTGTTGGTGAAGACTGCATTGTACCTATAATAACATATATGAAAGAAGACGGCAGAGAATTAAATTTGTGAGATGTAGGTTCAGCTGGACCTTGATTTTGTGATAAATATCTGCAGAGTGCAAGAGAGATTTTCAAAATAAATATCGAAGTTTAAGTGCATTTTTCCATACCTCTCAGTTCCCCCACATTGTTTCATAAAGGTAAATCACCTTCTATTCTTACAAAACTATTTCTGAACCATCCTGTGCCTCAGTAAATAGCTTGACAGCTGACATGTCCAGTGAGGCTTTCTCTCTTTATATTCTCCTGTTCCGGAAAGCTAGACCAAAGCTATCAAAAATTGACCCAATATTTGCACATACCTATACTAAATGTATATAATAATTCAGTCCTCTGTTAGGATAGATGAAACAGGTTGTTTCAATTATTTCTCAGGGAGATAACCTGTGCACAGGTAACATATAGAAAACCACCATTTTAAAAAGTGACAAATGATACCCCTGCCCACAAAACTGCCACCAGATGCGAGAAGATACTAGCAGTTGTCTGAGTTAAAACTCACTGAAGAAGAAAAATTGTTGGGTAAACAGTAACACCCCATGATACATCTTGTGGGTATGAATGGAGTCTGTATAAGAGGATTATACAGAGTTATGGTGCCTGAGGGAATTTACACAACAAATATGGTATGATAAAGGTGAATTTCTGTTGAAGAGTTTTAAGTACTTCGTGTTCATTATCTGCAATTCAAAGCCATGATTCAGAAGTGTGAAATTGTATACTAAGGGTCTGACAGATCAGAGAAGTTAATAAAGACTAGTATAACTCTAATTTTTTATCTCATAAGAACTATTTTCAAGGTTTTTCTCTGAGGGATAGAAATTAATTACAATCATGCAGACACCAGGTTTGAAGTCAGCAATTCTTTGAAATTTCTCTTTGTGTGCATTGGCTGCGCAATAGCAAAATTATTGAGGCTTTGTACTATCCTGTTTTAAGAATCAAAGTATATTGTGTTGAGAACAGTGAGATTAGATGGATTTTTCTTATTGTTATGAACAATTGTATTAATGTTTTGTATTTAAAAAATATTCAAAGAATGTATGCTAAAATGCTCATTAAGATTAAAACAGAACAGAAACTTCAGACTTCAAGTTTTGTAAAGAAAGATAAGTAAACATTGTCATCTTTAAAAAAATGTATAAGTTTTGTTTATTTTTAAAAGTTTTTTATTTGTTGATGTGATTATTTTAGGCTTTTAGAAGGGGATTCATGAGCTCTAAGATGTGGTTTAGGGAGATAAACCTGAACTGCCAATGAGCAGGCCTGATTCAGGTACTTCTGGTACACAGAGCTGCTCTTCCCAGTTCCCCGAACACTGCTGAAATAATAAGGCTAAACACAAAGTCTTCCTTCACCCATCCCCTGTGCTGCATGGTCTTTCCTGTGGCAGCCTCTGGCATGCAACACATTGACAGTCCTCAGGACATCTGTGCTGTGGAGAGGAAAGCAGCTCTGCTGCAGCACTGCCATTTGTCAGTGGAAAACGTTGCTCATCACCAAAATGCAAGAGATTGCGGTAGTCCATAGCTCCAGTCATGGTGCAGGTGGGAAAGGTCTCCAGTGACCTGCTGGGAGCTGTGATGGGGGGCACTAAGTGGGGTTTTTCTGTATAACACCACAGCAAGGCAAAAGTGTCTTCCTCTATATGCCCATGCTCCAGGCTTCTCAATGACCAGGAAATGGCTAAAAGTCATGAAGAAAATATTTTCAGCATGCATAAGTTCAGCACTAGAAGTTTTACACCTAAGGCTGTGAGAATTGGAACCTGACCCTAAAAAACAGCAAAGGAGGTTTAAAATTAATTTGGTAAGGGGAGCAGCTGCTCTTCTCACATAAGATGCCATAGAAGTTCACCGTTCTTGTGACTCATTCAACATCAAGCCCCACTTTTCTTGCCCTCAGTAGAAAGCAACTCTTTGTCCCCCAATTATTCCTGTAAAGCACAGGACTTTGAGCCTATGCAGTTGCTCCATATCTAGGGCTTGGGGATCCATAAGAAAAGAGAAATGGACTATTGGATAACTTCCTGCAGCATGAGGTAGTAATCTTCATTCTCAAAGGAGAAGGGAGCTCAGGGTCATCTGTGGATTTGATTCTGTCATGGGATACCAAAAAAAAGAGGCTGCTTTGGCTCTAATAATGCCTTACTTCTCTGCTGTTGTCCTGCCGTAGCAAACCTGGAGAGGAAGAAGAAGTGAATACCCTCTAATAGGGCAGACCCCAAGAAGTGATGGCTGTTTGCCATGCACAGAGGGTGTGCAAAGTTGATACAATTACTGAAGCATTCCTCTGTAATACAGACTCATCTGGTATGGTCCAGTGAGTAAGATAGGGTTGCATTATGGTTAGAATGCTGATCGTACACTATGTTTAGAAATTATCTTCACAATTACTTTGGCTAATATGGAAAACAGAAGAGATTCTTGGGCTCTGCAACTTTTGAAATACTAGTGTTGACAACATGGTACGTTACTCATTAGCTTGTGTCTTTTTAATAACACTGGAACCACAGCAGGGAAGACCCAATATCCCACACCTGCCTTATTCAAAATAGTATAAAAATCTAATTACTTCAAAAGGGAGGAAAAAAAATGGAGCATTGGAAAGTAAAAAGAGGAAAAATAAACTAAAAACTAATAAAAGAATTGCAGTGAGTGGAAAATACAACACATTAAGAGAAGAGATTGCTTGTGCTTAGCTGGTAAAGAAAATTTTGTTCCTATAAAATATTTGAAATATTGGGATTTTTTCTTCTGAAATAGAATTAATTGCATAGGAGGCATAAATGAATAGGGAGGATGGAGAAAACATGATGTAGTTTTTAGACCAAAAAAGTTAGAAGCAGGCAAACTATATAGTTTGGATTGGCACAAGGATAAAATATGAAGATGGAATAATGAGACAGAGAGCAGAATCTAGGAATAAGAAGCAGGTTATTAAAGACAGAATATTTGCGGTGTAAATTGACCTGTGATTTAGGAAGTCAGAAGAGTAAGCTGACAGAAAAACCAGCCTGGTCAACAGCCTCTGAAGTCAGAAAGAGTCCTTCCATTGACATCAGTGGGAACTAAGTCCAGCTCTCAGACAAAAAGATAAAGAAAAGAAAACAGAAAAGAACATACAACCAGAAAAAAAGAAGTTGGATGAGACAAAAGCAGAGCAGGTGATGTTTGGAGTTCATAATGCACTAGTAAATGGATGGGTCTGTGTCTTTGCCTATGACATGCTCTGTTAGCTTAAATGATATGCTTAAATTATATACATAAATGACAGATTATTTTNCCTAAAGAATTGTATGTTTCCTTTATAAAATTACAAAAATGCCTATGACAATTATTGTTGTTACAATGCATGCCTTGGGACATAAAGTATTGTGAACATTAATCGCATGATTATTTGAAAATGTTGCCAGCATATCATTAATCCTGAGCTGCCTACAAATCAAATCTTTGCCCAAACTATCAGTGCTGGTTTCCTCATGTTTCTAAATAGCACTAAAAAAAAAAAAAATAAAGCCCAGTGGCATGTTTCCCTCTAAAATGAACAGTAAATTAATTTTGTCTGTAATTTTACTTAGTGAGCAAGAAGTATTTGAGTCATACTTTGAAAAAAAGTAAAAAAAAAGAACATGTTTCACAGCAGCTGATGTGTTGCTGTGGCCCACTGTGTTCACTGGTGCTTCACATAGGCAGATAGCTTCAGTAATCCATGTGGCAAAAGTTGCAGAGCTGAAACCAGAACACAAAAAAACCCAAACCAAACCAAAACAAAAAAAATCAGAGCTTACTGATGTCAGTGGTTTCCATGGTTTCTGGACCATTTCTAAAAAGGCTAAATGTTCTCTGAAGTAAAGAAGTTTGTAGCTACATAGGAACTGGAAGCTGGTTTATTAAATGTGTTCTTTGTGTTCAGCAGTAGTTTTATCTCTGAAAGGAACATTAGCTCATTCCTTTTAAGAACATTCTATGTAGCTTTTACATTCAAATAACAAGAGTCTATATTTTATGTTTTCTTCTATTATTTAAACAGACCGGTGCTTTAATTTATCTTACATTTTAAATGAATCCAAGAACGGTTACTGTAATTTAAAATTTTGAGGTTAAAAATGAGAAAAATCCAAATATGAAGTTAGCTGTGATGAAGTTAACTAGCTTATGCTGCATTGTATTTTGCATATTTTATGAATATGTATGAATAATAAGCTGTGGTAAAACAATGACTGCATTTAAATTAGGAAGAGAAAATAGAACTGTGTATGGTGTATGACCAAACTATTGATGCCAAATTTTGCCCTCAGTGATGGTCAAAGTCCATTGATGTTGGATTATCAACAAAGAGAATTCTTTTCTTCCATGCTTCTGAAGCTTTTCAACAGCAAGAAGAGGCTAGGGAAAAGGGTGGTCAAAATAAATGAAGGAAATGTACTCTGTAGAAAAATTTGCCATTTATGCTTCAAAAACTTCTTATTTGTTTTAATAATAACTGTGCCTCAAGCTGGGTGACTGTTCAGATCTCCAAGTGCAGTTTATTGTGGTTTGACATGCTTGGCTGTCAGCAAAACACCACACAGCCTCTTGCCCTCTGTCCCCTCCCTCCCAAGGGTGGGGAAGAGAAATAAAGGGGTAAAGGGAAAAGAGACTCATGGATTGAGATAAGAACAAATTAATAACTAAATTACAATCAATCTCAAAATTATAATAGTGATAACCATAACAGTAATATAAACAAATATACAAATGAGTGATACACAGTGCAACTGCTCACCACCCAATGACTAAAGCTCAACCTGTTCTCAGCTAACGATCCCAGAGCCAGAGAGAGTCCTGAAACCACAATCCTGGAAAAGAGCTAAGAGCCCGAGAGTCTGAGAGACCAAGAGCTGGCTGAGGGAGCTAGACAAACTTGAGAGAAAGGGAAATGAACCAGAGAGGGACAGCCTGTCTGGATAGATCCTAATCTATATCCTGGACATGATGTTCATGTTATGGAATCTGGCCAATTTGAGTCTCACTCCTAAACCTAAGATTGAATCCTAGGCTAGTAATTGGGACTGTGCTCCGTTCCAGTTTCTCCTGCCCCTGCAGACATCAGCACAGCAGAGAAGCTGAAATGTTCTTTACTGTCCTGGCAGCAACTATAAACCATCAGTATGTTATCAGCCTTCTCCTCAGAACAAATCCAAAACAGAGCCTCACACTAGTACTATGAGGGTTAACTTTGCCTCAGCTGAAACCAGGACAAGTTACTTATGCTTACACTTGCAGGCTGGCAGTATTTGTACTTGGTTGGTGTATTTTACATAATAATCTCTCTAATTTTAGGAAGTTTTTCATTTACTACAATATGTAAATGAGAACTGCATTTGTATCAAGTTGTATAGAAAAGACAATCTGCAAGAAGATACAAGCATAATAATGCTGGCTTGTGAAGTTTAACAGCTTTATGGTGAGAAGTATAAACTCTTGCCAGAATACCTCCTCTGGCACCCCTTGGCACACATCTCCTGGCACATTTCTTTTCCTTGGTTTCCTCTGGTTCATCTCAGGACAGGCTTTCACTGCTTACCCACAGACTAACTGTAAAATTAATAATCTCATTTGTTTTCTATAGGTTAACTTTTACACCATATTCACATATTTGGGGGTTGGGGGTTTTTTTTGAGTAGAGTAGGTATGACCAGCCTGCTCATACCATGATTAAGAACTAGCATCATGGCCTAGCTCAGACATCCAGTACACCTGCCTTTAGCTGAATACTCAGTGTGATGCTGTTTGCTCTAGCATACTGCAGTCTGAAAGATCACTGTTTCATTGAAAAAAATCCAACAACCTCTCTTACAAAAATTACCCTCTTTTTTTTTTTCAGCAACTGTGCATCAACATCAATAATATTTCATGAGGTATTTCGTTACAGAAATGAATGTGCAGTACTCTCTGCCACTGTTTTGTGTATTGCAGATCTGGTTGTAAACTAAGATATTGAGGGGTACGAGAGAGATTTGCATATTGCATTTAACTTCACGAAAGTATGATAGTTACCTTCACTTTTAAATTATAAGTGCCTTCTGTTCTCCTCAAAATCTGCCATGCAAAATAATGATTCAGCAATAACTTTTAGTACAGAAAGTACCTGGGAATACCAAATTGCTATTTTGTTCTCATTATTAATTCCTAGGTGAACACAACTTTCCATGAACCTACCGTATACTTACCTCATTGTGTGAGGTAACAGGCTACAGAACATTTAACATGTAGACCACAGGGTCAGTCATTCAAATCTTGCCTAATCAGAAGCATCTACTGTTGTTTGGTGACTGCAGAAGACTCTAGGGACATGAATACATGCAGAAATCCATAATCAAACTTGACATATTATTTTCACGTTGTTATTATGTGTAGACTCCGGAGCCCCTCACCTTAGGAATAAAGTCTTTATTTATAATAGCTTCCAATTTTATTTGTTTATAATAGCTTGCAACTGAACAGTGATAGCAGAGATCAATTACTGAAAAAGCAGAGGAAACAGCAATATAGTCGAGATCTGGTAAATAAATCCAAAAGCTATCATTCTTCTTTAAAGACCAACTCAAAAACTATGGTACAGAGCTATGGGAACTGTTACAGAGAATAAAAGCAGTGGCAAACCAAGGTCTAGAGAAATGGTTAATCAGTTCATCCTACAAAGTAGCAGATTATGAAGATCTGAAAGAGCTGTGTTGTTTAAGTCTCTACTACTCTGTTGCTGTGTGCCTGGCAACTTACCACTGATGTAAGAGAAGAGGAGCAAGGTTAACTAGCAAAAGGTTTAGTTACTCTACATGAAGAGAGCATCAAAGAGATTGTCCTCTACCCAGATTAATTTTGTTACATAATTACAATATCAACTTTTAAATAAACCCTTATTTCCAGAAAGGCATGTGAAGAGAAACGCTAGATTTTAGGCTTTGTCAAGAACTCTGGGACAACCATGTGGCATGCCCCTAAAGAATTCATTATGTAAGTAGTTGAAGTAACTTCTTATTTGTTCTCCAGTATAATTTTATTTTTAAATGCTATTTTAAATTTTCATCCGTGACAATGCTATCATGGTGATTTTGAAAACACATTTCAATGCTGAATGAAGCTGAGTCCACAGATTGCATTTCCTCATCCTTTCTGCACTTGAATGTGAAGCTTCTGCTTGCAAAGCTCATGATATAAAATGTCAAGCCAACTCAGTGACACTGAGAGACTTTTCTTTGAGCTTCATTCTTCTCAGATGTTTTTTCTTTCTTCCAAATACCTTATCTATATACCATTGTACTCTTGTCTATGCAGTGCCTATTTTGTGCCGCATTTACCTTGTGGCTTCAGATCAGAAGAGATCCTTCATAAGCTGTCATTAGGAGAAAAATAAACAACAGTAAATCCCATTTTTATGTGTGTGCTAAAGATATTTTACAAAATTGTAAGAGCAGAAAAAGTTGGAAGTTGTTTCCATATATCATGAACCAACAGAGGAGGTGCAGGAACTTCCAAGGAAATCCTTGCAGTGTTTGCTTCTAAAACTAGAGGTTGCTATTGATTGTATAGGAGCACACAATTTTTAAATGATAAATTATGCTTTCAATTATGAAGCATATTTAGTACCAAAGGGAATCAAAGAAGAGGAAAGTTATTGTCAAGACAAACTACAAAGATAACCAAAGCATGACTCAGGCTTTAGCAACATCAGACTAACCATAAACTGGTTACTCTGGTTATTTCACTGCAGGTGAAAGCAGTGCATTTGGTCAGCCATTGCTGCTTCTGTCCTCCCACTGAATATTCCAAAACACCATTTTGTGATTATTGAAATAAGTATCTGCAATTGACTGGATTATGCTATACACCCTGAGTTTCTCCAGATCTACGCACTCCTCGTATCTTGATTCTGTGCTTTGCTTTTTATCAAATTCTGCTCCAAATCCATTAATCCCTTGGTTTTTTTTCTGTTCTCCTCAAAATCTGCCCTTCCTGATATAAATTTTCTGCTTAACACACAGGCATTTAGTTATGAATTTGCATAGACTGTCCCTATTTTGAGGTACATCTCTTGCAGACTGCAGGGTCTGCCCAAACCTAAACTGCTCCTTGTGATTAGGCAGAACTTCACACAAAGTGAAACTACCGAATCTTCCAACCATCCTTGCCCGTTCACATAGTTAGCACTTGGCTGTGCATGGGGCTTGTATATCCTTTAGTGATAGTGCTGCTCCCCTGAGGATTAGATGTGATCACTTGATGTGATTAAAGGTCTTGAAAGAAAGTTATATTCCCCTAAGCACCATCCACATTTCCAGAAACAGGATTTTCAAGTAATCCTTGGGAACTCTTGTTAGATTACTCTGCACACCAGCTGATACTCTCTAGTCCTTCCTGGGTTCACTTAAATGATACACATGAGCAAGAGCTTTAAAATCTTGCTCTTACTCCATAATAAGAGACCATATGGTTAGGCTAAGTAATATGAAGACCATTCATCTGTTCAATCCTTACACACACAGGGTGCATATTTCTGGAAAACTGCTATAAGCTATATATATGTAGCTCTTCCTAAATACACCACCCAGTGGAATTCAAAATCAGATTTTTTCTTTTCTTTCATTTTGAATCTACAAAATATTAAGGAAGTCATACAGTTGAAAGAGAATTGTGTCCTTCAAAGAAAAAAAATAAAAGAGTGCAGTCCTGTTATTTCTAAGTTTATGGGGCTGACATTTTTCTCTCCTTGGAGTTTTATAACAGTATGACTCAGTTAATTGGATTGAAAGCCAAGAGCTGTCACAACTTGGATACAAAAATAAAGCACGATGTTCATATATATTTTCAGGGACAGGCAAAGATATTTATTACTATGACTCTGTTTAAAAAAGTGTTCTCAGTTCAGGGAGCTTAATGGTCAGTGTAGAAGAAAGTTTAAATACACAAAAAGCAACCATCAAATAGTATTCTTTTCAGACCTTCCTGTGTGTAAAAATATGCAAGCTGTATAATTTTGGAGTATCTTTTTCCCCTCTGCATATTACAGTGCAAATTTAGTTCTGAAAAGCCATCCAACACATCCAACCTTATTTTTGTTCAGCTGCCAGAAAAAAATTGTATTTAAGCAGTGGCTGCCTACTTTGAACTATCTATCCATGATAGTTTCCTTGGTTTCTGCTGAAAATTTAAAAGAAATCTGTAAGTTCAAAAATAAATTAGTTTTTTAGCATTGATGATTTACTTTGCAGAAAAATGTTGGTTATAATACCTTTAATCAATGTACTTGTGTCAAGATGTAATCACCTACCCAGATGCAAAGGATATTTCCAAATTTAAGACCAAAAGGAAGGGTTATCTGAAAGTATCTAAAGCAGAAATGCAATGCAAACTAACAATGAAATATCATCTGTAATTCTGACTATTGAACTCTAGCAGCTGCATAGGTACCAAGGTAGTTGGTGAGTCGAAACTGTAAGAAAGTGAGAGATTTTGGATTTTCTTTCTTTCAGAGTAAATGAATACAAAGCCTGTGCTAGTTTTCAGCAATGTCTTCTAATTGCATAGGTGTGAATGGGTGATTTTCTTACATTTTGTGATGCTTTCTGGGGTCCCCAAACTCAGTGCAATGAAATGTATCTTGCATACGGTAGAAGGCAACGGTAAGACTTAACTATTCAATAAATTAATAAAAGAATAATTTCCCTGCCAGGTCCTACATTTAAACACACCATAAGTAATTGTATGTTCACACAGGATGAAACCCACATGCTGTAGTAAAAATATGATCTACCTTAGTGAAGTATTTCTACCCTCACAGCCTTTTTCTTAACATACTGAACAGAAAACTGTATGTACACTAACAATTACTTTTCTTTTACTTAAAGTACTTTAACACACATTATAGTTTCGGATAGTAGCATACATCTTACACTATCTTTGGAAAACAACATAGAGTCTTGAATGCATAAAAAGGCAACCTGTGAGTCAACTGGTTTGGCTAAGGTAGTGTTCAGTTTGGAGACATGCATATCTAAATTTTCTCAGTGTGACACATGGACTTAGAGGAACAAAAATCTCCAGAGGTGCTGTTCAATAATTTTTAGCAGTGGTGTATGTGATCTGTGTCAGAAAAATGTTAGGGTATGTTTTTTAATGTTTGTTTCTCACAATAGTAATGGTGTAGTTTGGTGAGGGTGAAGGAGCTTTAGGAAAAGGAAGCATGAAAGCCATACAGAGGCTCTTATGCAATATGCTCTTGAAAACCGTAGGAAAAAACTCGCCAGCTACTCCCTTTCGGGCTCCCACGTTGTTACTCATCTGTGTTTATCGTCATAATGATTTAAGCTATCTCTATTGGCTTGAGATCACAGAATNGAGATACTTTGAGGAAGAGTGAAAACATGCTTATGGTCATTTACCACTAGACTTATAAGCCAGTAACTTTGCTATGATGATTTGGATACTTGCAGTTCTTGTTGGTATCTTAATATTAGGAGTATGAAAGTAAAGTCAGGCATGACTGAAGAGTGAAAAAAATCGGACAGTAATTTTCAGAGACTTCTATTGGCTTGAGATCACAGAA
>VZTO01010917.1:0-10380 GCA_013400615.1 Syrrhaptes paradoxus
GCCTTCCTGACATCATCCCTACATGTACAGGCAATATTTCTAAATTCCTCCCTTGTATCTTTTTAACCTGCTTCTACTTCCCATCTCCTACATTTTGGAGACGAAGTTCAGTCATGAGTTCCCCACTTGCCAAGCCTGGTTCCTGATTACATCTGCTTGGCTTTCTAAGTGCCAGGATGTGCCACTACTGAGTATCTTAGTATCTGAATGTGCCTGGAAGATACTATCTTGAAAGAACTGACAGTTTTCTTGAGCTCCTTTACCTTTCAGAGCCAAATCCCATGGAATCCCACCTCCCAGTTCACCAAATAAGCCTAAGTCTCCTTGCCTGAAATCCAGGTCTGTATTCTGCCCCTCTTCTTCCTCAATCCATTCAAGATCTTCACCCCATTATTTCACAGCTGCTACAGCCCAGGCTGCCATTGATTACTATGTTCTAAAACAGTTCTTCCTTGTTAGTCTAACATCATAATCATAACTACACATATTTGCCCCAATAAAAATAAAAATAACTGATATGTACTTTTGCTATAGAGTATGCCAAAGCAAATTGGGGAAATACACACCAGATCATCAGGACAGTCAGCATGCAGACCAGCAACTTGTAAGTAATTGCCTTCAGCTGTAAAATTATACCGAATATGCTCTGGCAAAATATGTTTGTCAATCTTGTTGGGAAGGTGAGCTCCTGACAGAAATTCATTACATAAATCCAATATTCTGACGTTGAGGTTGACTGCCTTTTTACGCTGTAAGAAAAGAAAGTGCAAAATACATCATACCTTCAGACATAGTACAAGTAGAACTCAAAGTTTCTCAAACCTAGAGGACTTTCCAGAAATGAAGCAGAAAATACAACATTTAAGACTAGATCTATAGCATCAACAAAATCCTAATGTAGGGTTGAAATCAACAACATCAGATGCTCATACAGATCTATAATTTCATATAGGACTGAAATTTGAAAGAAAATGCCTATGTTTCTGCAGTAAGAGAACGTACAATGGAATTTAGGTAGAATTTACATAAGCTTTGCTAGCTGCTTGGAAAGCATTTATAAAACTATGCATAATATGATTGCTACGTAAAACACAGAGGAGAACAAAACAAGCATCACCGAGACGGATAAATCCTACTAGCATCCTGAAAAAGATTCAGAATTGCAGTTCTCTTGTTACTGTTTGTATTGCATCATTTTCTGACGATCACAACGCATTTATGGTATTCCAACATTTCCCTGAGGAGTTTATGATGTAGGGTTTTATCACCATCATTACAGTATTTCACACATTTAACCCTACTGTAAGATTTGCTTCAGTGAACTTGACCGTATGTATGTTCTCTATTGACTGTGGGTTCATAGCTCAAAAGAAAAGGCTGAGGGTACAGATCCAACATACTTGTAAAGTCCAAAGAATAACAAAAACCTGCAGATCTCTGCCCTCCCATTCTACCCTTTCTCTTTAAAACACATTTTTTGAGTTTAATTTTAAAAAGCAGAAATTCTCTGTAGCAGCAGGAAATTTCAACTTAAAATAGTGAAGGATTTTTAAAGTCTGACACGAGAACTGAAAAGAAACACCGATCAGCAAGCAACAGAAGAAAAGTAGAACAGGCAGGGGAGGAAGAGGAAAATGTGTAAAAATAATGGGCCAGTGAAATTGTAACTGAAAGGGGATGAAGCACCATAAAAGCAGTAGTGAAATCAGAAGTAAAACCCATAGTCCAAGTTTCAGAGTTGTTCTTTGTACAAATTGTAAAAATACATTCTAGAAGCATTTTCCATCACAACTATGATTGTTGGAGTAACTTTACCACATAAATTTGGTAAAAGAGCCTTTGTACAGATTTTTTTGGAGGAGATGACTAAAATAAAGAAGGTATTGACTTCATCCAGGGACATGAGCTATGAAAACACATCCAACAGAGCATCCATACCTCAAGGATGACTCAAGGCATGCTAAATGTGTAGAGTTGGAATGTCTTTATGCCAATGTAGCCTCCCAAGGGAGTCCATGTAATAGCAGCCACGATGTGCCTCATGAGGCAGTGTGCTGTATCCCTGTAAAATTCAAATGCGGAATGGAGGTGTAAATGAATCTATTGTCAGATTGGCTTGGTGCTACTCCTAGACCCACTGCACTGCGTTAATAAAGCATTACTAAAGCCTGAACAAAGCTTGAACAAAGATGGTTTTGTTGGTTTGGTGTCTGTGTGTTTCTTTGGTGTGTTTTTTTTTATTTCAGCACGGTGAAAGCTGATGGTTTTGACAAATCCATCCCTAACTACTGAAAAGCATGTAAAAGCTTTAAGAGATGTAATCAGACCATGCCCAAACATTCAGTTGTGCACAAAATTTACAACGTCTGGTTACGTGAGCACCACAGGAGAGCCTGGACAAACACCTGATCCCTTCTAAAACACCACTTGATAAACCTGTCATCACAGTGCACAAGGTGCTGCTTTTCCATCTCTGTAAATAAGTTGTTCAGAGAGCTAAGCAATTATTTTAAATATCTGATGCAGACACCGACCAAAGGAAGCAGGATCCTAGGTTTTGCTTATAACTCTTCAGAAAGACAAGCAAATGGTGAAGGCCAAACTGAGAAAAACAGCCAACTGATATCTAAAACAACAACAAAACCCACACACTTTAGAAGTTATTTAAAATAGACAAAATTAACCACTTCTCAGAGGACAAAATTCCACAGAGGACACTGGGAATCTTGGAGGACAAACTGGCCCAGAATCACATGATTTATGTCCCATGCATTTCATTATCTGGTCTTTGGCAGTCAGGCAAATTTCTGTTCACATATTGTAGCCAAAAATTACCTTTTCTTCATCCAAATGAATGCCACTGATCTCAAAATCAAACATAAAAAGTTCTGCCACTCGCCTAAAAATACAGTAAATCCCCGTTAAAACAGCCTAATTCAATAGCAAGCATAATTTCTTAGCAGATTTCACCCATAGTAGTTATTCAGGTTTGATGTCTTTTACAAAGAATAGCAACACAGTTATACAAGTACTGTTACTATGGACACAGACTTCCTATGTTTTAAGTCCTTAGCAGTTTACTCAGTGAAACAGGATTTTTCCTTTGTAGTTATTTTAGTAATCTGCATTGAAAATATCCTTCAAAATAATTCTACTATTTTATTCTAGATGTTTAACAAATTTGTGCAAATTACCATTTTAATTTGACACTTCATTTTTTCTAACAGATCATAAAAAGATCTCTTCAAATCTGACATCCTCGGTTGTGGGGAAAGAAGGAATAAGGACCTAACTTACTCAAACATTAAGCTTGTCTAACTACGCCAGCAAAGAAATAATTCAAAACTATAACTGAACAAGCAGCTAATAAAACATTTTATAGCAATCATAAAGTAAGCTTCAAATAAAGATACTGATAATCTGATTTTGAAAGATATGTTTCTATAAACTGAAATTAAGTTATATAAACTGTTCCCTACTTTTATTGCTAAAACCACTGATATATACACCACAGTACAGCACCTCATTTTAATCAAAATTGTGTTATTGAAGAAAATCTTAAGTTCTATTTTTTTGTTTTTGCAGATCTCAGTTATTCAGCTGAAATATACCTTGTGCTCTTGTCACAGAGACATCCTCCAAGAGTACAGAAATACAAACTTCCTAACTCCTGTGCAGGTAATTTAGTAGTGACTAATAAATCAGTAACAGAGATGTGGTATGTTTTTTGAGTTCTATTAATTAATTTAACAAAACACAAAATATAAGCAAAATAAGGAATGATATATACTATCTAAAAATCTAAATCTATAAGTACCTGGTTTCTGGATCTAGGGAACTCATAACAACTTCATCAGCTAGCAGACGTCTCAAACTCTGATATAATTCAACATCTGTATTTAATCTGGAAAGATACAGAGTAACAGAATCGTGCATTAGCAACAAAAAGTAATATTTCAATCTCTTGGTATTACTTATTCAAAGGCAGAGCTTAATATTTACTGAAAGAACATTAAAACGAAGGACATTATTTTCAAAATGCTCTCTAATTCACAATCACACTTAAAAACTACTGAAGTAGACTAAGAGCTTCCTAAACCCAGAACATTTCCAGACCCTCATTACTGTCCCTGTGCCAGACAACACTGCGTCCATCAGAGTTGCTGGCATGTTAACTACAAGTATGTCAACCTGGATTACTGGGTGGGAATCACAGTGGGGAATGAAACACACACATATACATCAGAATAGCTGTGGTGGGCAGCAGCCCCCAGTCTGACAGTCTTGAGCACTAACTTCAATCAACTGAGGTGCAGCAAGCCTCTGCAGTCCCACTTGCAAAATGAACTCAATAATTACCACCACCCAGGTTCAGAAACAGAAGAGGACACTGCATCATGCCTGTACTTTAGAAAAGGCCCTGTACAGAAGGTGCTAAATAAGAACCCCAGCACTCTATCAAAAAGTGTCTAAAAGCAGGCACATGTTGTTAGTAGTTCCTCAAGGACTCCATTTGCCCATAAAAACAAACACTGAACAACAGCCAGTTTTGAGCAGTTAAAATAGTTTAGGAACCTCTCAGGTTAATTTGTGAATACTTTTTTCTTTCTAAAAATTTTAAACCTGAAGGGGCATGCAGATATTGAAGTCATATTGTTACAGATGGTGTGCTCAATCCAAGTCTTGAAAAATCAAGTTTCAAGTGAAAGATTTCCCAAACATGCTGGCAAAGCCCAAAGCAACAGTTTCTGCTGAATTTAATCTTCGAATCCTCCTGTTGGCCAGCCACGTTAGCCACAAGGCTTACTGAACAAACTGATGCTCTGCTGTCCTCCTGAGAGTGCAGAAGGCTTCACTGACTCTGCAACTTACTGTAGGACACCAGGTCAACCAGTCACTGTCTCCCTTTATTAGGAATTCTGAGGGAAGGAGCAGACTCTGGGTCACCTCCGCAGTACTGCTTGGTAAAGCTTTCATTTAAGAAGGCAACTCCTGACTGCCACAGAAAGGGAAGACAATGAAAGGACACTATATTTGGTGATTAAAGATCATACCTTTCCACCTTCTCAGCAGCAAGAGCAGAAGAGAAGCACATCAATACACTGTAGTCAAAGACCACAGAGGTAACTTTCAGGATTTGGGCTTTAAAATACTTAAAATCAAAAAAAAAAAAAAAAAAAAAAAGGGGGGGGGGGGGGAAAGGGGCACGAAGAAGAGCCAAACTTCAGAAATAGAAGTCTTTAAGGACACATTCTATGAAACAGGGTTTTCAATAATACACAAGCATGCCAGGGTAGACCAGGCAGACTAGGCATATATCACAGCCCTAGACACATCGTTAAACATCGATTTTAACAGAACACCATCCTTTCCTCTTTCACATATCCCAAGCACTGGCTGGAATTCAAAGGGACACCAAACCAGGAGAAAGTGTTGTGAAATACAACAGCTTCAGTCTTAAAAATAAATCAGCATTCTGTATCTATGCTTTACATCAGCTAGTTAACTGTCACAAGTCCTAGAAAAGTGTAGCTTTCAGCCTTTGATGGGTTTCAGTGACATGGAGCCAATTAATAACTTAAAACTGTTTAGAACACAAATTGAAACTGAAATAGAATATCTCTAACAGCAAGACTGGTGCTTTGTTCTCCTGTGCAAATCCTTCCTACATACTTTTTTGTTGATTGCTGTTCTCATAGATGATCATATAGTAATTTTTAAACATCCATATGGAAACAGCAAAAAAAAAGAAAAAGAAGAAAAGATACTTCTCTACCACGGTACCAACATTCCTGCAAGCTTCTTCAGCAGCCTCTCTGAATGCAGAGTCAGGATGGGCAACTTTCACAAAATCAGCCTGACATAGCAGAAGAAGAAAACGGTGAGCCAAAAAGACAAATAAAAAAATCTTGAATTATAAATGAAGTTGCACTCAAATAGTCCTATTTACATTAACATTTATTTGTAGAGTTCGGTGCAATCTATTTGTAGAATTTGCATTTTTTTTTCTAAAAAAAAAAAAAAGCTTTTTGGAAAACCGTACCGACAACTACTAGACTAGATGGTGAACGTGTCTTTCCAAAAAATATCTTTAAAAACATCGTTAGTATGCCATGTATCTTAAGAGTCCTTACAGCACAGAGATACTCCAGTGTATTTAGATGTTATTACACCAGATTTTTAAAACTAAAATTCACAGTTAAGAAGAAAGTACACCACCATATGTGCTTAGACGGTTTGTTTTCAAACCTGTTTTATATCATCAAGTTATGCTTTGACATCATTACCAAGTAGGAAGAAATAAGCTTAGAGAGAAAACCCAGAAGTTCTTTGGATTCAGAACAGGTTTTTTATTTGACTTAACTAATTTTTATTAAGTCTCCAATTACTTAAAGGAGTTCAGAAGGCTAGATGGATGCTAAAAGGGGGCTAGGGAGTTAGAGGCTTCAGTGACTGCCAACATGAATTCAGGCAGGTTCAGGCACTGGAATGATAAATGAGGAATACATTTAATTAAAGATTAGGAATACACTGAAGACATTCACCATGATTTTAGAAAAAGTACACGGAACAAGCTTGACTTTAAGACTATGATTGCAGCTTCATTGAAAAGGCAACCTTACAAATGTTATACACTTAAGATTTTCACTTCTTAGAATCTCTGTTTAAAATCCTGACAGAATAGGTGCTTGAATGGCAGGTGTCAAAATTCCTGACAACAGATAACAATCACCAAATTGCTTCCAGACAGAGCTCTGTAAGCTCTGCATCTTTGAGCAGGTAAACCTGAAAGTAGCACATAGGAGGTAATTTTAACTCAACAAATGGATACAGAACTACGATCACTGAATTCTGACGTTAGTGCCATACTTCGGGCATACAGCTTCTAGAGAGCGATACGAAGCACTCTGTTAAACTTAATATTCTGTGATACAGAATATCAAACCAAGTACTCTAATTCTGTGGACCACAGCAATTTCAATCTAGGAAACACCTGCATTTTTGTCTTGTGTTAATAAAAGGCACTACTGTTTCCTTTCATCTGCTGCTTTTAATCTGCAAGTTCTTTATGGACCTTCACCTACAAACTTTCATAACTTAAAAACACGTGTATTGCAACCCCAACTTTAACTTTGAGAGCAATCTCCTCTTTTCCACAATGTAAGTGACACTGGAAAGCTTGCATATTAATATTAGAGCAGAAATACAATTCTGATTTCACTGTTTTGGTTTTTTTTGTGGCCTTTATACTATTTTTAACATCAGTCTTGAAATTAACCAGACAGTTTGACAGGATTTGTAGTTACCTATCACTTGGTAAACACTTTTGTAATGAACTTGCCATCAATTTAATTTTCTGTCTTAACACAAAATTTCACAGAGCTGATCTACTTACTGCAGTGCAGAAAATCATAAAATTAAACAACATAGTATATGCTTATTAAGTCAGTCCGTTTAAAAGAAATTGTTCCAAGTAATAATGAAAAAAGTAACTTACCAAGTCTGCTACTCTGCACAAGGCATCTGAAAGCTGATCAAAGATCATTACTGTCTCTGGCCCAGGTGGTGCTGAACACGCCTTCTGCACTAGCTGTTCCGATTCTTGCAGTGCTTTGTCCTGTGCTTCTTGAAATCCTTCTGGACAACTCAGTTCTGGAACACCAAACAGACCCTGCAGTGCAGAACACAATGAAACCACATTACCATTACCCTCCTCAGCTTCTGCCCCCTTGGTTTCATGATGGAATTACCACCAAGAAATTTTACCAAAACGACCCTAGCTAGCATATTGTGGCACTTCACTAAATGCTCTCTTTATAGAGAGACTGAATCCCTTAGTCCCAGAGTTCAACAGCTTCAGAAGAGCAGAGCCAGCAGACGCACACCTGGATTTTACAGGTGTAACTATTCCGCATACACAGTGCTACTGAAAACACACATCTCACGCTCTCCAGGAACTTTTGGATTCCCAGGACTGTCATTAACAAACCTACCCGACTCACCCTAAAAAGAAACAAATCAAAAAGTCACAGTGTCACCAACCCAGCGAACAAATGCTTTTTTTTGCCACAAGCAACGGAGTGTCCAGAACTCTATCCCCTCGGGAGGATGTCAGCAGCCACACCGACCCCGAAGCACGGCCAGGCCCACCGGCATGACACTGACAGGTCACACAAGAGGCAAGGGCTGGGAGTGGAAGGGGCCATGTACACACGCGCGGTCTCTACTGGTGGCCAGCAGGATGACCATGAGGCAGCACTGTGCCCTCGTGGCCAAGAAGGCCAATGGCATCCTGGGGTGTATCAGAAGGGGGGTGGGCAGTAGGTCAAGAGAGGTTCTCCTCCCCCTCTACTCTGCCCTGGTGAGACCGCATCTGGAATATTGTGTCCAGTTCTGGGCCCCTCAGTTCAAGAAGGACAGGGAACTGCTGGAGAGAGTCCAGCGCAGAGCCACAAAGATGATGAAGGGAATGGAGCATCTCCCTTATGAGGAAAGGCTGAGGGAGCTGGGTCTCTTTAGCTTGGAAAAGAGGAGACTGAGGGGTGACCTAATGAATGTTTATAAATATGTGAAGGGTGAGTGTCAGGAGGATGGAGCCAGGCTCTTCTCTGTGACATCCAGTGATAGGACAAGGGGCAATGGGTTCAAGCTGGAACACAGGAGGTTCCACTTGAACATGAGAAAAAACTTCTTTCCAGTGAGGGTGACAGAGCACTGGAACAGGCTGCCCAGAGAGGTGGTGGAGTCTCCTTCTCTGGAGACATTCAAAGCCCGCCTGGATGCGTTCCTGTGTGATCTGATCTGGGTGTTCCTGCTCTGGCAGGGGGATTGGACTGGATGATCTTTCGAGGTCCTTTCCAATCCCTAACATTCTGTGATTCTGTGATTCTGTGGGCTGTCAGCAAACGTTTCAACAAACAAGGGCACGATTTCCACCCGGGTGTGCCCAGAAGACAGTCTCTTTGAGTTCTTCATCAGAACCAAACAAACCCTTACAAAACTGTGACGGCCCAACCTTCCCGTATCCGCCCGGCCGCCCCGCCACCGCGACAGACAACGTTTAGAACAGAAAGTCACACCCAGGAACGGCACAGCCCACCGCTGCCGGCTGCAGGGCCGCCCCCGCCCGCCCCAGCCCCTTCCCCGCCCGCCGCTCACCGTCTCCCTGCCCGCCGCTCCGCCGCGCAGCTGCTGCTGCTGCTTCGCATCGAAGGCGGCGCCCACCGGGCACCNCCAGCATGGCGAAGCAGCGCGACCCCGGCACCAGGCCCCGGCGCTCCCAGCTGCGGGCTCGGCCGCGACCTCTGCGCGTCACGGCCGGGGGGAGGAGGAGCTACAGCAACAGCCGCCGGCGGAAGGAGGCGGAGCTCCCTGCGTACCGCCCGCCCGACCGGCTCCTCGCTCTCTCCCCGGCCGGGGGGTGGCGGGCGCGGCCTCTGCGAGCGGCTGTGGGCCCGCCCTGCCCGGCCCGCTGCCAGGGGCATGGAAGGGAAAGGGCGGGCCGGCGGCCAGGCGGGGCTCGGCCATAGGGCTGTGGCGGACTGGCGGGCTGCAGGGACGCCTGATCAGGAGGGACCTCCGCAACTGAAATTTCTCCCAAGCCCAGCACCGCCGATGCTTGAGTTAGCTGTCCCCTCTTGTGAAGAAGCTGTTCTTGAAACAAACTGTACTGCAGCTCAGCCATTACAACGGTTTATGCACGTTAGGAACTTTTTTTTGAGTTTTAAAAAACAAAGCTGGCAACAGGACAGCTTAATGAATAAACACCTGGTACCCTGTGACAGGGACAAGCCCTTGGAGTACCTGGATGGTTTCTGTTCTCTGTTGAATCCCGTAGAAATTGGCCAGCAGATTACAGATTTATTAGGGAGGACTTTATTACAACTTTATTAGGGAGGCTTCACCAAAGGCAGATCTTCCCTGATCAATCTGGTGGCCTTCTATGAGGGAGTGACGGCTTCGGTGGACAAAGGAAGGGCGACAGATGTAATTTACCTGGACCAAGCCTTTGACGTGTCCCTCACCACATTCTTCTCTCTAAATTGGAGAGGTGTGGATTTGAACGATGCACTGTTCCAAGGATAAAGAATTGGTTGGCTGGTCACAGCCAAAGGGTTGGGATCAACGGCTCTATGTCTGGATGGAGGCCGGTCACCAGTGGTGTCCCTCAAGGGTCTGTCTTGGGACTGGTGCTCTTCAACATCTTTATCAACGACACAGATGAGGGAATCGAGTGCACCCTCAGCAAATTTGCAGACGACAAAAAGCTGAGTGGTGCCATCGATACAACAGAGGGAAGGGATGCCATCCAGAGGGACCTGGACAGGCTGGAGAAGTTGTCCCATGAGAACCTAATGAGGTTCAACGAGGCCAAGTGCA
>VZTO01010917.1:10666-29899 GCA_013400615.1 Syrrhaptes paradoxus
GAAATTTTTCACTCAGAGGGTGGTGAGACACTGGAACAGGTTGCCCAGAGAAGCTGTGGATGCCCCATCCCTGGAGGGGTTCAAGGCCAGGCTGGATGGGGCCCTGGGCAGCTGCTCTAGTGGTTGGCAACCCTGCCCATAGCAGGGGGGTTGGAACTAGATGATCTTTAAGGTCCTTTTCAACCCAGGCCATTCTGTGATTCTGTACACAATATGACTGAAGAACTGAGACACACAGCATCCATGGATGACACAGAGTCATGCGGCGGGCAATGGCAGCGTCTCCAGCGGGTCAGAGGTGCTGAACAGAAGAAACCCGGTGAAGGTGGTATCATCATCAGCATCTGCAAACAGCCCATTGAAAGTCTCTCCTTGGTGAGCCTGCAGCCACACCTCGTCTCCTCCCTGTAGCTCGAGGATGGCAGCTCCTGACGCCTGGTCCTCTCCACTCTGGTACCTGTCCACCGTGTGCAGCATCTTGATGCCGTTTTTAACTAGAGCTACCCTGACATTCCTTGAGTAGACAGTGATGTGGTAGGTGAAATAGTAAACACCAGAATATTTGCAGGTGAATTTGCCAGTAGCTGGGTTGTAGTCATTTAGACCATTATACAGCACCTTGTCAAACTTGATAGGGCGATTCGGGGGGGGAAATTTGGTGGCAATTGTAAGGCCGACACTGAAAGCACTCCTTGGCAGGACTGCTGGAGCACCTACGTTCCCCTTATCTCCTCTCTCTCCTTTCAAGCCTCTTTCTCCCTGAACTCCTGGATTACCCTGTGGCCCCATATCTCCAGTATTACCTTTAGGACCTGGATTACCTGTTGGGCCAATTGGCCCTGGGAAACCAACTTTTCCAGGATGGCCAATTTCACCCTTTGTTCCTTTTGGACCTATGGGCCCAATGTCTCCTTTTAACCCCTTTTGTCCTTGCAGTCCCAGCTCTCCCTTCTGACCTTTGTAACCCACTGACCCTATTATTCCTTTTGGTCCCAGTTTCCCAGGTCGTCCTCTTTCTCCTTTATCTCCTTTGTTCCCCTTCTCTTCTACAGTCCCATTGGCTCCTAAATGGAAAAAAAAATGGAAAAAAAAAATACACTTTCTTGTGATCTTCCACTCGATTAGTGAGGCACAACATGAGTTCCAGCACAAAGACATATATGTATAGGTGTGTGTCACCACTGTACCTGCTGTGCTTGCTGTACATACAGTATCTCATGCATTTAAGTGCAGGATAAGCATAACATCAGAAGAATCTGTTATTGAATTAGAAATTGGGTGCCCTGGCTGAGAGCAGCAAGAATAAGCTCAAAGAAAAGAAAGTGTGATTTTGCAATTTGTCTACAGGCTGACAGGTAGCACTGGCAGCTCAGATCATCTGAAGCACAAGCAGTACCTGTTCAGACACTTGTTTTCAACCTTTAGTATACAAAGTGGAGGAGATGGTTCACATTTTAATCAGAGGAAGGTTCTACTAGGACAACACCCAAAACTTACCTGATTTGTTTCTACAATTTCTACGTGATGGGGCTTTGCTTGAGTTACCTAGATTGCTACTGTAGTGCAGCTAAAGTTTTTTTTCTCCTTGCTGTTTGCTACCACATGCTCAATTTATCCTTCATTCACACTTGAACTAAAGCTCAAAGCCTGTGAAAAATCTGCTGATTGCTGCACAAGGGTTTGAAGGGGAAGGTCTCATGATGTGAAGGGCACGTTATTTCTCAGGGTCAGCTTCAGAATTCTGGAGAACCTGGACACTGTCTTTGGCAGGCTTCCATGCTGTTGGATATATACATTGTCTGTGTACAGTTACTGTAAGGATGCACAAGTCCAGCATCTCCAGAGTTACTGAATTTGTGTAGAATCATGTAATACCCTGTGCACAGTGGCTGACTCCCCACTTTTGTGCACAAGTCACTCTGCACATGTACATCTGTCAGACACAGGAGACATGCTGTATATGCACAGGTTGCCTGAACAGTTGAAGTGTATAGGATCTTTTTAGGTGTATAACTTGTGTCTTCTACAATTTCTTTTAAAGTCCTTTTCCCTGAAGTTGCTACATAGCTACAGGAGCCTCACTTTCTTGAGGTAGCTGCAGATGCAATGTCTTCCTCAGCAGCTGACAAAAGGATCAGAGATGGGAAAGGTAGGATAACAGGCTGAGGGAACAAGCTTTAGGGAATCAGAGGCAGCAAAATGATTGGAGGTAGCAAATTCCTCTTGTCAGCATATGTGTGCAGCCTCTACTACTGGAAAAAGGTACCTCTGTGGTACTTTTGCTACAGCTAGAATGTATAGCGTGTCCAATGCTCACAAACACAAGGGCAGCAGTTGATAGACAAATAATAAATGGAAATGCCTCTTTTCTGACCTCGTTCACCTTTCTCTCCATTTGCACCATCTTTTCCTGGACTGCCAGGAAGCCCTGCTTCACCTAGTACAGAAGAGAAGATCAGATTTTCATTAAATAATTAATTACCAGAAAACTTCTTATATTTTCAGATACACATGAAAATATTCCCAGAATAAAAAGTCTTTCTCCTTTTGTTTTTATCCCATGGGCCTGACGTCTCCATAGTATTAGCTATCTTGCTTTCATTATTAGGTCTTTCTTTGTATTTCCTTCTTCAAACAAGTAAATGACAAATGTCTGAAATGTTTTCTGAAGGCTAGGCAGAATAATCCCGTTAATGCAGAGGGACTACAAACAACTTTGGGAGCTAATGGCATTGCATTTGATACATGAAATAATTTATTCTGAACATAGTACCTGTATCTCCCTTGTCCCCTTTTGAGCCGTCACGTCCATCACGACCAGGGATGCCATTATGCCCAGGATTGCCAGGGATGCCAGGATACCCCTGGGTACAGACGTCCTGTTTTTGTGTTTCTGCTGTGCTGACTACAATAGCCAGCAATATAATCCAGGTTTTCATTCTTTCTTCTTCCTTAGAAGGGGATGCAGGGTGGGGGACGGAGGAAAAAAAAATGAAATGGGTTTTCACCATGTCTATTGTTTTGGTTTGTTTTATTTATAGGTCTCTATATAGCATTAAGTACAGTCCTGGAGACTATTGAGTGCTATTTCAAACAATAATTTAATGGGAACATCAGCCATAGTGTCATTATACATTTGAAACATTAACTCAGCTTTACACAGTTTAAAATATTTAATTCCTTGTGATTTGGAGCATCAAGTTCTGTTTCATATTTCCTTACATAGTATGACTTGTGGAAATAAGTGACTCCTGGTTACATAACTTACAGGCATTCTCGTTGTTCAGAAATCTCTTTGTAAACTCCTCTAGCCAGAACAGTGCCCAAAGAGGGGCCACTTCATGGCCATTGCTGCCTTTCAGAGCCATGCAAAAGCCTGTCCACATCTTCCAGCTTCCTCTTTCCTATTTCAAAGTCTTCCTACCAAATGGCACCTTATACATTTGGAGTCTGTAAGGAAACCCTTCTCTCTGAGCTCAAACCTTTCATCATTGTTGGCTATTAATAACCCAGTATCTATTTAACAGCTTCTTAAGGGAAAAACAATGTAACTGGGACAGTCAAATCATAACCAAGAAGAAGCAGAGGTCTTAATGCCAACTTCTCCATCCACATCTCTCCCTGCACCTACTCATGACCCCATGGTTGTACCTCTCATCTCCCAAGAGCTGGCTCTGATGCCACAGGAGGTGACCTAGGGCAATTCAACCCCCTAATTCATCACAAAGCAATCACCTTTTTTCTTTTTTTTTTCCATTGGAGTTAGTCATCTACTGGGTTAATAAATTGAATGACCTCTGAGAGGGTCAGAGCTGAAGCAGGGTGAGATGAGGGCAAAGATGTGAGGGATCGAGTAAGAGAGTTTTTTGGCAAAAACAAGTCTTTAGTCTGTCCCCCTTCATGTAACTATGCTATTTAACGTCCAGCTTATATTTATCTTTTCAATGGAATGTCCCTCCTATATAATATCTTTTAATATAGGCCCACAGAAAACATTAATACTTAATTCTGGACACAAATTATTTAAGTAAGTGTAAGAGCAATTAATGGGAAGAGATTAGACTGAGGAACAAAAATCAAATAGCAACAAAATTAATGCCCATTTTATTTGGAAGTGATATTCATAAAAGTCTAAGGCACAGAAGCTTGGGCTGTATAGGTTAGGTATGTATACAGGTAAAAGTGATAGTCAAAATGAGTAAATTTACATAATTAGCTTTTGAATTGGTTCTTTTGTTAATGACAACTTAATACTAAGTTCAGTATTCCTTTTGAAATCTTAGCCAGCATTGACTACAAAAAATGATGTCTTCTGTTTAATCTGTTCACCACCATTTCTGAGTCTTATGAAACAACACACACAAATACCATGTAGAGAGAGACTACTGTGTTCTCCATAGGAATAATGACACCCTGTTAGCAATATTCAATCTAAATGTTATTTTAACTTACTTTATAGATTAAGACCTTAATTTTGGGACACAGGCCTTAATCTTTTTATTCTGTCTTCAGAAAAGTTCCCCATTTTGCAACAATTATTTGAAATATGATTGATGGTGCCTTTGACAATGGTCTATAGAGAGATGTTTGATCACCCACCAGCAAAATCCCACTTTGTCTGCTGCTGCTGGTTGGCACTAAAGAAAGTTGAAAACAGATCAAACATTTGCTACTTCTGAGCTATATAAACATTTGCTGCCTTAATTACAGAACTCCAGAGGAATACAAAAGGAAGAAGTGCTCTGTATGATGCTGTTAGGATATGATGCACCCCACAAAGAAGCCTGGCATTCCTTGTCCACTGACAGAAAACCCCATTCCCAGTTATCTAAGGGAGTGTTTCCTGCCTAAGGAACAACCAGTTTGGTCCCCATGCAGGCACTCTCCACAAGCTGACATCAATATCATCATCATTATCACCATCATCATCACATATATAGGATCCTTGGTCTTACCTCATTCACTTTGTACTTGCAGCATTCATGAGCATCTCTAAGCGAAGTATGAAAGCTTCATGTAAAGGAATGCATGCCTCAAGTATGTGCCTTGAGGACAAGCAGTTGTTTGGTCACTAAATTCTCAAAGGTCAGTGATTTAATTTTGAGAGCTGTTCAATAATTAAAACAGAGGTTCAAACTAGAATCTTCC
The DNA here is from genome assembly GCA_013400615.1 of Syrrhaptes paradoxus. Taxonomy (NCBI): domain Eukaryota; kingdom Metazoa; phylum Chordata; class Aves; order Pterocliformes; family Pteroclidae; genus Syrrhaptes; species Syrrhaptes paradoxus. The sequence goes on from VZTO01010917.1 coordinate 15,815, forward strand.
TATCTATTCCAATATTAAGCTGAAGTGCTCTGTACTTTGGCTCTTACCACTGATACATGAAAGAAAATTGTGGATGAGAGTTTCAGCAAACCATTATAAAATGGAGTGATGAGGCTTTGATTTGCCTGTTCCATTATACAAAGACATTACACAAATGTTAGCCTTTGACAGCTTGGTTGGTTTGTAGGATGGAAGGGATGTCTCATACCATTATTGTCCTGCAAAATCATGTAATAAAGTTAGTTTCTGTATCAAGCAATTTACAATGGATTTAGGGACAAAAGGACTATGGAAATTTAAAATAACAGTGCTGTGAAGGTGGCATTGCAAATATTAGGTGATTATGGAAAAGAAGTAATGAGGGTGAATTAAAATAAATAAAATGAATGACAAAGAGGGCTTTTGATTTGTAATTATCAGATTCCCCATCTAGCCATTCAATCATCAGTCAAAGCTATTGTGCTACTAAATTATATATTGGTAACTAAATTTCAAGAAGCCATAACGTGATACTTAACTGTGTCTTCTTGAAACTACTGACACTGCTGCTGTCTAAGGACTAGTGGAAGTAAAGTAACTGAGCGTAGCAGCAACTCCTTAAAAGCTGATTGCAAACAGTGAAGGATAAACCCAATAGTAACTGGAGTTAATGTGTTGTAGGAAGTGGCCTTAATTCACCCCTCTTGGTGCAAGTGACTGAAAATACTGTGTCTGAGGGGATTCCCACACTGCAAAGATATGACATGTGTGGTCTGCGTGTCAAACAAGGTATCCTCAGCACAGCTGAGCAATGAATAATGTTTCACTAAGGTCTTCACCACCACCCTGTGGTAATAAGAAAATATTGCAACATTACAGTGCCGGGGTTTGTGTCCGGGACATGGCATCTACTGAGCTCTGGGGAAAAGGAAGGACAATGTGCAGCAATTAGCTGCTCTACTTGAATGAACTTCTGTAGCCAAAGTAGCCTCCCTGCTGTGCTAATTGAGAAGAAGAAATGAGAGCCAGGACAAATAATCCTTTTCTCTTTACCCATTAGGCACCATCTGAAATTTTCTAAGGTTGCTTAGCTGAAGCCTCCTCTCACGCTTCAAGAGCTTGAGTCATTAAAAAACAGCTGAACCTGCCAGCTTAGTGCTGTGCCCTCAGTGATCTGTCCTACCATGCAGAAAACCTGGATTTATTGACAAACCTTCCTGGCTGCAGGGTGCTGGGAGAGCCGGTGGCTCGAGGGGGACAGCACCAGGGGCAGCGGGGGCTCCTGGGGACATGGCACTGGCAGCAGCAAGGCCTCCTGGGGTGGCAGCGTCCTTATACTGATCCGAAAGAGGCTCTGAATTTTACTGTGACAACTGTCACAGCCTGTCTAGCCCAGTCCTGAGGTGAGAATGACGTCACTCATTAGTTACATCTACCTTGATGGACCCTGCAGTTAGTCCTGTTTGATGCTTTTGCAGCAGAGAACCAAGAAAACTGGTGTAGGAATGGCCTTAAAGACAACCAGTACTGTCAGCTGCCTTCTAGTGTGCCTTGTGTCATCACAGAACAATGCCTTGGAAATAACCACACCGTCGCTAAAGTTCATCATTTGCTCTTTAAAACTGTTGCATCTGAACGGTAGGAGATGCAGGGTATTTTTGAGATTGCTGTGCTGAATATGTTAGGAGCTGAATATGGCAGTAATGACCATGAGATGGATGGTTACTAGAAGAAGATATACCCAACCTTGTTAGCAGAGCATCTTCTAGACACTTTTTCAGTCCTTCATGAGTCAGTATCTTCAAAGTCTGGGGTACGCTGGTAAGGAGAGGCCAAGGTTAACTGTGCCTAGTGAATCCGCCTACCTACAGTTCACTTCAGTGTATATACGGAGCCGTCTGCCTTCTTATTTCCTATGTGCCAGAAACAAGGAGGAATTTGGCACGTGCCTGGTTCTGCCAGCAAAGTCCCTCAGGAGCACCTGGAGCTCCTCCGTCCCCCTGAAGCAGTTTCAGCTTTCCAAGAATCGCTAAGAGAAACAGTCAATAAATCCTACACGATCTGTGTTTCTCTTCTGAGTGAAACTCAGCCCCTGAAGGGCAGTGGTACTCCTTGCTCTGCTAACCTCTGCCCTTGCAGATTTGCCCTTCGGAACTTTGCCGACACCAGTGACGTGAACACCTTCCAACCTTCACTTGTCTGCGCAGTGGTTGGTCCGTCATTGCTGGTGTCCCACTCTGAATGCTTAAAACATTCAACTGACTCGGGTAAAACCTTGCCCAGGTGTTATATACGTGTGTGTGTGTCCTGCCAAGATGTACAACAGAAATATGTGACATAAAGAGGGGCAGGGTGTGATGGGTGTGGATCACTTGTCTGGTTGGGTGCCAGTAGAGACATCATCTGGGGATGCCATATGGAGTCTATAAAGGGGGTTTGGGAGTTGGGGTGTGTGTAAATATATATGTATACAATCACACACATCATTTTTTTCAACCCAGAGCCTAAATACCTAATAGTAGCAGTATGTGAGTTCTCAGCCCTAGATACTCACCTGACTCACTGACTGCAGTGAACTAAACCTAACACAGACCTAGGAATAAAAAAAACGTTGTGCTGACAGTTTATACAGTTTGGACATATTCTCACAATTACATGTTCTCTTGCTAGTTATAGTAACTGAATTTTGAGAAATATTCAGAAACATGCTAAACATTTGTGTGCTTGCCTTACAGGCTACATGATGTGCAGTTTTTCATTGCGGACTTTCTCATTTCTCCTTTGGTACTGTAACATTAAAAGGCCTGAATCCTTGTCTGTTACCAAGCAGAGATCATTGTGTAGCCTCTAAAAAAAAAACCAAACCAGACAAGCAGTGCTATTTCTGCATCAAACTAAAAGCTCCACCTAATAGATCAGCTCTAGAAGAACTTCAAAGCTGATGGTATGGGACAATCTACAGGCTAAAGCCTGACTGCCAACGCAGAAAACAAAATGCACAAATGAGCTTACCAGGGCCAGATGAATTGCAGGCTCCTTAGAAAGCCTATCGATCACAACGTCCTGCTCCAGTGTTTGCTCAAGGTATGTTTTTCCGTCATCCAATCCACCTCACTAAGTGCTCAGACTGTGCCTTTTGCTTTGATACCGGAGCGCTCGGCGCACATCCCGCTGAAGCAGCAGCACTCGGGGGACCTAGGAAACTCTCAGTTTTGAGGTGAACCAAGAAATAGAGGTAAGAGCTTGAACACTGGAAGAAGGGGGAAAGCACCGTCAAACCCAACTATTCTGCCAGCATTTGATCTTGCCAAAGCATTTTTCATGAAAAGATTTAATCAAAGTACATTACATTTTTTGTTAAAGCTAATGTGCCTCAGCAAAACATAATTTTTGACGCAGCCTTGAGCAGGAAGGACCCACACGCCTTTCAGATGTGGTCCTCTGCTCTGTCAGAATAACAAGAAATGAAAAACTTCCCTGAATCAGAGCAGGAAGCTGAATCCCCAGCAGCATTGCCCATTGCTCTAACAAGCAGGCAGGTAAGCCTGTTCACACCCATTTATGGAACATGCCTTTTGGGTGAACCCTTCCAAAAGGTTTTGCTTTTGTTCCAAAGAAAAACAAAATTAATCCTCGTTACCTGAACTACAGTACTTAAGTCACCATCCTCTCTTAGCAGGAGCTTTATCAATACAAAGCTGCATGTGCATTCACTTCCAGCGGGTGCTGTGGGAGCTGTCTGCCAGGAGAAGGTAAAGCACACCGATCACAGACACACATGGCTGGAACAGTAACAAGGACAGGTTCTGCCTGAACGATGAAGACTTCAAATCCCAGAATCAGTTTCAGTAATTGTTAAAATGTGCTGGGGAGTACTGTAGCTGTTATTGGAAAACCAACAGAGGAGCGTGTGACTTTTTTGCTTTAAAATAATAAAATACGACAGTTGACACATTTTTGCATCACAGAGGCTATTTTGCAGACAATTGAATAAAAACACAACCGTTTTAAAACTGCACAATAAAGTTTTATAAGACACAGCTGAGGAACTTCAGCTTTGTACATTATTTCATTCAAACATGTACAAGAAAAGAAAAATAATGGGAATGTAAGTTTGTACTTATTTCCAGAAAATAGATTCATTTGACAAACAATGTTCCAAGAGTAAATCAATTACTGCAGAACAAATAGACATCCAGCTACTGCAGTCCTATACATTGTACTTCAGCCGTCAACAGCCAATTCATCTGTTCTGTGGCCAGGACACTTCATTTACAACATGTAACAGCACACAGATGGTAAGATGCACAAAGCAATGTACATAAGATAAAATGTTACAAAACACTTGTCAAAATAAAATATATATGCAATTCATCACTAATATTTACAAGGAATAGTTTTAAATTAAGAGATCGTTCAGAAGGCATCTCCTACATACAAATTCTGCACATATACAAAAGAAAGAGCAGAAAGGCAGTCAAAGAAAGGTACTGTGTTAGTTATGGCTCAAGACCTTTGGCTCCAAAACTCTTGTTATAATTATTTTCAAAAGACAACTAAAATGTGGAACAGTTGAGTACTCTGTCTTTGAACTCCGTTATTACACCAACCACTAAAACTCAATGTGAAATTTAGCATGGCAAGAGCCACTTGTAAAACAATCCTATTATTTTATACATCAAATGCTCTGAGTCAGATGCAATTATGGTTTGGCATTTTCCTAACTCGGTGGGAACACATTTGAGGACAATTGTATTTTACTGCATCTCATGCATGAAGTCTGAGGTTATCTGCTCAGCAGGCCATCAGGAAGGCTCTGGCTGTGCTTTATCTAAACGAGGCACAATAGTTCAGTAGTTGCCCTAGACCTTTTTATGGCAATTTAAAGCGTGCAAAAGTGAGAGGGAAACAACAGATGTTGCCATCACACCTTTCTGATCATATATAAGTTTTGTCATCAGAAGGAGGATCAGGACAAGAGTTGCTAGAATACAAACTTTCACATTTTAGTTGCAACTCTTTTTCCCACAGACTCTAATGTCAGGCTGAACCCCAAGTAAGTATTTGTCTTAATGGCTGGACAATGTAATTGTGTGTTTTCATTGAACTATAATTTTGTAAAAAATATTATGGTGTAGTATAAATTTGGCCTGGCTTATTATGTTTAATATTAACCTGTTGCAAGGTCAGATTGCAAAGAAAGAGAATATTATAAAACAACCATGTCTGTATGTCAGGTATTATATGTAAAACTGTCCTGAGTAATCTGCATCATGAAACATTTGCTTTTTGGTCTCTCTGAAATTCACTTCTTGAAAAAAAAATCTGCTGTATCCAAAACCACATGCAAACATTTCAGTTCATTTTTAGGGCTAAGGCACCAGCACTACTATGTGGGAAGAGCATTCATGGGCATTGACATGTCAGAAGATACATCCCAAAACCTCCTTTTTTTCAGCACTCCACAGAACCGAGCCCTGGAAGTAAGTAGGTTTTAGCAAAGACACATATGTAAGTAAGTGTGGATCTCACAATGTCTTCAGGTCCAGCTGGGAAAGTTTCTGAGCACTGCAATCCAACTTCAGACTTTTTTTTTTTTTGCATCTAGAACAAGTATTTCAAAATGTGATTATGAAAAACATCATCTCCACTTCCACAGCATGTGCATCACTTTGGTTTGCAGGTCTGAACGTGGTATGTACCCACAAAACTGGGTATGTACCAAACACAAAAGGGTTACTTCTTTAAGGGGAAGGGGATGCATCCATGCCTGCATTTGGAAGTCTGCTCCTTGTGTTTAAGTTGAGCATTTAGAATCAAAAAAATCTGAACAGAAATGGCTTGTTCTAAACATCAAAAGAAAAATACAACCCAGACTGCTTTTTTCACTAACTTTCCCATGCATTTTCTTTAAACTGGATCATTGAAAATGTCAGTGCATAGTTCTAGTTAACTGTTTCAGGTCATCTTCCATCACTATGGGAAAGCACAAGTAATGAAGTTCCCTACGCAGTGAACAATTCAGCCGAGCATCACCAGACTTTGCATTATTGTTGAGCTATATACACAAGGCATTTGAAATGTGCAGTTCTCAAAAGATGTCATTTAAAATCAAAACCACAAACCTGGGATTTGGAGAAGTTGCCACAAAGTTGTCAAATCACAAAATCTATCAACTATTGGGCTTCACAACACTGACAATAAAAATATAGAACCAACAATGGTAGTAGGAACAAATCCATGTTTAAAATAAGGCTTTTGTACATTGTTAAGATGCCTGGCCTCTAGCCCCTTGTTTGTTCTTCATATAATACAGATTCACAACAAAGCTGATTGTGTCCGTTGTCAAAGAATAGCCTTTGATCTATCCTTATCATCGGATAATGCCCCTAATCAGCAGCATAGGATAAAGTACTGTGAAGACATTCACAGCAAATCAGTTCTGAAACATATGGAGTCTTCCTTTCCTTCCTTATTACCAGTAGTCTTGCCATCCTTAACGAGAGCTGATCAGTGCTGCAAATATCAAGATCCTGTTTCTTCCTGGTGACTTTTTAAAAGTTATTCTCCCAAATCAACTTCATGTCATAGGCAAATGGTAGCAATGCCAATCACGTATTGCATATGCTGGCCAGAGGTGGCCTTCATTGAGTCAGGTTCTTCCCCTTCCAGTACAGACTGATGACAGAAACAAAAATCCATCTCCAGTCCACACACAATTTCTCTGCCCTTTCCAGTAAGGATTTTTTTTTCTTTGTGAAAAAATAATTGGCCAAAACCCGTTGTCAATTGACTGTGTGTAAGATGCATGGATCCAGACCACTTCAGTATTATTTACATTACCATTTATCCATTTTCTAAGCCCATCTATATGAATACAAAGTGTGAGAACATGTAACACAGCCAGCAGCCCGCACGTACTGCCTTAACTTTGACTTTGTACATTCACATTATCTCTGTTAGAAAATAAAAAAAAATACTTTTTACACAGAGAAAAAAAAGCATATTAGAAATATAAAGAAGCGTCTCCCAGGCAAAGAAGTGCACAAAAAGGGACATAAAAGCTCTATACTGAAGAGCATACATGCATGCAGGATATTGCTATCACTGAAAGTAATCAATCCGAGATGCCCTGGGCTCCTCTTGTTTACACCTGTGTGCAATAAATGCACGTATCTTTATAGTCCATTTCACACTCTCTTCATGTTTCTATAAGATAGAATAAAATTTCCCTGTTCCAATCTGGAATATGGTAAGGCCTTGTGGGACGTGCCCCTGCCACTTGGCAATTTAATAGAAAAAGACAGGAAGGAATAGAATTCGCTACATTCTGCAACAGCTGGTTAATCCCATGGGATGTCTCCACCTGATTTTAACGGCTGGTCTCTGCTCAGTGCTCCAAAAGGAAGCAGAAAACTCTCCTAAGATTCCTTGCTGATATACCACTACGGAGAAATTCCTCCCTATCCTACATTTGGCCATCAGTGTAAGGTTAAGAAAAATGAAATGTTACAATGACCTGCATGATTCCATCACTACTTCAACATAACTAAGAAACAGAGATCAAATACTGCTGCCTCAGAGTAACAGCAAGCTGTCTTTGTCAGAAGCGAGACTGCTCTTCATCAGTGCCGCTGACCCTTGCCAGCATTGACTTCAGTGCAGTCCCGAGGAACTTCATTATTCTTCTAGACAAAGGTCGTATTTCTGGCTCAAGAGAGCCCATGGTTTTCCCTTCGAAACTGGAGATTCACTGACCTCAAATAAGCTTAATCATGTCTCCAAGGTCCTTTTCTGGAGTGAGTCTCCCTGTGTACCAATGTCCTTCCCAGGTCCTTGGCCTCTCACTTTTTAAAGGGAGTGAGTTTGTTGAAGGTATGCCAGAAGAGGGATGGCTTCCGCTTGGGTTCTGCCAGGGCAAAAACCTGCTGCTGCGGGATGCTGGTAGGCACAGTGATGTGGCGCTGATGAATGGGATGCAGGCTTTGGTGTGGAGGAGGCACAGGACAGCCGTTATAGCTCACACCTGCAAAAGGAACAGTTTCACAAAGTGTATGAGTCAGCTAGCAGAGAAGTTTGGGAAAATTTAAGCACAGGACCATGGGACAAATTCAAAGGTCAATAAAGCCAATATGAATTTTGCCATGATCTTGAATGGAAGCACTACTAAAGGTTCCCTTTTCTAATGTTAGACTTTTTAATTGCTGCCTTGATTTGGCTTAATCTTCTTAAGCCAATTTACTGGTATTATTATCTTCAAATAATACCAGTAAAAATAACATTACAGAATTACCAACAATAATGGCAGTTTTACATAACCTGGCTATATTGTTTGCACAAGCAAATTCTGCTATTTCAAATGAATGACTTAACACAGTAGGTACTAATTTCAATTCAGAAAATATTTTTCAAGGCTAATGTTCTCAGACTTTGACATTCGTACATTCTGAACAGAATCTCCTGATCACAATTTTCAGTCACTCCCCTGAAAATCCAGACAAGTTTTATAGGCATTTAGTAACTGATGAAAAGAAAATGCTTTAATAATACTAATCCCAGGGAACAGAGGACTACCTAACATCAACTCCTTCACTCCTAAATTCAGACTTAATGTGGTCCCACTTGATCAATTTATTCTCTCAATACACCAGAGACTTACCAAGTTTGACTTTAAGATGGAAAAAGACAGAACCACAATACATTTTCGGAGAGAGAAAAGGAATAAAAAAGCTGTTTCCAGAGAAACACAATTCTAGTCCATCCTTCCTTCTGGTCTAGGACAGAAGGAGGCCATTTGAGTGTGTCATCATAAATACAGCAACACAGGGCTTGCAAAAAGAACTTTAGGATATTTTAAATAAAGCACAGAATTGCTAAAGAAGAAAAAGATGTTTGAGTAAAAGCAAAGGAAGGGATCAGTAACCCTAATTTATAATTTAATCTCTGCACACACTTTCTTACATCCTTAAATAAACCACTTGCCTTACATCTTGAGTTTCTTCTCTAATAAAGAGAATACTGACTTGCCTGTCTGAAGGAGACTAAGGAGCTGATTTAGAATACAGTTTACATAGGTATTGGTATTTAATATTAAAATAGAGGTTAATGGAAATCATTTGAACTTCATGTAAACCATGGAAAATTTATAAAAGATTGAAAAACTCAACAATAGCCAGATTGTGCCATTTCCTAACATAAAGAACACTGGAACACAGGAGAAATGTAAAGCAATTCTAAACACCCACCTTTAATTTTTCCATGCCTTGACTTACGGGCATTCTGCATGGCTTGTTTCTTCTGGTTTTCTGAGATTTCCATTCCTATGTCAAAGTGTAAATTAGGGCACTGGTATAAAAACACTGTATCTAATACTTGATTATGTTAAATTAAAACCAATATTAAGCTATATCTTAAACAATTTTAAGTAAATCTTAATAGTAATATACCTGAAGTTTTTAGAGGTGTGCTTTACTTTGTCATATAAATTTAAAGATAGTTTTTCACTGGGGTAACAATAGGAACATTAATTTGCCTGTATATTACTGAGAAAAGCTGCTTTCCAGTTCCTGCAAATGGCAATCACTGGGGAACTAGCCACACAAAAAGTTCTTTTCATAAATAAATCCAGATAACAAGAGATTTAAAAAAAAAAGTGTAAATTGATACTTCTGAAAGCTACAAGCCACCAAGTAACAGATCACAAATGCAGAATCTGTTTCTTTTTTCACTCACTCTGAGCTAACTTGGAGTAACAAATTGAAGTCACTGGTATTGCAGTAGTACAAATTTCGATATCTTTCCCTCCCCTCGGAATAGACAGTATCACATAATCTGCCAGACACAGAAGCAGGCTGTGATGTGGCTGGAGGGGCCTGGAGCCCTCACTCCAGTTTCTCATGTACTTGTTTTGCACATTTGTATAACTTGCCTGATGCTACAGTACGTGGTCAGCCCTATGCTGTTGACTCTGATGTGACAGGTGTATGACCTATCTGTGCTGAGTCCTGAGATGCCAGACATCCGCTGTGAAAGGTGATGCCAGTGACTGCTGTCATCTGGAGCCCACGGACAGGCACTCCAGTTTCCTCTCCTTGTGTACAAGACAGCTGAGATCCATGGATATGTTACATCTGCACAGGGTGCACATGCTGTCACTCATCTCACTCATATGCACATAAATAATGAAGAAGCTGTGATTCACATTCAGAATGAAGCATCTGGTTTGGTTCCCTTTTGCATCTTCCCGCACTTCTCTATACTTTTAAAATTCCCTTTACTTCTTTAGCCTGAACTTACAAAGAAGTTATTACAAATCAGCCTATTAACTTACAATCCAAGAGCAGTTAGCCATAATTTTGGGGTAGAAGAAGTTTTATTTTATACTGCAGGGTTTTCTTCCTTTATAGAAACAAGGAAACAGATAAAAAAATGAAAGCAATCTCATCAACAGAGATCAGACCACTTTCTTAGGGTTACTATTAGTGGTTTGGAGAAGGATCTTCTGACTATGGCCTTTCCTTCTCATATATTCATAAAAGCTAAGAAAAGCTAGATATGGTTTGGGAGACAGTGACTTGCACCAAAGTGTCTTTGAAAATAGAAGTAAAAATGCCCTTTGCAGTTTTGGATTGGAAGGGTATGTATTTATTCTCTGAGTGGTTAGATTAGAGGCTTTGTGTGAAGTCCAGCAAGACAGCTTACAAAATCAACAAGATAAATTTAAACCTGAGGTTGAGAATACTGGCCCCTTTCCACTGGTTTTGGCTAAAGGAAATGTTCAATTATGCCAAAAAAAAGAAGACATTTTAGAAAAGAAGTAGTCTTCTGGGTAATGGAGAAAACATCCAAGCCACTGTGAGTCACAAGACCAGATGGATTTAGATATTACAACTCAGCTATCTCTCCTGTGGTACATGGTATCTGTGCCAGAACAGGTAGATTGCAATAATGAGCTGCAACATTTGAAAAGCAAGTTTCCAGAAGGCTGGATGTTACATGGGCAGAAAAGACTGCATGTGCTTACATCAAAAATATCGTTTCTTGTTACACTGAACTTTCTTCACTATATTGTACCGGCTGCAAGCACAACAGATCCTCCCTTGCAACCCTTGTGCTCAGCACCATGGGAATTTGGGACTCAGCCCTAAATAAGGGTTAGTGCTGACACATCTCATCATTGCCACTGCCACTGCCACCATTGCTGAATGGTTATCCTTTTGAATATCGCGTGTTGACTTACATGAGGTCCTAGTAGAATAAATAATGACACTTAGGGCTGCAGCTGCTACACCTTTGCAGTTTCCTCATGCTTGGGGATTTCTGAAGCAGTGTCACTTAGAAGGAATGGTAACACCCCACTGCCTTCACAAGACAGACCTGCTGCTGCTGAGGGAAAGCCCCAGTGTGAGCCTCAGAAGCATCCTGACATACAGCATTTAGCCTGCTCAACATACTCTCCTGGTGCTCTGTAAAGCAACCACTGCAGGACAAGGTGTAGATACAGATTTGAAGAGCTCAAGAATGTTCCTCAGAAGGATAAGAATGGAAAATATTCACATTTTATCTTCTTTTGCTCAGTCCTGCTCACAAAAGTGCAGGAGCTGCGATTTTTTCCACATCGTCCTCCCATATGACTGTACTACTGTTCTTGTCATATGCTGGAGTGAAGGTTTTCTGTAACTGTTGTGAGAGGGATTGTTTGGACTCTCACCATCAGATCCTCTGCATTGTTTTATTACCTTCTGATCATCTTCACCCTTTTGCAATATTCACTTTATTGTAGAGTTCAGTGTAGGTGAATTAAGAGAGACAGCCACCACCCATCACCACGAACAGAAGGTGGCTGAACAAGCTCTACACAGAGCAGCGTGTGAAAGCCATCAGTGCTGTGCCCAACAGGATCATGATGTCACTCCGGTGTTCAGCACCAGAGAAGAGCTGGTTTTGGAATGTTTGAGGAAAGTTTAGCTGTGGCTGCTTCATTGTTTACTCTAGACTCAAGATGACTGGGGTTAACTTCAACAGTTGGTGCAATGGGGAAGAGTTAAAAACTGTTTTTAGAGTATGAATTGGTAAAGTTGAATGTATTTTCTTCAGCTTATGGGCTACCTACAATACATATGGAGAAAGCCTTGTTTTTGTCATATTTACAACAGCATCAAACAAGAGAAAGCCACCAATATCAAAAGGTTTACATTTGTAATCTAAGGGTTATTCCCGTCTTCCTGTTCTTCTGACCAGGTTTTTTAGATGAACATGGAATACGAGATTTGGCATCTTGTTTAAATTTTAATTTCTGAGTTATATCATCCACTTCACTGCACTTCCAGTTTTAACCTGCCCTCATCCAAAGCCCAAGCCTGAAGAGTGTTACAAAAAGGAGAAGTTCTCACGCAGTCAACACACACAGATGCACTAATATTTTCATTACTTCTTTAGGAATATTTAAAAGAGTTTTATTTTTCTTATTAGTGTTGCTGTCTTCTTTGTGTGTGTATGTTTTGCCACTGAAATTTTGCTGGAGCTTTTGTCAGTGATCTTAAAGGAAGCATGAAGCTATGCAAATTAAAAAAAAAAATGAAATAATAATCCTAAATGTACATTAACACAGAAGAGTGTCCCACAGGCTGTGGGTCTAATGCTGATTTGCTAGCTTGTCCCCGCTCACTCAAGGTTAGGTGTCATTCCTCTATAAAATGCCCAGTGGTGCTATTGTTGGCTCTGTAACCAAAGATGCCATGCAACTGTACAGGTCTCCTGGACACAAGAGGTGCCATTATATGACAAGGACAGTATAAATCTACAATTATTGCTGCTTGGCTTTATAATTAAGTGTCCTTTATGAACAGATGTTTTGGGCCAATGATTCATACAAAAGCGGTAGGATTTTGGATGGATTTTTATGACTGATTGCATCTTGTCATATCTCATAGCTCATTCTGCTCCATAATGCACCAGAATCACATGGGTTACACTGTGACACAGATGTCATAGCCGACTGCCCTGAAGCCCTAGCCCACAATGACAGAGCAAACACCCATGAATAGGCTTCACCTGCACAACTGAAGTTCATGCAGGGTAAGAAAGAGACACCAGTCCCAGAAGGCAGAGTGCACATCTGCACAAAGCATACAAAAGCATAAGAGCAAGAACATTCCCCTTTGTTTTTACCACCTTTTAGAGAGGAAATCCTTCCACTCACCCATTTCTTTGTCTTCCTGAACTCTTCTCCTTTCACTTTCGCACGCCTCCATCCATCTCTTTTTATCCTCCTGTTTTTTTGCACAGAACAAATGAATCTCTTCTGTTGCTCTGTTTATTATCTTGAAAGCATTCTTGACATTAATGTTAAAGTCTTTGTCTCTGCCATCTTCAGTGTCCACAATTTCCATCTCATCCATGTCAATACGATCCTTATAATACAAGATGTCCCTTCTCAGTAAGTCCTTTTTGCAGAACACAAGCTGATGGTCAAAAAGGAAGAAAGTCCTCTGCTGGCTTTTGCCTTGCTTTGATATTTTGGTCAGTTCTCCTGAGTGGATCAGTTCTGAGCTTCTGGCTAACACATCTGGTCCCTAAGAAGATACATATGCGTTAAGTAAATAATATTTTAAGATCTTACTGTGTGCCTAACTAGTCTCATTTTATAATCAAGTCTTAAGTTCATTTGTTTTTCTTGGATTTTTAGTATTAGATTTTAAACTGTCATAGAATGTAGAAAATCTCATACAGGCAAACTCAATGAATGTGGTTCTGCGCTATTTTATTTCTGCATAAACCAGGAGAAAATTCACTAAAGTCAGTAACGCAAGTTTAAGTTCTGATAGGACTACCAAAAATCCAAAGGAGATTCTATAGGTCTAGCATTTAAAAACAAAAAAATTCATTTTGTCATCTCAATCCAGTGTCATCTCAAAGACTAGTGTTCATGTAATACACACTGCTCTTCCTGAGCACCAAGGTAATAAGTAACAGAATCAGTGCAAATGAAGCAACTGGACTTTTAACTGAGCAATGACCAGTTGAAAAGTAGACATAATAAATGTATCCTGTAGAGAACATGAAGTACAGTACACAGTACCTTTGCTCAGGAAAGGGACAAGCTGA
>VZTO01010917.1:29939-85398 GCA_013400615.1 Syrrhaptes paradoxus
ATGCCAGCATCTCATGTCCATACTATGTCTTTTCTCCCCTGGCCTCTTACCCACAAAGCTGCTTCTAGACCTGCATCGCTTCCCCTTTCACTTTCGCACGCCTCCATCCATCTCTTTTTATCCTCCTGTTTTTTTGCACAGAACAAATGAATCTCTTCTGTTGCTCTGTTTATTATCTTGAAAGCATTCTTGACATTAATGTTAAAGTCTTTGTCTCTGCCATCTTCAGTGTCCACAATTTCCATCTCATCCATGTCAATACGATCCTTATAATACAAGATGTCCCTCCTCAGTAAGTCCTTTTTGCAGAACACAAGCTGATGGTCAAAAAGGAAGAAAGTCCTCTGCTGGCTTTTGCCTTGCTTTGATATTTTGGTCAGTTCTCCTGAGTGGATCAGTTCTGAGCTTCTGGCTAACACATCTGGTCCCTAAGAAGATACATATGCGTTAAGTAAATAATATTTTAAGAACTTACTGTGTGCCCAACTAGTCTCATTTTATAATCNATAAGTAACAGAATCAGTGCAAATGAAGCAACTGGACTTTTAACTGAGCAATGACCAGTTGAAAAGTAGACATAATAAATGTATCCTGTAGAGGACATGAAGTACAGTACACAGTACCTTTGCTCAGGAAAGGGACAAGCTGATACTTACCTCCCAGTCTACGATAGAGACCTGCCAACGTGCAATCTTGTCTATGCTTTCTAGTCTTCGTTTTCGCTCATTGATCAGGCACGCTACATTCTTCATGGCCTCATATGCAGCTTTTATGTTGTTATAATCACTGTGAAATGTAGGTATGTTTCAAAGATCACTTATGCAATGGATATGATGTCATCACAAACTGTGACATAGCGCTTTAAGTACTAGCCCGCGTTACCCATTTATCGCTCTGCTCAGGGTCCTTCAATAAGAGAAACCCAATTCTCAGCTATCCTCAACTTCACATTGTAGGTCTGTCCAATTCAGTGCCGCCGTACTGCTAGGCTTTGTCCAGGAGCAAATTATTAAACTGGTGGAAGGAGGCTGATGAGGTAGATGAATGAACTGAAATACTCTCTCTATAGAAAACAATGGTAGAACTCTCATTGACCTCAGTGAAACCTACATTTCACCAAAGGAATTTGGTTTAAAGCAATATTTTAGTGGGATTTTACTGGGTAGGACATTCCTTTAATCATGTTTAACAACTGTATTTTCTCCCTCTTGTTCCCAAGGACTGGGTCAATGAATGCAAATGGAGACACCAACTATGTAGGCAGAAAAAAATACCAAAAGCAACCTGAAACAGGGTGAGTGAGGGACCCAAGAACACAGGCACTGAAGAGAAGGAGACAATGCTGACAAAGTGGCCTGTTTTCATGGAACAAGTGTGTGAGAGCCAACGCTGTCACCTTCCTCTGCTTCCTGTCCTTATTCCATTGCTCTACTCTCCTAATTCTTTCCCTGAGCTTTCCACATGCTTATGAATCTCCCCAAGCTGTAGGCAGGTTGTGGTTCCCCTTTGTATAGCACCCATCACTCCTTCACCTTCCTCTAACGGAGTCTCTGAGAAGTGGAAAGGAAAGAGATTTGTTCCTTGCCTTAAGAGTCCCAGCAGAGCAGCTGCCTTCCTTACTTTATCAGAATGCCTCTTGCAGAAAAGGGAGCCAAAGGCAGAAAACAGCACGAGCCAGAAATAAATCCTGCAAAGGGGTCAGCCTCGCTGTCCTTTTTTATCTGCTTCTGTCTCAGTTTCTATTTTCATCGGCTGTTGCTGATGGATGAGCTTCCCTTCTAAATCTGTGCACTACTCTCCTCTATTTATAGTTCTGGAAACTTTTCTGCCACACTGTATACAAAAAGTGAGATTAACAACAGGATCCTAGTAATGTCAGGGAGATGTCCCACAGGGTTGTCCAGCAGTCCAAGCTGCTACTCCTTCCCTTCCTTCTCAGTTCTTTCTTTCTCTGGTGGTGTGTATGTTATTCCTCACCTGCTGCATAATCTGTGGCCTTCATGGCAGGTTGTACATATTTGATCTTCAAACTTTTTATGAAAACAAAACAAAAAAACTACAAAAAACCAGTTGGCTGAAGCTTTACCAAGGCTCATGTGGGTGTGGGCCTGCCTGTTTGTGAGCATCTCTGTACACTGGGTGCCTGTGTGTAGGCATCCCTGGATGCTGTGCCACAGAAGACAAAAAATGGGTATTATGGGCGGAAGGTGGCAAGACCTTGATGTCACTTCATCTGCAGGTTTAGTAATTATCTTAGTAATTGTTATTGCAGGACTTCCCAGGTAACCACAGAACTGAATGGAGGCATTTTGCAGCTGAACGTCAGTACTTCATATCCTTTATACAATAGCCCCTGGCAAAAATCCTTTCATCTCCAAGGGGAGTTTTCTCAAGGTTAAAGAAGTGCAGACTTTGGCTGAGGAAGCACTGCCTCAGGCTGCATTTGGACTCTGAGCACAGGGTCGCAATAGAACATTTTTCTTGTAATTGTACAAGGTAAAAATGCAGACATTTAAAGATAAAATCTTAATTTAATCAAAGAATTAATCAGCTCAGGGGTATACTAGAAAGGCTAATAACCTATGACTTAAATACTTATTTACCCCAGCTGAAAATCAATATCTAGACTTCACTGCATAGACAATTTTTATTGCTAATAAATTTCTTTAAAAAAAAAATCACTNTCTGTCTCAGTTTCTATTTTCATCAGCTGTTGCTGATGGATGAGCTTCCCTTCTAAATCTGTGCACTACTCTCCTCTATTTATAGTTCTGGAAACTTTTCTGCCACACTGTATACAAAAAGTGAGATTAACAACAGGATCCTAGTAATGTCAGGGAGATGTCCCACAGGGTTGTCCAGCAGTCCAAGCTGCTACTCCTTCCCTTCCTTCTCAGTTCTTTCTTTCTCTGGTGGTGTGTATGTTATTCCTCACCTGCTGCATAATCTGTGGCCTTCATGGCAGGTTGTACATATTTGATCTTCAAACTTTTTATGAAAACAAAACAAAAAACTACAAAAAACCAGTTGGCTGAAGCTTTACCAAGGCTCATGTGGGTGTGGGCCTGCCTGTTTGTGAGCATCTCTGTACACTGGGTGCCTGTGTGTAGGCATCCCTGGATGCTGTGCCACAGAAGACAAAAAATGGGTATTATGGGCGGAAGGTGGCAAGACCTTGATGTCACTTCATCTGCAGGTTTAGTAATTATCTTAGTAATTGTTATTGCAGGACTTCCCAGGTAACCACAGAACTGAATGGAGGCATTTTGCAGCTGAACGTCAGTACTTCATATCCTTTATACAATAGCCCCTGGCAAAAATCCTTTCATCTCCAAGGGGAGTTTTCTCAAGGTTAAAGAAGTGCAGACTTTGGCTGAGGAAGCACTGCCTCAGGCTGCATTTGGACTCTGAGCACAGGGTCGCAATAGAACATTTTTCTTGTAATTGTACAAGGTAAAAATGCAGACATTTAAAGATAAAATCTTAATTTAATCAAAGAATTAATCAGCTCAGGGGTATACTAGAAAGGCTAATAACCTATGACTTAAATACTTATTTACCCCAGCTGAAAATCAATATCTAGACTTCACTGCATAGACAATTTTTATTGCTAATAAATTTCTTTAAAAAAAAAATCACTTTCAAACTTGCTCAAACTGGGTTTTTCTTTAAGGCCCTCCTTACCTTTTCTTGTGCCCACCACATGTATGCAGCTTCCCCCTTTCTTCTGTGGATTTTCTTCTCCTTCATTTCTTTAACACACTGTCTTTTTTTCACTCTGATTTACACATCCCTCCCTGCATCCTGTTTCAGTACATTTTTCCTTTTCTTCTCCCTCTTTCACTTATGCTTCATTGTGTCTTGCATCCTGCCAGTCCCCTGTGCTACATTTCAGATACTGTTTTGCTTAATATTTGTGATGGTTTCAAGATGCCCATCTGGTAAGGAGCTTGCCTGATCTCAAAAGCTTCAATGCTTGAGTTATTATGTGTTATTACAATTATAAGACTGGTCTTTTCCATTCTCTCACCTGTGCTCCTGAGTGGTGTATTTGAGCAATTCTGCAAGCTGCAGAGGATATTTGCAGATTTTCTGAACAGGCGTGAGAAGAAAACCATCAATGGCAATGTCAATCATCTGCTGAAGCAAGCGACAGGCCTCAAAGAAGTGACGGTATTTGCCCTGTTTCATTAGTTTGGAAAGTTCAATGCAGGCACTGGGATGATTGTTACAATACTCTGAATAAATAGCAAAGCCATCTTGCTATAACAAAAAAAAAAAAGTCAAAGCTTTAATTGAAGTATGTCTATAAAAGAGGAAAGATATTTTTGTAACATCTATTATATCTAATTAATTAATCCATTTCCTATATTGTTTCCAGGCTGATCAGCCTTGAAACCATGCAGAAATTTACTTTGTAACTGTCAAACTATGTACCTTCTTTGTAAGAACATCGAAATAGAGGCCTCCATTGAGTCAGTGTAATCAAACCCATTTTAAGAACCACTTTTCTTTGTGGAAGACAGCTATAGACTTAGCTAGTGTCTACCATGAACCACCGCCTCCTTCCCCACCACCTTCTTTCCTTGTTTTCTTTAGGAAGTTTTTGCATGACCAATATGAGATCACTGCAAATACTCCAGCTCATCTGTGATCGTTACAGTTTTGAAAAGGCAACTTAAAAGGGTATACAAAGTTAGATGCTTGCTAAAGATGAGGAGAAATCGAAAACATTTAAATGCTATCTATACGTAGTTTAGTATTTGACAAGCACTTGTGTCCTGGGTCCAGCTGGGATAGGGTTAATTCCTCACAGAAGCTGGGAGGTGGGCATAGCCAAAGGGATATTCCCGGGATATAAGGGGAAGCTAGCCTAGACGTCCCCCTCCCTTTTTGTGAAGCCCTCGGTGGTGAGATATTCATTGTATCAGTGTTTCCATTGCATTCTATACCTTGTCTTATTGTTATATTCTCTTTTCTTTTGCTTTCCTTGTGTGGTATTATTAAAAATCCATCGTTAGCTCAACACACGAGGTTCCACTTTTTCTTATCCTTCCCCATCTTACCGGGAGGGGAGGGGAAAGGGGGTTGCAACCACGTGGTGGTGGTCCTGACCCAGGACAACTTGTTACTAAAATTCCCTCCTAATAAGGCAACTTAGCATTTTCTTATCACATTTTGTTAATGTCATAAAAACTTTTGCAACATACATGTTGAAGAAAACATGACCCTATTTCACTTAGATGAGGTTCCTCTTTGTTGTACTGTTTCTCAAGATCCTTCAAAAACTTCCTTTGGAACTTGTAAATATCTTCAATATTTCCAAAAATGGTGCTTAACTGTGCTGCAGTGAACATTCCTGTATGTTTGCGACACTGCCGAATATAACCCTGGAAATAAAGTAAAAAAACCTCTTTAGTTCGAAGATGTGAAAACAGGTTCTACTCTGAACAAGCCCATTTGATCTGGCAAAACCTACCTACAGGCAGGTGAGTAGTTTCCCAGCCACACACAAACACACAGACGTGCAATTTCAGACTTGCATCTGAAATGTTTACACAGTGATTCTTGCAGTCCAACTTCTGTCTCACAGTACCGTGAATTAATCAGGGAACCAGAAACCTGCAGAGGGTGTAAAACCCATTCACACCTCCTTATGACTACCCACCAAGCTGGAGGCGAGCCTGGTATAAGGTGCCACGCATGGGACTACTTCAACTGCTGCAGTTTGTCATAGCAACTTCTCTGTGTCATAACAGTTTTTCTCTATGCAGATAAGAAGAAACCCTACACCAATTAATATAAAAACTATTTCTTCTAGGGCTAAAGTATTGGTTCCTTAACCAGCAGGTAAGTAGCGCACAGTCTAAGACAGAGAAGCAAAATGAAGAACGTACTATAACTCATTCAGAATGCTGCTGTTTGGTAAAATCCATACGGTATTGTCAGGAGGTAACAGTATTAGCAATACCACACATAAAAATACAATATCTTTCCCAGTTTTCTTCTCTTTGCTTGTAAGAGCATCACAGGGGTCCAGTTGACTCTATTCGTAGCCAACGTTAAGCAGATACACAACTGAATCCTCCAGTTTTAAAACACCCTCAAAGCAGATTCTGCTCTGCCGTCAGTAACCAACATTAGACGGCATTGGTGTGCACAGAGCTAAGGAGCAAAGGTACCAGCAGGGGCCTCTCGGGGCTGAAACACGCAGCAGTGGCTACCAGCACATCCTCAGGTACCTCCTCTATGATGCTGAGCGCGGCAAGGAGGATACAGTGCAGGGGCTGAATATCCAGGAATAGCTGCTGTGCTCATACTCTCGTATCAGTTATGGTGCTGGGGTACAGATGAGCACGAAGGTTAACTGGTGTGTGATAGGGGTTATCTGCCAAGCTCCTCCGTTTGGCTGCTTTCAGGCGCGTTTCCCTCAAAGCTTTGGGAGCAGACAGCTGTAAAAAGCAATGGCTCCAGTGATGTTTACCAGCAAGCAACCTTGAATATTCCTGGCACTGTTATGAATATTCCTGTCTCTTCCACAGCTATCTGCTCTGAGAGCTGTGCAGTGGCTATGCTGCAAGCCAGCTGCCACATTTATTACTGTTACAAGGATAACTCCAACAAGGAACACTAATTCCTGTGCAGCTCTTGTAATGTGGACTGAAGACACTTCTTGAATATAAAATGTTTTTCTAGGTATACTGCAGCATCATAATCCTGACTGCACCAGCCCTAGTGATTCATTCTAATGCAGAGCTTGTAAATTTGGATTACTATCTGCAGTAATTTTTCTTACTTTAATATAGTCTTATAGTCTTTCTTACTTGAATATAGTCTTACTTGACTATAGTCTTGAATATATTTTCAGCCTTATATCCTGCTTGCAGGACCCTAGAGATTCACCCTGAGGAAAGCAGACTGTTTCTACCCATGTTGAACACGGAGCATCACTCCTCCACTTGGAAAAGGTGTGTTTGCTCTCTTGCACTAAACTTGGAGGCATGTCAGACTTAAAAAAAGAGGTATAGAATATATGTATTAGAGAAAATTAATTCTTAATATCAGTCTAAGAATTAATAGATCAGTAAAATATGAAAGTTATGTCCTAGAACTCAGCTAACCATGGTAGCGACACAGCTTTGTGTACAAATTCCTCCCTGATCTTTTAGGCACACAGTCAAGCTTACTGGTTTAATTAAACAGCGAATCTAAATAACCAATTAGCAACAAATTTTTGTCTGTTTTCCCTTCTTTCTTCAAAATGCACAAAAAAGGCCTGATCTAAAAAAAACCAAACCAAAATAAAACACTGCTGTCTTGTCTACTTTGTTGTCAGTGAAAGAATCTAATGATGACTGGTGGACTAAAGGATGACAATGTGACAAATACAGAGACAGAGCTAGCAAACTAAGGGTACCAAGAATATTTTTGTAGGTTGCTTAGCACCCTTCCAGATACTAACCACAAATTTAAGTCAAATACAGGTCAAATGTGTCACAGTCTACGTCAGAAGCTGCAAACTTCAGTGAAAAGCATAAAGAAGCTTCCTGTCTAAGTGCGAGCCTCCAAAACAATTTGAACAAAAAGCAGAAAACCCCCCACATCTTATGGTTCAAACAAGCAAGGTAGTTCTAAAACACCTTTAAAGACTTATTCATAGCTAAACATCCAGCAAAAAATCTCTTTGTTGGAGAAAACAAAAAAACATCTCACCCGGGCAACGTTCTCTTTGCAAGTTACTTTCAAAAAGTTTTGTCTCTGAACTGTAACTGATTTTATTAAAGTTACTGAAAGTTTTCTATCTAAAGGAAGTGAGAAAAAGTTCCAAATAAACTGGGCTTCCTTCTCGCATTATTATGGAAATAGCAGTCAGATAAGCAAAGCACTTTTTCCACGTCAAAAGTGGATTTTTTTTTTTTTAAAGGGAGCAGTGCCTCGTGGCAGTCAGCAGAGAGGAAAGCTGGGAGAGGACA
This sequence comes from Syrrhaptes paradoxus, assembly GCA_013400615.1. Classification (NCBI taxonomy): domain Eukaryota; kingdom Metazoa; phylum Chordata; class Aves; order Pterocliformes; family Pteroclidae; genus Syrrhaptes; species Syrrhaptes paradoxus. The sequence continues at coordinate 37,913 of VZTO01010917.1, forward strand.
CAAGAAGGGTCTGACTGACAGCCTCAGAAGCGTAATTGGGAATATTTTAATATGAGAAACCACTTTGGTTCTCAACTTATATGGGACGTTTTATTCACATTAGGTCATCAGAATGCTCTCAGGTTAAAGCATGTACCTCACAGATGTCCTTGAGATGCTTGATATAGACTCGTTCTGTGTTCATAATTTCCTTTATAACATTGGTTCTCATCTGATCCTTGTTTTCAGCTATTTTCTGACGATGTTTGGTAATATCTGGATCTTGTTCTTCATCCTGAATACTGCTACAACTTTCTGGCACTTCTTCCTGATTAACTCGCAGCTGCAGCCAGAACAAACAAAGCAAACTAGAGTAAAGCAGCAAACTTTTACAAAATGGGATAAAACCGTTACAAACTTCTTACAGTTAAGAGAGGAATTGCTACAGAAATGTTCCTACTGTTACTTTCTAGAGAGGGATCCACAACAGGATTTACTGCATTGTACCCACTGCATATTCAAATAAAGTGTTCAGATTTCTCTCTGGTTAAATACATGACTTTCTACTCACAGTATCTGAGAGATACCACATTGTGTTGCCTGTGTATGTTTCAGACTGAAGCTTATTTCTGATCCTTACTAATAGTTTATGTGTTATTTTGGCCAAGCCAGCACATGACTAAAAACTACAAAAGTAGACAACTCAAACACTTTTAAATAGTTTCCCTCTGCCCCAGTTCCCCATCTGTATGAAGTGGATAGCAGCACCTCCTTTTTCGACTTTTGACTGATTGCTCCTGTTGGCTGGAGATCTAGGAAGGGCAAAGGCAAGAATCACCTATTGCACTTTGTGGAGTACTTTATACAGTTTGGCCCAAGCTTCATTACAGGCTCTCAAAAAGTACTTTAAATTAATCCTGAAACACAGTTTAATTTTACACCATTCAAGAGTCATTAATCTGGCTGAGTTCTGACTGGTGAGTTGAGATTGTGAACCAGATTACCACACAATGTTCTGACGATAAACTGAGCCCTACTTTACTAAGAAATCCCTGCAGCATAGCTTTTACCACTCCCTCATGAAAACTGCTGCATCGTCTCCATATACACTGATTGCTCCTGGCTGAGCTTTCTGCTTGAGAAATTCCTTTGGTTACAAAAGGACCACACAAAGGAAGAAACCAGAGAAAAAGGTGTCAGGGGAGCTAAGGGATCTTGGGGTGTGACTCTTTACTACTTTTTCCCTTGTGATGTCATCAGGAGTTATACCACTGATGTTCAGATACAAAGATGCTGAGGATCAGGCCCTTCACTTAAACGTAATGCCATGACCACTGATGTTGCACTCTGCTAGGAATCTTGCGTGACGATGGTGCAAAAGCAAGAGAGTTGCTCACCCTGACAAAGCTAGCTGGAAACCAGGCTTCCTTGTCCTCATTTCTTCCCCACCACCAGTCTTTGTTGGAAGCTTCTAGAACTCTAATGACATCTCCAGCTTTGAAGCCCAGCTCTTGATCATCCATAGTCACATGATCCCAGAGAGCTTCTGCGTAGACAATGCTGCCATCGCTTATCAGCTGAGATGGGAAGAAAATGAGGTTGTGAAGGACAAAAGATAAACAACGAACTGTGTATAAATTACTAGAAGATCAAAATATCTCACTAGAGTGCCCATGATTAGTCCTATTACAGGATAAAACTACAATTTTGCATTTCCAGAAGTCTACGTGCATATTTATTACTGAGAACAACTAGAGTCCTACTCCAGAGCAGTTTACACAGGCTAACGAGTGACACTCCCAGTGAGGTACTATCGACATCTGCTCACGGGCCCAGAGACCGTGGCTGCTGGATTCTTCACCATGCTGGCTGCTGACCTTGCTCTTTTTATTAACACACAACCTCAGACCTGTGGAAGTACCCCCTCCCCCGTCCCCCCCATCGTTACAGCAGTGCAAAGCCCAGGACGTTACCTCATTAATTGCTAGCTGTTCCCCTCCGGGCTGCAGGTACCTGGGAGTGGCTTGGCAGAGCTCCTCGTAACTGTAGTCTTCCTCACTGCCATTGTCGTCCACTAAGGCTGAGGATTCAGTCCCACCATCTGCAGCAACTAAAACAAAGGTGCAACAGCTGTTTGCTTCATCATTTTTATGATTCCTCACAAAAAAAAACAATGCGAGAGGAATCGCTGTTAAGTTGCCTTTGTTGTCACAAATATAACAACAACAGAAGTGGTGGGCAGCAGAGCTCTCAGGAAAACCGCTTTTCCGCCATTAAATACTTTTTACTGTTCTTTGGAATTTTTCTGATGAAACTGAGAAATTCTCCCTTTTCTGCATGAAAAATAGAACTACAACCATTATTTATTTGTTCTTTGCCCACAGTAAATCTCGAATGACCTGAATCAGCAGGGAGGCCTCCATGCCTCCGTTTCCCACACAGCAGACGAGAGAGCTCCCACAGGCCCCAGGCAGTCAGGGGGAGCTGCTGTCAGTCCCAGGCTGGGTGCTGTCACATCGTCACATCCCCTGCAGGGGTAAGAGGACTGCGCACCTCTGTGTCCACCCACCCGTCAGCGGGGCGGGCAGCCCCCCGCTGCAGCCCCTGCCCTGAGCCGGCTGCCGGCACCGCTCCCACTGAGACCCCCACGGGGAGGCCCAAGGGAACAGGGGGCCCGGACTGAGCACGGTGTAACTGCCTGACAATAACTTGTCCTGATTGCCCCAAACCACAAAAAATTCTTGGTCTGACAATTGTACATTTTCTGACCAAAGAGGCAGCTTTGTAAAGAAACAGAGGCCAGAACTAAGAGGGGCTTCATCTTATTACACAGCTGTATGAACCATGACAAACATCGTGTGACTGTCACGCACAAATCTGCGGTCACTGTATAAAGCTGTAAAACCCGTTTGGGGTACACCACTGGGTGACAGATCCTTCTGGTGATCCCCTCCGTACTGGCAGATGAAGAGGACTGGGAGCTGATCTCAGGACGAAGTAATACTGACTGGCTTGTGTCCCCACTGCTCGGTGCGAGACCCTTTCAGAGCAGGTTTGCCTTTGAAAGCCAGCTGCCGTGTTCAGACAGATCAGGGGACATGCTAGCAATCGAGAAGCATTCATGACCAGGGGCGCAGTGCTTCTCTGCTCTCTGTGGTCCTGGTTAATATATCCCTAACGATTTCACAGAATCACAGAATGTTAGGGATTGGACGGGACCTCGAAAGATCATCCAGTCCACTCCCCCTGCCGGAGCAGGAACACCCAGATCAGATCACACAGGAACGCATCCAGGCGGGCTTTGAATGTCTCCAGAGAAGGAGACTCCACCACCTCTCTGGGATTTATTCTTATGGCAGGCCCCAGGTGTGAGTAACTAGAGAGTCTGAAGCTCATAGAGTGCTCAAAAATCCAATACAAAAAAAAGAAAAAAATTAAATTCAGAATGGGCTGCTAGCACTGAACTGCTTTTCTAATGGTTACTGTGTCCCAGAGTTGTCCCGCAGCCTGCAGAGCATCTCTCTCACTCCTGAGTGCCTGAGAAGGGACCTTTAAGCTGAGTTACTGAACCTGCCACTGCTGCCGGGCAGCAAGGACGAGCAGCTGGGCCCTGGCCCTGCCTCTTCGCTGCCGTGTCTCAAGCCTGGGTACCGCCTGCCTGCCGCGTTCCGGATGTGTGAGAGTTGCAAAGAGATGACTCCTGGCTTTACTCCACTCACCTACACAACTAACAGGCACACTGTCACCTATCTGTTATTTACCTTATACGGAGAAACAATTCAACCCCCTCCTCACAGATGCTCATACCATTACTAGCATCTTTGGTCATTTGGGTGTTAATTTGCAAGAGAAATCAAAGCTGATTACTGCACAAATTCACTGAAAAACATGGTAGATTTTTCTTTCCTTTAAAAGTGCAAAAATATGGCATAGTCTTGCTGTAACAGAACATGCCTATTCGACCATTCTCTTCTGCTCCCCAGCATTTCAAATATACATTCACACTAATGGCATAATCTGCCTAACGAGGGAAGATGCAGGATCCCTACTGAAAAATTACAAGATTTTTTTCCCTAAAGATTCATAAAACTGAGCACTGATAAACTTTTGAAATACATCTTGTGAAACTTACTGAAACTGCTTTATTAAAAAAAACCCTGCAAATAAATAATTCATTAAATCAATTTTTATCTTATAAAGCAACACACAAAAAAAATTAATCCCAGTGATCCTTTATACATCCCCACTGTACTACCAGTACTGCCCGCTGGTTTGTTCCAGTAACAACAGCACATCAAAATAACTAATTCATTTGGCTCCAGATGAAAAATGACTGCAATTTTAGGACCAATAAATGTTCATTATTCTGTACCAAATCAACAAGCTTACATTGTCTTCGTAGTTAGACTCAAGCAAAAATCAGTTGCTTGCATTCTGCATTTATTCCTCTATTGTTTACAGATAGAAATATCAGAGGTAGGGGTGTGCGTTCCTGATCGCTCCAATGGGATGCAAAAACTTAATAGACAGCCTGGGACTGATTCTGATCTCCTAGCAGCTTTACCACCAGTGTCAGGCTGCAGGCTCCCGCAGATGACAAGCATAAGCATGATCAGAATCAGGCCCCCTGACTGCCACAGTTTATCAGTTCAATCTGAAAACACTGTAAAAAAATAGCGAGAGAGAGCATGTTCTACTCACACGTACCCATCTGAAGGCTCTCCAGGCTCCAAAATCGTGCCACATTCCCCCTGGCTACCATGCTGCTGTCAGACAGAGCCCTGGGGGTAAGGGTTTGACCTTTAACAGGTGATGGTCGGTCCTACAGGGCTGACGAGGATCACAAAAGGCTCTGAGCTACCGACAGTGCAGAGAAACCGCCTGTTCACTGCCTTCAGCTCCCAGCTGTGCCTCCGAGGCCGAGCCCAGCTGGGAACTGCCTGCGGCGCGCTCGCTCGCTCGCTGCTTGCTGACTTCATGGGGTGCCCTTAGGGAGGAAGTTCCAGAAAAGAAACAAAAACCCAGATGCCTGGCCCCAGCCACACTGTGCCCGCAGCCGCCTGCGCTGCCCAGACCGCTCCCAAAGTGCCTGAACGTCTCAAACGCAGCAAGCCAAGGAGTACATTTGTTTTTCATTACAGCAGCTTAATGCGATTTTAATCTATATTCAAATGACTGCAATTCAAAGGGAAAGACGATGTGGATGGGAGCTGGGAGTTCCTTGTATTACAACACTGTTCGGAGTATCGGTCTCTCTTTGTTATACTATACCGGTTAAAATTCCAGTAGAAGTAAACAACGAAGTATTTTTCGCATGGCTATTAAAACTTCTCTTGTTTCACTAGCAAATGCTGTATCACTATTAAGGGCACAAGCAGCTTTAGTGCTAGGGCTGCAGCAGACTGCTCTGGGGAAAAGAGGAGAGGATGGAGGCATTTTCTCACTCAAACTGCAATCTTAACTCAGCTGCTCCAGAAACCAGGGAATGAAGCAGGAAAACACCCAAACAGTCTGGCTTTCACTGGAACTGATGCAGCCAGCGCACAGCCTCATTCATTCACCGTGGGCCAGCATTTACCACCCTTACGTCTGCGTCACTCTGCAGTGAAGCCGGATCAATTCACACACTAAGCAAAGGCAGGAGCTGCTCCCATCAGCAGAGAGCAAAGCCTGCTGCAATCTGCGCTTGTACACAGCACTACATTCACGGTTTGGAAAGCTCCATAATCTTTACGGCTGATTCTCTACCTGCACACTGCACTGCTCAGCTGAGCCTGTCCTTTAACTGGGGACTGTCTTCCCCAGGGACATGTTCACAAAACCCTGGAGGCATTTCTGCCCACAGCGACCTCTCAACACCCACTGAAATCACATGGTTTCCCCAGCGCCGCCTCAGACAGAGAGAGCCAAATATCGCCCTGCTATATTAATGCCATCTTCCTCCAAAAATCCAGACAGTGCTGCTCTGCACAGGAGACTGATAGGAATTCTCTTCTGAATCCCCAAACTTCCCTGTTACTTCTTGCTGCAGGGAGACTTGTTGGATAGCACAGTAAAACCAAGCTACTCCACATTAGAAGACATTTATACACAGAGCCAAACATTTTTCTTAGCACAAATCAGTAAAAACCCAACTCAACAAACAGAAGTGACACTGAAGGGCTGATGAGCCCGGGACTTGCAAGTGAAGGCTTTTCATCAGCCAGAGCATAAGCTCTCTGCCCTGTCAAACTGCAGAGGGAAAAACGGCTGAACTGACAAAGGAAAACAAGATCAAACCCCACACAATTCTTCTAGAAGAGACATTAAAATGATTTCTGAAAATCAGTCATTTGGTTTGACTTTGCGCAATGGAACAGACCGTGTGCTTTTGCCCGATGACTAAGCCAGTGCCACCGTAGGGTGCTGCCGGGGAAGGGAGGGATCTGTTCTGCCTCCTCTGTACGTCCAGCAACTGCGCAGCCACAAATGGAACCCCCACAAAAGTCCTCATGTGGTGTGAGCTGGCGGTGGGTTGGTTTCCTCGCTGGATCAGCTGGAGCCAGGAGGAGGTGCAGGCTGTCCTTTGTAGTGGCAGTCCACAGTGACCCTGCCCAAATGCATGTGAGCTGGCTTACCCACTGCGCAGCGCACTCTGAAAGAACTGTGGGTAGCACATACTAAAATACTAAAACTACAAACTAGTTTATCTGCTTCAAGAAAATCCAGTTCTAAATATAAATACCCCTCCTAGGAGGACCCTCCACCCTGCCCCCCCCACTGCTCTGACAGCAGCCAGTAGCAGATGCCCCGGGAAGAACATAAAAATAGATGAGGCATGTAATGGCATTTTTCTGATGTACTTCCCTAAATTCCATATAGCTGCAGATAAGAGTCAAATCCCTCCTGGGGCAGAAGTGATATCTTTGTGTTTAATGAACTGAATTTTTCAAACCACTTTCTCAATTTATGTAAACTTTGGGATGTGAAATACCATGTGTAGCAATTAGTATATAGTTTAATTTTACAAAGTATGAAAACTATCTTTTATTTTGAACTTGCTATCTGATTATTTCATTTGGTGCCCTTTAGTTCTTACATTATTGAAAACAATAACTATGTTAATTTTTCCTATGCCAATCAAGACTTTTATTCCCCTATTGTCCTTTTTTCCAAGTTGTAGAGCCCTAGCCGCGTTAATCATTCGTCACAGAGACACTGAGTAGGTTTTCTTGTCCTTTTGCATTTCTCTGTATCATCCCCTGTAAAAAATGTCTTTTGAGATGGGAAGGAACGGGGAGATGGCCCCCACATGCTACACCAGTGGCACAATTGAGCTGTTTTGTTCTCTATTCCCTTCCTACAAATTCCTGCCCTTTTATTTACTGTTTTGACTGTTACTATGCACTGAACTGACACTTTAATTATCTGCTGGGATTGCAAGATCTCTTCCTGAATGGCAAAACCCAGCTCAAAGTCCATTCTTCTGCAAGCATAGCAGTCTCGTGTTCTTCCATGGGCACTACCTTGCCTTTATCAACACCTAATTCACCTGCTGCCAGTGCAGTGCGCTGAGTCTCAGTATTGTGAAATCCTTCTGCAACTCCGTTCAAGCAGCTTGTGCTTTTACTACCACGAATAATTTAGCCCAAAAGCAAGAAGTATATTTTCATTCTGTACCTCCCTTCCCGCATTACTTGTGAAGACACTGAACATCTGACTCCAGTTGTGACCTGTCTCCTTAAGAAAACCAACCACTTTTCTCTCCCCGTTTCTCAGTGCTTACTCACTTGCTAAAGCATGGAAGGATCTTCCCTCTTATCCTAGGCCTCTATTAAGAGACACTTCTAAGAGATCTTGTCACAGGCCTTTCGGCGATTCAAGGAAATTATACCTGGTCATATCCTCAGTGATGTTTTTCAGAAAACCTAATCCATCTGTGGCGCACAACTTTCCTCTACATAGGGCATATGGACTCTTCTTTATCATAAATGTCCAACAGCTTGTTGAAGTTACTCTTTGTTATAGTTTCTAAGATCTAAATACATTCTTTATGGATTCTATGTACTATTATATCATGCTTGCTGATCTACTGCTCACGGGATCCCTCCTGATGCTTTATAAATATTATCCCATTGCTGCCTTCTTCCTTGTCCTGAGGCAATTTTGAGGAACAAATTCCATGCTGAGTTAGTAGCTCAGCAATTTCATTCTTAAATCCCTTCGTAAGTATTGGTTCTGGCAATTTGTTGCTATTCATTTAGTTACTCTAAAACTTTTACTGACATTTTGAGATAGATCCTTATCTAATTTGAGCTCAGGTTTTACTTCTCAGTCACTTGCAAACTGTCTGTCTGCTGGGTTCTCACATTTTTGAAAAAAAAGGATGTAGTTTTTATATCTTTAGTGAATTGTTTCTACGTTTTGGTAGTTTTACATCCAAATAGTTAGAAGTTTGTTGGGTTTTTTTTCTATTTGGATACAATCCAACAATCTGAAGGATGCCTTTTTTTCTTCTCATAGTTTCTTCCTTTGTGTTTAATGATAAAACTCTTTTCTGGTGTTTCCAAATTCTGTTTTGACAGGTGACATGAATTTGCTCTAAGCATCTAATATGCTGTCCTTGAACACGCTGTGCCACCTGCAAGCATTCAACACCTTGTCTGCTCCTATAAATTCCTTTGTTACATAAGTTACTTAACACTTTTCTTTACTTTCCCTCTTTTAAATTAAAACACATACTATATTGTATTTTTTCACTTTCTTCACCCCACAAGAATATTGGACCAGACTGCATTATGGATACAGAGGGCAAGATTCATTATCTGTCTGTATTTTGTCAATGATCAGCACCCTAAATTATGTGTTTCTTCCAGTCAAGGCCACCTAGTTAGCTCAGGTTAGAACTCTGTGAAGTCAGATAAGACACATCGCACCCTTACGGAGTAGCTCTTACGTGTGATCCTGCACACCCCTCAGGAATGGTTCAAGAATTGCTGCCCTTCCTGTAGTTCTCCTGATTAGCTGCACTGAGGGGTTATTTCTGTTGCACCTACAAACGTAGCACTGTGCCCAACACAACGCTTAACCCACATGACAGCAATTTAAGTCTCTTTTTCACTGTGCTTACTGCCCTTGAAAGTTCTCTGGTTTCCTTGGTTTGTCACATTTATTACCACCATCCTGGTGATCTCAGGTATCTCATAATTTAATCCCATCACTATACCTTTTCCTATTTAGGCACAGCATTCCAGTTCATGGATCCTGTGGCACTTGATAATACAGTCAACTTGTTTATCTGACTTGGCTTTTAGTTTTTCTTTACTTCATTACAGACACTCTTTCACCCATATAATCTTTTCTGCTATTCCTACACAGCTTGAGCAATGGTGATATGCTGGTTATGCTCCACTGGTTATCTTCCTTTGATCAGGTTTCTGACATATGCCACCTAGCTTCTTTAAAAATACATTTATTTCTCCATCTTACTTTTTAAACTTTACTGGCAGAGTTGCCTGTTTTTCTAAATCCTCTTTAAAAACATTTTTCCAACTCTTTCAGGCTATTTCTTGCTTGAGTTTTGTCAGCTTCTGCCCCACCCTTCACTTGAGGATGCAGTAATCATTGACATTGCCAGCTTTTCCCTGCCTCTTTGTTTATAAACCACTCCATAATCTCTTGATTTGGATGTCAGCAGTCTGCTTTTGTTTTGGTTTAGAAAACAAAGGATCTTTTTATTTCAAATGTTCCTAGGTTCATAAATAATCTAGATCTCCCTCTTTTTAAATGCAACTTTCCCCACGAAGGTACCTGGAGGTAGAAAGGCCTCTCTGTCTGACACTGAGCGTGGTATTGGCAGCACCATTGGGCTCTTGGTTTTTTAGCTTCTACCTGACAGCTTCAATTCGGCCTCCAGCACTTGTCTCCTGTCCACCCCCCTCTCCCTGGCACCAAGCTGCCCCACAGCTATCACCTCCCCCTCCAGAGTCCCTGGGACTGCCTAGATGTTTCACCTGATGCACCAGCGTTTGTATCATTGAGCCCAGCTATCCATGCGACTAACAATCCCACTACCCACCAGCATAGGTTTTTTCTTTTCCCATCAGTTAAGAGACTCATCCTTGAAAGGATCACATAGCCATCATCCTCCAGTCCAGAAGCTTTTCTGCCTCCCTGAGCTTTTCAGACATATTGGCTGCAGAATACATCAACTGCCATGGAGCTGCTTGCCACAGCTGACATATTCCACCCACCTCCTGGTCATCACAAATACGATACTCAGTGTAGTAACCCAGGAATTTGCGTTTCCTGCATATTGTCCTACTTACATCCTCGCTCTTGTGGGATGGGGGAGCAAGGACAGAGTAGCAATGAGATGCTGGCAAGCAGGAAACTGTTTTCTCTCAAGGCGTGATTAAGAAGTTCTGTTTGTTCACTTCCATAGCCAATAATGTATTTGGGGTGGGGTTTTTTGTTTGACTGGTGATATGGATGGAGAACCTGAAAATCTCCCAGGCAGCCAGTCTGTTTGCATCTCAGTTCCTGAGCTGTGCTTCACACAGCCTGAAACCTACTTGGTTACCATCCCTGACAAACTACGAAAAGCTTGACGGTAGTTTAATATTGTAGGCAAACATCCAGGACAGGATACTACTTGAATTAAAGACATTAAAATGTATTAATCTAAATGCCAGAATCTACATTTGAACAAACCATCTAAATTAGCAGGTATCAGTCACAATTCAAACAGCTGAGAGAGCAATCCACCTCATCCAAAGGCAGTTCCTCCTCTTAACCTTCACTGACTGTAATGGCTAAGTCTCGGATTAGTTGTTTAAGCATAGATACTTAGTGCCTCTTTAAGTATTTTGGGGATCCTGCTGGCCTCCAGCTGCCACTGAAGAAAGGAACAGGTCTTCCAGAGGTCCTCTGTCACATTGCCAGCTGCAGGCGGATGATCAGGTGCCCCACACAGCACCGGACCCCAGGCTGGGTAGCTGAAACATGCCCTAGTCCTCCAATGCCTGTAATGGGTGTTCTAATGTTTAACTCTTACCTAGGTACATCTATTTAGACTAAATTTATGTAACTTAAACTTGAGCTGAATCCCACCTCACCTACTTAGTGCTGAGTCTATCTAAAGGAGTTTACCAATTCATTTAGCCAAATTCAATTCCCACACCACAATATGCAAAAAAAGATGAGTTAGTTTTTAAGGTACGTATAAAAATTGCTGTACTGTGATAAACAGGTAACCTCTTTAATATAATTTAAAACCTGTAACTCTTTAAGCACAAGAGTAGCAATGTTAAGTCTCAAGGGATGTTTCCCTTATGTGTTGGCTGTTACTCTGTCTCCCACAGTATGGTGATTTACTGTCTTGTAACAGCTATTTTTCTAAAAATTTACATCTCTAATTCTACCTCCCATTGTTATAAAAGTAGACATGCAATGTATTAGGCTTTAGCAAGTAACTAAAATATAAAATATCACTGGTTTTCAGTGCTTGGGTTTAGAATTTCTTTCTATAATAAAGGGCTTTTGTGCTATCAAATTTCACTGTACATGAGCAAACAAAAAACTCTCACATGATCAAAGACAAGGAAATGCCTTGTGAATTTAAAGAGAAAAGGGAAAGAGATCAGAATGTGTGACCCTAGTCACTTTATTATTTTCTGCTGGACCTACTTAACAGATCTTTGCAACTGCTCTCAAACTGCAAAATCCATGATACTCCCCACTTGCCTTCAGGGCTTTGATTTCAGAAGCTTTCCCTGGTCAGCTTCTATCTTTATTATAATGAGTGATGAAAGTCACATCTAGCATAATCAATATTGCTTTGGCTTCACTGCCTTGAAAAGTGGCAGCAATCCTGCTTCGTGTATTTGTCATTCTGATGCTTACATTTAGGAGACCAGTTATTTGAAAGCTAAATACCTGGAAAGATACTACTCTCAGGCACTTGTCTAGGTAACTAACGTTATTTCATGTGGTTTCCAAACACAAAATGGAAAGGATAAATAATTCCTGCTCTACGATACTTAGAGAGTCTTTTTTTTCCAAAACTAGCTCATGGCAAACCTCTTATTCTCTGAGTAGTCCTGGAACCAGGGACTGAGATACAACATAATCTCAGCAAGGTCGGAGCATTAGGTATCTAATTTACTTCAATATCTAATCTGGATCATTAAGTATAGGGAGATACATACAGCAAGGACACACTCCAAACACAGGTTTTAAAGTAGTTCCCAATATTTTACTACAATATAAATTAAAAAGAAAATACTAATATAGTACATATAGTGTATCCCATTGGTATGGTTAGAAATTTTCAAGTCTCTTCCTTGAAGAGCACCTTCTGAAGAAAACAGTCATGGTCTGCTGAAGACTGGAAAATGCAGTTTTAATATGTTCTTATATAAATTAATTTGTAACTGAGGGGTTTTTTGAGCAGACTTTGGACATAATTGCAGTTAAGCTTATCTTAGAACCATAAAAATGAACTACTGACTAGTAAACGTATGTATCATTTTAACAAAGAATCATTGAAAATGCTATTTGTTAAGTTTCCTACTTCAGTCATGGGAAGCCCTGATCCAGACACCTTTCGTTACCCTCTCCACAGAGAGGCAGAGTGAAGGTTCCCAATAGTGTTTTGTTCACTATTAACAGTGAAGGAAATAAAGTGAAAATTTTGCTTTTACGTCCAACCCTTGCCAGTGAAACACGAATAACGGTTCAGATTGTGCTCACTGCAGTCTGGAAAAACACAAATGGTATTAACCCAGGTTTTTCTGGTCCCACTTGCCAGGAAATGTTCCACTAATACTAGATATGACTTTCTATTAACTCAGGATAGTATTGCATGGTAACAGTAAACAATTACAGAAAAAATACACCAGGCACATCAGAGAGTCTGAGAAAGGGCAATGCTTCCAAAAAGGCAATATTTTCCAAGATCCTGTCCATCACGTACCAGAACCCTGGCTGGGCTACACTCACCACTGAGTAAGCAAATGCAACTGCATATAGTTCTCTGAAACGAGCTGCTGAATTATTTAAGGCTTGCCTATCTAGGTAGTTACACTGAATGCATGGCAAACAGCAAATTAAAAATACATGTGCGGTGTGGCTATGGTTTGGGTATGAACTCAAGCATATTAGACCTTACTTCCTTCATATTCTAGTAGTATCTTCCCACAAGTATGTGAATACAGGAGTGCAAGAAGAATAAACCATAGCAATGTCAAACAGGAGATGGAAAAAAAAAAAGTTTTACATGAACACAGCAGCTACTATTGAGAAACTCACAAAATAAAGCAACTGAGCCAGGTACTGCTTTGTCACTGAGCTGGTTTGCACCCTTTTTGTGTTCCACACTAGAACCTACTTCCTGACAAAGCTGGGGTATGAAGTTGAGATCTAGAAAGTTACAAAGACTTGCCCATCTTACCATTAGACGTTCTCATCTGCTGCCTTCGCCCAACGCGGTCCAGGCCGATGGGGGTACTTTGTGAGAAGGTGAGTGGCCGGAACCTGGCTGAAACAGCTTTGTAAGGGGGTACCTGGTGCGCTGGAACGGGTGGCCGTGTTACAGGCTACAGAGAAAACAGGAAAATCCAGTGTTAGTAAAGCTACCAGCAAGTCCAACTGAGCAAATCTCAGGTATGAAGTAAGGTTTCTTCAGCTAGTCCAGCTAATTACAGGGCCAGTAAAATCCCCCACTTTGAAGTGACGTTGCTTAAACTCTGCATGCCATATCCACCAGCATGCAGAAAATATTTTATTGCATTACAGTTCTCTGTTAGATTAAAAACTCTGTAGCCTTCTATTATGATCAGACATGGTCTATATTTTTGATTTTGTAATACTCTGGTACCCAAATGCTCTGGGATCTACACTGCTTTGAGAACAGGCTGCACGATGCTGCCTGGTGTTGTAAACACACATCTGCTGAAGGCAAAACCAAAGCAAAAGCATGACCAGAAATGCTATGGCTAGAAGCCGTGTTCATTCTCTGGGACACTTGCTTTCTTCAAATGAATGTATTGATTTTAAGTAAAAGATACATATTTTTTTAAATAACTGTCTAAATGATCCTCTGCTCTGAAGATCCCAGGAGTCTCATTAAAAAGAGGTAAAATCAAGTTTACTCGTAACTTTATCTAGAAGCCATTTTCTTTAGTCACATCATTCATTTGCTTCATTATGATTAGAGAACCCACCCGTTTTATTTGCAAATTGAGTCTAATTTTATGTAGTCCCTGAACAATTCCACATTAGAAACTTGTCTTTACATCTTCTCTTATCTTTCAGTCATTACTGCTCACAGGCTCTTCTATCAAGTAATCTCAAAGATCAGGGTTGGGTTTTTTTAATTATCTCATGACACTCTATTAGGAAACCAATGACTTAGTGTTATTTGAAAAGATTTTCTCACACCTAAGCTGACAGACCAAAACAACACACAACAAAGAAGGAATTAGCATTACACTTTTCAAATATCCCTGTGGGTTCAAAGCTTATAAGAAAAAAAAGTCAGCGAACATCAGTCTTTGAAAGCCCCATGTAAAATACCTCTAGCACATGTTCCTGCTTTGTTATCCCTTCCCTGGAGAGACAAGGATGTGCTGTTGTCACTCAGTGGCAGGCCTGGGAAGGCCATCATTTGGGTGAAAAATGTGCCCCTGTCGGGAACGCTCCCTACGTTTGGTCTTGACCGCAGAGATCCAGCAACGTGCTTGTTTAACCCCAGCCAGCTCTCGCGGCAGCATTGAAGCACGGAAAGAGGAAACTCAGATGGCTGCCTTGATGCATGTTCCTTCATTAATAAACTGATGGGAGCAAGGTTTCAAGAGAGATCAATTTGTTTTCGGCAGTAAATGAAGGGCTTGGAGAGTATTAAACAACTTCCACGGTACAGCAAGGCTTATTTGGGTTGCTGATACTCAGTATTGCTAGAAATCCACCTATTAGAGTAAGATGGCCTACAATTTATAACAATAACTTTATTCTTTTTTTCCTCCAAGATAAGTAGTGATAAGATTACTTTTAAAATAACCCAATTATATAGGGTTTAAAATTTGCTTCAGCTGGGGTTTTGCTGGTACAGACTTCAGGATGCATTTTTTCATCTGGGAATTACAAAGAAAAAACATGCAATATACAATAACAATGTTAATGTTAAAAACTTATTTTTAACTGAAAATTCTTCCATTGTTACAGCATTTAATTTCAGTTAAGGGAGTACTGTACCCATGAGTGATACTGCATTGAACCTCCCAGCAGGAGATTGAGTGGCATGAGAAAGATATTAAGAGGATTCAAATTCCATTAATAACCACTGGAAGCACATTTTTTGAGGACGTGAATACTATTCATTTTTTTCCGATTCTTTATCAGCTTGACAATTACTTTAAGTAGGAGTTCTCCAGTTTTTCTGAAGAGTGGAAAACACCCGATCAGTGCAGTATTATGGAAGCCTGGGAGCCTGAAGCTCAACCAGATACAAGATGGGGCCACCACTACCATTCCTCTACACATTGTACCCACTCAGGACTATCTCCAGGGAAAAAGGAGCTATTTTAATATTTCAGAAGTTTTTTATTTCTGTCTCTTACCTAAGCCAAAAGAGATGGCAAATAAATAAGTACACAGGTACTGCGCAAGTGCTAACTGAACCACTCGCTATTTTCTTACAGCCTTCCTATATTCCATCAGGTCAATTTAGCAGTACATAAACACGGTGGGTTTTTTTTTCATATTCACACTTTTCTTAGATTTTTTCTCTATTTCATTAATTTCTTAATTTATTACCAAGTTTCTAAAGTAACTTCCTTACTAGTTTTAAGTATCGTTGCTATGCCAGTACTAAGATTTTGAACACCACAGCTAACGCCACATGTTTTGAACAGGCCTGCTTTTGGAGAATTTTAAATTATCAATAAATAATGTGTTACTATCATATTGTTCATCCTCCTCTGTTCCTCAGGCCCTACACCCTGTAAGGTGACTAAACACACAGCTATATTACACAAAAATCAGGTCTTACACACCAATACAAGATGCAACAGCCATTCCAAGAAAGACATAAGGTTAATTTACAATACAGAAAAGATTATCCCAAAGTCAGTATCAGTTTTATTCCATGCTGTTTTCTCTTTTAACAACAAGACAAAGTAATTAGTGACCAGGAAAGCAGAATTGTAAGTACACGAGGTCAGCTTGACAAAAGGGAAGGAAGAGAAGGAAGCATCCGTTCTATTTTCTAGACTGAAGATAGAGACAAGGAAGTGAAAGGGTCTGTTGCAGTTTGCAGACAGCACATCTCTTATCTTACTTGTGTCAGCAGACCTTCTATCTCTTCTGCTGGACCGCTTCCATAGAAATTGACCCCACCTATTACGGAGATGGGTCTTCTTTTTCGGCCTCTGTGGTAGCCTACTGTACTGCTTTGGATCACAGACCCGACGGAAGCCAGTCCTGGCTGATTTTCTCCATCCACGCAGTCTGTCTTCTGAGACTCCACTGCAACCGCATCTTCTGGTATAGAGAAACTTCTGATGGACATTTGGCCATAGTCTGAGAGAGGTCTGGGCCGAGATCTTTTTCCAGAGCCCCATCTCCTGGGTGTGACCTTTTGTGTTTCTGTCTTTACTTCATCCTGGGATGGAGACCTCTTCCAGTGCTCCTCAGAAACAACCTTTTTAAATGTGAACAAGTCAAATAAGCCACAGAATTTTTCTGACAATCATTTGTGAGTTTTTCATATGGCAGATCAACTTAACATTGCTATAAAGAGTTAACCATAAATACAACACATGCCACTGACAACTCCGGAAGAGAGAAGCTTTGCAAAGGAAAGACATGGTGATACTTGTGCTGAGTAAGGTTAACACCACCCCACCATTAGCACCTCTTCGGCAAACATAACTAATTACACTAAAACTCACCTATTACCTCAGTACAGACAGGTCGTATCATAAACACCGTACTCACTGAATGGTGTCTTGGAAAGACAGCTCTAGCACTCACAGGACTTGTTCCTGTGCACAAGGAGATGTTATATTTACCACTGGTTAAAATGATTCAACCAGCACGCTGTGCTTCTGGACTTTTTACCCAAGGCCTGTAGCGACAGGACAAGGGCAACAATTTTAACCTGAAAGAGGGTAGGTTTAGATTAGATACAAGGAAGAAGTTTTTCACTGTGCGGGTGGTGAGGCACTGGAACAGGTTGCCCATGGAAGCTGTGGATGCCCCATCCCTGGAGGGGTTCAAGGCCAGGCTGGATGAGGCTTTGAGCAACCTGGGCTAGTGGAGGGTGTCCCTGCCCATGGCAGGGGGTTGGGACTGGATGATCTTTAAGGTCCTTTCCAGCCCAAACCATTCTACGATCTATGACATTCCTCCGCTTTACCTCTACTCAGTGACAAAAATAAACAGTAAGGCTGCTGTTGGACTGCTTGCTGATCCCATGTACCTGTAAGCCGATACCAAAATGAGCCGTCCCGTTCCCTCCTCCCGCTCACTCCCACACTCTCACTGCGGTCAGATGTAGAGATTGTGCAAATTGGGTGAGCGAGCTCATCCCGTTTGGAAGGGAAAAGCTCATTTGTGTGTGCTCAGGGAGGTTATAGTCATACAGACTAGAACCAGAGATATATTATAACACAAACAGAGGAAAAACTGATGTCTTTAGAGAGGAAGCTTGGAAAATGAGCGTGTTGCTCCTATTTAACAGCACATCTGGCTCACGGAGGTTAACACCCACAGGTATCATCATTGCACTGGTACTACAAGTTTGGAAAGAAAATAACCTCAACTGAAATACTTGTTAGAGGGAACATTTTTAAGGATTTCAATGCATTTGGAGTAATACCACTGTAAACTTTTCTAGCAAAACACTGCAGTTTTAAAGAAAAAATACTGCATGTAAAATTTATATTCCCGTTTCCGTCAAATTTCCAAATTCTCAGCATTTCCTTGGCGTTTCCTGGCTCCTCTATAAAAACAGAAAAGAAACAGAAAAAGGAATATGGGTGTTTCTAGGCTGGGCGGCAGCTTGCATCAATGCCTGATGAAGTGAACGACAAGTGAAGCCTGCCCCAAGTTCTCATACAAATTATGAAATAATTCTGACCTTTTTTTTGTAAAAAAATCAGCTTGCTTCTTTATTAGGACACCTTTAGACTACCCAAATGCATTTCTGATGATGTTCAAAGCTAGGAAGTATTCTAAAAAAGAGAGTCATCATTTTGTCTGGCTACATTTTGCTCATCTGTTTCAGACCACATGAAGGCACTTCAGGTACTACAATATTCAAAACAATCATCCAGCCCAGAATCAGTCTTTTACAATGATGCCTGTGACAGAGGATTTATCTTCTGTCACCTTCGTCTCAACCTACCATTTTCGATCAGCCCAGTACAACTCTGATGAGCCTTTTTTAGAAGGTCACCTGGTACAGTGGGCAGATTTTGCTTTCTGCTTGAAAGAATTTAAGACAAATTTCATTGAATGAAAGCACTTTAGCTACTAGGCAGAATTTAATATTAAGCAGTTGGCATTTTAACATGATTACTGCAATTAAAGCATGAAAAATGATCCATGTCATACATTGCTTTATATTCAATAATTTAACTTACAGTATGAAATGTATTCTAAATAGAGCAATTGTATAAATTCTGATTTCTATGGTGTCACCCCTGTCACTCAAGCATGCTTCAGCTTCTCTGCAGATTTTAACTCAGGACCAGGTTTAACAGTATAAGCAATTCAGGAGAGTGACTCCCTGGCTGGAGCACCAGCACAGCTTCAGAGAAGCTGTCCCTAAAACAGAGCCCCTCCAAGGTCAGAGCAGCAAAATCACCGGTTAAATAAGGTTCTTACCTCAGAATCAGACACAGGTAAAGGGTCTCCACATATGCAGTGACTGAGAAAGGAGCTCATGAGAGTCATTTGATGCTTTTGTTTTGCAAAGGCTTGTCCGTAAGAGCTACAAATGTGAGCACACTCTGTGTAACCAGATGAAGTTCATCCCATGATCCTGTACTTTTGGACTGAGGGAACGACACGTCACATGTCATCTCCTAATCTGCTTTTTACACCCTTATCTTGAGCAATAATATTTGCAAAGAGAGGACTGCTCTCCTTCTGCAGCACTCCACCTACAGTAGCGACCCACATGACAGCCAGAGCAATCTCTGCTGTGCCATAAACAGTGCTGAAGGACGCGTACGTTTAGGCTTAGATCTAGAAACTGCACTGAAGAATAAATACTAATAAAACAGAAAACATAATCCTCTCACTGCGAAAATCAAAGGAATCCAGACTGATAACCTCACATTTCTCTAAGTGACCTACTCAGGCAAGACCTGGTCAAGTGACTGCTTACTGGCAGGAATTAAATGTCCAGCACACAACTCATGGGCTCCACTATTGCAGTCACTTCAGCATAAGTGTGATCATTGACACCAATGAAAAAATTCTGAGGAAACAATTTTCTTCCACCTCTCACTGGCTTTATACTGGTGCCACTGATTTCAGGTGACCTTCTCTTAAACCTTTATAAGTGAAATCAGGTTTATGTTATACAATTATTATTGGTAACATCTACAGACATGAGTGGAGATATACATGGCACGTCATACAGAATGAAAAGGAAAATGTCATGCACTGACTCATGCACTATAAGTGTTGGTAAAATATTTCAAGATTTCTGAGAAGTTAAGGTCTAAGCTGAATCCAGGCTGGATTTTCTGCAATTCTTATCTGCTAGTCTAGCAACAGCACAGGATCACCATTAGAGTATTCCTCTTGTCTTTTAGGCTACATCCTCAGTTAGGTTTCTTCTAAGACTGCAAACACAAACAGCTCTACTTATTTATGCTAATGCAAATGTATTCATTTTGTCTGGACAGCTGAATTCCTACCACAGCATACTAGTTCAGTTGTTGTATTTCAATCATTTTCCTTTTTTCTGACAGCAGTATATCTACAAATACAACCATTTAAAATGAACATCTACTTCAATCCAGGCTACACTTTAATTTGCTATTGTTCCTATGTAATATGCCACTTTTAGGGTGGGATTCAGCTCCAGATTCCCACATCTTAATTTTTTTATATCTGCAATGGAGATGTTAACGCTGTCATTGTAGCCTTTAGAAACCTGGGGTGGAATTTTGTTGCCTGAACATAGGCACCCACGGCCATTTCAAATGTCCTAAAGGATCTAAAATATCTCCACATACCATACATCATGCAAGTGGTGTGGGCCATCCAGAAGTAGTCCCTGGAAACGAGGAGGAACAAATCCGGGCACCTCCAGCAGCACTGGCTGCTTATGTTCAGGCAATCGAGCTGAGCCCCCACACAAGACTGTCAGCCAAGCCTACAGAGCATTATGGGCAGGAATCAGGTGCCCAACCTGGATTGCAGGCAGATGTAGGTGGCACTACAACCTTGTTCCCCAATCTTGTGGGGAACCCATCACTTGGTCCCTGTCTCCTACTCCAGCAAAATGCAGCTTGCCCACAAGCTTGCTCTCCAGCTGTGCACAGCTGTTTTGGATACCTGCCCCTCACTGCACTTGTCAGCTATCTTTAGGTAACTTGGCGGAGCTCCAGGTGCCACTTTCAGGTGTGCTGTTGAGGTGTGTTGTGCTCCCCAGGGCCCCCCCGCCACGCTGACCAGGCCACGGCAGCAGCTTTCCCAGGCTGCTCCCAGGCAGACAACGACACTGCGGAGTCTGAGCCCAGCCAGACCAAACCTCTCCTTCGCCTGGGCCCAGACTGATTTCCCAATCCAGGTACAGCAGCTTCAAGGACTTGCTCATGATCTCACTCAACTTGACCTGGCACTGGTACAACCCTGCTGCATTCAATGGCACCTGACCACTGTTGGCATTCCCGGTTACTCATTAATAGCAATGTAAGCAACATCAGCACAGGTGTTTAACCTCTGAAATGCCAGCTTAGCCCTCAGAGCCAGATGAGAGCCAGGTTCTGCAACTATCACCCAGACCACAGCATATATTTGATAAACTCAGCACCCAAAGTGGTCTTCAGAGGGACCGCTGCCCAAGGAACATGTTCTGTACAGTGCCAATGAAGTGTTCCTTATATTGATGCAACTTTTATCAGTGAAATGGCAAAAAATTGTCAGGACCTGAAATGGCACGGCAGGACTTCTGCTGGCACAGTTACACCAACCATGAACCACTTCATCCCCTACCTGACCACACTCTCAAAGTCTGACACAACACAGCCCACGGTGGCCAGCTTGCTGCTGCTGGGTGTGCTTGTGAGCACTGACATATTCCTGCCACCATGATGGCAAAGGAAAAACAATCCCTGGGTGAGTTTTTGTTAAGGTGTTTATGCCAGTAAACTCCCTCATGAAAACAGAATCACCACTCTTACAAACGTGCCGATGCCTGTGTACATTGCTGAGGCTCCCTGCTCACTATTCTGCATTTCAACCCCTACCATTACCTGTTTGGATTTTTTAAATTTGATTTTTATGTTCTAAATCTACAATTAATGCTTCATAATTTATACATATAAACAAGCATGGCAGTATAAGGGGACACTTGAATCTCCTGAAAGTTTCTTCTCTACCTGGCAATCCGCTGGGAAGTCACAGATAGGTGCCTCTTGGACAAGGACCCCGAGCCCTGTGGGTCTCCAGCGGAAAGAGCATCCTGTTCCCTTCTGCCTTAGCTCCACAATATGTTGCTGTGCTTCTTGTTTGAGTAGCCCTGTATTCCTGAGCTGCCTGGCTGAAACGCTGCCTTTTTCTAATCCAGAGAAAGGACATATTAAAAATCTAATAATGTCTTTACAAGAAATGCATATTAATTTCCAAATGCCACTTATTAAAGGTGTGATAAATGAAACAGATGATAATTCTGGCTGAGAAAAAGTTACAAGGAAAACCTGAGCAGGCTGAGAAGTTTCATAACACAATTACTACATAATAAAAATCAGTCATGTTCTTCTGTAAATGATGAGGCTTAAAAGCCTCACAGTATTTGCGCTATGTCATGTAGGTATCTCTGTATTTGATCACGAGTACACATTTCTGTGTACATTTAGGTATCTATATAAAAAAGTACAAACTTCTTATGCTAGGAATGACAGCTATATGTCAGTATCATAATTGGTGACTATTAAAAATAGCTGTTATTTCTGTGTAACACAGTAACTGCCAAATGCTAGGAACTCAGTAGTAATATTAGAATTTATTTTTCAGTTCATATCAGTCACCAAAAATATAAAGGACCAAGTGATCATGACCTAGTGGCCATAAATTATTTTATCACCTTCACTTAACAGAGTAAAAGTCCGAACAACGTGTCTCCACCCAGGTACATGATAAAAGGCAACCTTTGCACTTTTTCTTGTTGCTAAATAGCAGTGGGGGAGCATCAACTGAAGTTCATTTATCATCACGACTAACTGAGGTCAAAAGCTTGTTTTATGTTTCATGGACATGATCAATATTTCTATTTGCAAACTGTTGTGACAGACACAGAGATCATAAAACTCTGGATATAATACAGCCTCTCAGAAAAAAATATACTTATTGCTTTCTTTCCAGATTTTATAAAAAGACCCTGAAGTGTTAAGAGAGCCCAGTGATGCCCTGTTGATCCAACAGGCTGAGCTTCCAACAGTGATACCATCACAGCAATAGTCACCATGGAAAGGATTGCTTTTACCATAGAAAAAAGCATCAATTCAGTCAGTGTTTGTATCTTTTATCACAAACTAGCCAGAATTATTAAACCAGTCTAATTCACTTACAGGAAAAAAATTTCCATCTGTTCCTTTCTAATTAATATTTGCACTAAATTCTTTTTCTTTACATCCCGCTGCCTCCTCTGCCACTAGCATCTTTTCATTAGCCTTTGAGAAGACCCCAAATAAATGCACAGAATAGCCAGTGCTATTCAGCCAGTGGTCTGAATAAGATCTGTGAAACAACTGCAAAAAAAACTGTTTCAGAACATACACATTTACACCTATACAAAAAAGCAAAGCAGAAGAAATCAAAGAAATACATCATATTTAAAATTTAAAATTAAGTTTTAGCTGCTTGGAAGTTATAAACATTATAGCAAGATAATCTGTCTTTTCTTCCCCCCTCTCCAAAAACTGGGTGGAACCACAGCTTAAAAATTTTCAGACCACTGCTTCAAAGGGGAACCCCCTAAAAGAATACCACTACACTGTACTAGTACGAGCTCCTAGAATGCATGCAGGAAATACTATGCACTGTAATAAAGGAAAATTACATTATGGTGCCTTGTAATACGGTAAAATAAATCCTCATTAGCAACACAAACTACTGTGGTAAAACACTAATTTTGGAAGTTTTAGAAACTTTAGAAACTGGAAAAAAATATATTGTTCTACTCTTGGGATTTGTCGACACCAAAGCAATTGTGGTGTTTTAACTAATAAATGCCTATAAAACCTTAAAGGACCAGGCTACACAGAGACAAGCCCAGACAAAATTTAGCCATATAATTCTAAGGCATTTTTAATGCAGGTTTGCTTCATTTAACCTGAACCTTGAAAGCCTGCTTATCACAATCAACAAGCATAATGCTTTCCCTCTCAGCAACATGCCTTACCAAGATTAGCAAGTTCACCTTTATAATATCCACACTTCACAGATAAGGAGCAGACACAAAGCAGTTAAGTCACGTAAACCACAGAGGAAGCACAGGGCTGAACTGGAAATGACAAGCGGATCTCATGACTCCCAAATCTGTTCTTCAGCCTCAAGGATTTCCTTCATCCTCTCCTCTTAACTCATTTCCAAAACCAAAATCGCTAACGCATTTCCCACTGGAATAGGGGAGTTTGCAGGGAAATGTATTTGCTTTGCAGAAATAATCTCATCAGTCATATAAAAATGCAAGTGTGCTAAAACCAGAAAACTATTTCCACTAGTTTTCTGGTGATTGATACTCGGGGACGGCTGGATGATGCTCTAATACTGTGTCTGAACTGGAACAGCAAGCACGCAGTGTGTAGTAAAGGAGTATTCATATCCTCCGCCTCTTTTTAGAAGATGTATAGGCATTAATTAATAACCCTAAGTAAATCCCTAATTTCTAAATTGATTCAGAACACAGTAACAGGTCTGAAAAAAAAAAAAAATCAATTTTCCCTTTCTTTGGCAAAACAACTTTTTCCAGGCTGTTTTTGTAATATCTGCTGGTGAACCTCAAAAGCCCGATGATAACCACAGGTTGAAAGTGGAACTTTATGCTAACACAGCAACCCATAAAAAGCCATAAGCCTTTGTGTCTCTTCAGCAGTCCTCCAGGCAGAGGTCCTCTGGCTCTCCCCCCCTCTCCACCCTTCCAGAGCAAAGCCTCATCGTTCCTGCCCCAGCCCAGCCATGGGCCAGACCCAGCAGCAGTCACAGCCTCCAGCTTGCCCAGGGTGGAGCTGCCTTGGGCAACTCCATGCCCACAAACTATCACTTCCTAGAGCGCGGAGTAAGGGTGAGGCTGCTGTGGCTGAGCTTGGAGTAGGAAGAGTTGAGGCTTCTGTGCATGGTCTCCTCCAGCACCTGGCGGGTCTGCCAGCCTGCCACCACATCCCACTCAGCATCCCGGCACCACGAGCAGCACAGCAGCCTCCGGGTGCCAGAAAGGGGAAACGCAGATGGCTCAGAGGAAACTCTGCAGCTGCCTCTACTCAATTTGGACATTGCAACCTCCCTGAGCCACGAAAGAATAAAAAAAACAAATTACACGGCCAGAAGTGCCATTCCACTCTCTGGGGTACTGTTACTCCTGATCCCAGGGTGAGCAGCACCTGGATATTATTGAGGTGTCAGAGGAGAGCTACCACAGAATCAAACATCAGGCACTCTGGAAAGGCAGAGGAGCACAAATGCAGTAAGGAAAGGGAGCAGCTTGCCCTGGGGCTAACTGCAGTGGAGCCCATCTGAGCTCCTCCTCTCAGCATCCACAGACCCTTTTGCAAGGGTGACAGTAACTCCTGTTATTACCCCGCAGTTTTCAGGAATGGACAATTTTATTCAGCAGTGCAGAGTTACTTGGTCTAAAATTAAACCTGATCAGTAATTTAGATTACTGTCACCACTGCTTTGTTTTTCTTCTTCCTAGCAGAGGATACAGCAACAAATTATTACAGGCTGTACTGAATGGCAGACAGCTCTCCTGCAGAGAGCTGGAAGAGTTTTTGCTGTGACAGGAAGATATTAATGTCCTTTGAGGGTTCCCTCTACATCACCGCAGTGATTGGTTCTGCAGTTTGTAGCAACGCATAGTGGCTCTGGGCAAACGCTCCTGGAAGTTGCTCTTTGAACAACTGTGGAGACTTTGTGTGAACGTATCCTGACCTGGCAGAGAAGCTCAGAAAGTTTAGTGTAAATACAATGTCACTCAGTCTAATTGAAACCTCAGCTTGCTGTCAGAGATGCTGTTGAAAGCCTGTTACAGCACTCCACGGCTCTGTCCCCAGGCCCTGTAGACAGCAGGACCAGAGTGCCACTGGAGTGGCAGCCCTTGCTCCAAATTACAAGCCCCATAGGAGTAAACTCAGTTTAAGAAATTCCCCCCCCCTTATTTACTTTACTTAAACATCCTTCACAGTTTAGCACATTTTCAATTATACAGATTAAGCTACATTCTAAATTGCATGCAGATGAACCAGAGGTTCAGAGAGCTGAAACCAGCTAGCTCCCAGCAGCCGTGCTCATGCCCAGACCCACAGCACTTGGGGAGCTCATGGTGGGTACCAAGGATGCCCATCCTCAGCTTCAGCTGCTGCAGGCTGCTTGTTGGTATTGGCCATGTCCATGTCCAGCCCTTTGGTCCTTCACCATGAGGACATTTTCTGAAGCAAGAAATAGGAAGGATGAACAATGAGGACAGAGCCAAATCCTCTCCATATTCCCACCTGTACAGCTCTTCTTCCTCTTCTCCTCCATAAGCAGTTCCCCAAGTTAAGCCATCGGTGCTCAGTATTCAGAGCCCAGAGATGGGGACAGACCAGCTCATCCCTGCCAACAGCTGAGCGCCGGGGGACTGCACGATGTGGATTAGTTGGATCACTGACTTTCACATGAGTCAACAGACAGGTCTTAGAACTCTTAAAATACAATCTGCAAATGTAATGTGACTCAACTCTAATTACAGCAGCGTTACCTCTTCACTGTAATTTAACCTTCCTTTAGAGTCATGCAGATAAGGTTTTTCAGTAATAAAAAGTCTCGTTTACTGTGAAGCCAGATGCCAGCAAGGCAACTTAAACAGCACGCGCTCTAAGAGCTTGTGAAAGACTAGGTGAAACGTCAAATAACTTGATTTGTCTTTTTTGCAGCCATTTTAGCACAGTGTTTTGTTCAGGCAGCCTTAGCGGCTGACATCTGCCAGTCCAAAGCAGAGTTTAAATTTTCTTTATTTACAGTGACATGGGGCTTTCCTTTGCGAAAGTAAAGACTATGTGAAACAGCCCAAATACAAACCTGTACTTAACCATCTCCCCATGCTACTTAAAAGCAATATATTGAATGTAAGTGACAGTGGCATAAAGCAGAGACTGGGAAAGCCTGGGCTGTCACAGCCGAGCTTTGGTGACTCACACCTCTACCTTCAGAGCTGAGGCGTGGATCCAGGCTGTACTTAGTAGCTCTTCCCTGGGAAGCAACCTCTGGCACGACCAAAAAAACAGAGAAGACCAAACACCCCGCCCCCCTGCTTCAGTCCAAATCTTGCATTTCGGCGAAACCAACGAAGTGCCAGGATCTCAAGACTGAATGACATAGGGAAAAAAAAATCCCCCAAAACATACGTTCAGGTAAATGGGTAGATGCCCTTGTGCAAACACTGGAAAATCAGCTTTGCAGCACTGGGGAAACACAAAGTAGAAACGTTTAGTTTCCACATCTGGGAAAATACAGAGATGGACCAAGTTCCACAGATTGCATTTGCCAACTAACCTACTAGATGAGTGGGTAAGGGAATAAACTAGATTTGCTTCTAGTTACGGCAGCCAGTCCTGCCTGAAACAAGAAAACATTTGAGCCTGACTGCTTAGCACCTTGTCAGGTTTGTACTGAAATACGTCTCCAAGCCACAGGTATTTTAGTGCCTGTACTGGAATGCATACTGGCTTTTAGATAAAATCCATACAGAAAAGAAGATGCATGAAACATGGAAACATTGCAGATCTGTCTGCCAACACTGTGTATTTAAGGTTCAGGCAAAGTCTTAAGAATTTGGGATTTGCATGGCTCAGCATTACATTTCAATTGATTGCTGAGAATGAACCAAGTGCTTGACTGTCACAGGAACAACTTGAGGGGTGGGTACAGCTCTGCAACGCCGAGGTGTAAGGTAGAACTAAAACTGAATTGTAGTCAAAAGTTCAACCCCCAATGACCTCATTGTGTGAGTATGCGGCATTCATAGAAGTGCCTGCGGGCTGAATAAACTCCAATTAAAAAATAATCTGGCATATGTATCTTTGGTACCAAGCTACCTCCACACTGGGGGAAACATGCTGTAAAGGAGGAGGAAATGAGCAATGAAACCCTCCAAAGAAATGGCAGGGAGAAACCATACCCCTCTCCCTGTTTCATAGTCACTCTTGAACGCCACAGCTTTAGGGTTGTGTATGGGATGAGGAGCAGGCGTGGAAAAAAGAGAGCACAGAGTTTACACCCCATGCGTAGTAAGACAGAAGTAAACCCTGTGCTGCACAGCTCCTGCTTCCAATCCACAGCTACCACCTCCAAAAGCTTTGCTTTTTTGGGTCAGAAGAGAGGTCTGGATGCAGCGGCATCATTTGGGTGGGCACAGTTGGTATGTCATAGACAGAGGGCTCCAGGTAGTGCTTAGAGCAGAGAGAGGGTGCTACAGTCCCTTGCTGCTGCCCCAGCAGCCAAGAAGTCCATCCCCTGGCCACCATTCCCTTCACTTCCCCCAAGGCTCCATCCTGCACCGGCCGCCTGCCCTCCACACAAACCCAGAGCTGCCACCAACGCACACTCCATGCTTCGGACAACTGAAGGGAGCACTAAAATGCACCCAGCATTAACCTAAAGCATGGTATAATAGAAAGAGAAAGTTGAAATTGCATGCTAGATAATAATAGAATGTGGTGTTAAAATTAAAACTGCAGCAACCTTCATCCACCCAAAGTACACACTCATTTAAAAACTGCACAGGAGCCAAGGGGAGGGACACGCCAAGCTTCTCTTGGGTCGTGATCGCAGATCACCACTAGATGGTAGGTGCGTAGCGTTAATTCTGCTCCCGTTTCATTCCCGGACTGACATCCTCTCGCCCCTTTGGCAGTGTGAAGGCAGCTC
This sequence comes from Syrrhaptes paradoxus, assembly GCA_013400615.1. NCBI lineage: Eukaryota > Metazoa > Chordata > Aves > Pterocliformes > Pteroclidae > Syrrhaptes > Syrrhaptes paradoxus. Next base: position 66,239 of record VZTO01010917.1, read on the forward strand.
CTCACATACCCTTTTAAGTGAGTGCTTTGGAAAACATGGGTGGCTGGGGCAACTCTGGGGCTCCAGAAGAGGAATAACCTCAGAGCCCAAGAGGAGTAACCCCAGAGCCCAAGAGGAGTAACCCCAGAGCCCCAGCAGTTACACTCATGGGGTTTATTTTTCCATTCTTACCGGAGCTACAAGAACTACAATAAACAAACTCACTTTTCTCCAGCAGAAGGGCAATATTGATAAGCTCTGCAACCATTTACAGTTACTTTGCAAAAACCATGCCAAGCTTTTAAAAGTAAGCCGGCTTCACAGACTTTATAAGACTTTACAGCATGAAAGGCTGAAGTTTGTGCAGCTGCAACAATTGCCTTTGTCTGTCTCGTACCTGAGGTATAAAATACTTTTAGTCAAACTGAGGTGGCTTAAAAGATATGTCAGCTTTATTTTGTAAATGGTTTCCATATTCATATTCAGAGGGATTTTTGCCCTGGTGCATTTTTCCCAATGAATATCAAACCTTCCTCTGCTTTCTCACCCTGAATAGCTCAAAAGCACATTACTGCACATTGCCAGGGCTGAGGTGAGCCACACCATCTCCCGCTGGTGCAGGACACATCTGACAGCTCTTCACCAGCACTGCCAAATCATCACAGCTGCTCCAGTTCCCCCTGCACAGTGCTTTAGGTAAGGGCACAGGGTTATCACGCAACCTTGCCCGAGAGGTGCTGCAGCACATCCACCCATCTACTGGGAGTATGCAGTCATGCATTAGGTGCAGTGAAATGCTGATGGCTTCACGAAAACATGAGCAGCAACACACTCAGCCCAGCATGTAAAGTACTGCTGTTCGAAACTTGCAGGCAAATAAACACCCAGACAGTTTCCTCTCAGCATGGCCATCATTACACACTGAAAACAGCAGGTACAACTGAACGCTTACACCTCTGTATCTTCCACGCCACACTGCTCTACAAGTACCACCAACATACTGCAAGGCTTCCACAAGCAAAATGTTTTACACTGAATCAACACAACTTTAAGACACACAGACTTTTCAGAGACCTTTCAGCTTGGAAGGAAGCACAGCCAGACCCTGCTCGGGCTGGTAAAATCTGACAAGACCACATGACAAGGTGGTGTATCTGCAGGGTGCAGTAAGTTGCCCTTGAAAACGTACACAAACAGCTTTGCTGCCAAAACTTTCTTTGACATTAATGCACAAAGAAAACATAATTTGATGTTAGCATCCAAAGATAATATATTAAAGGAAATAATTGCTGTCAGCAGATTTTAGTAATAACAAGCCATCAGTATTCAGATTATTTTGCATTGTTTGCATTGCTTTGCATTAATAAAAAACAAAACGTGATAGATATATAAGCAGCTTCTAAAGGATTTTTGTTTCTTTCTTACCTCTTCCTTTTTCTCTTCAGCACCAGAGGCTAAATTGAGGCTCAGCTGAGAGTGGCTGCTTATGCCACTGTCTTCATTTCCATCATCGTAGTACACAGTTTGCACTGAGTCCTGGAAGCAAACAGGATTCCTGCCCAGCTTCAGCCCCGGTACCTCAACTCTCTCCTCGCTCTCCGAGGAGCTCAGTGACATGGTGCTGTGATGGTTGGGGCACTGGAAATTCATACTGCACTTGACCTTCTCTGCAGTGGGACTCTGAGGCTTTGGAGTAGTTGGCCTGACTGGAACATGAGGGTTTTCAGCTTCATACGTAAACTGCTGGGTAGCTTTTGGTTCATCCCAGTCCAAATAAAACACTTCATTGGGAAATGGACTAATGTCATTCAGTGTGGGTGATAAACTATCAGAGTCTGGGATACCTGATGACGTCCTGAGGCTTTTGTCTTCAGCAACAGCTGCATTCACTTCAGCTTCTTTATCCTGAGCAGCTGCAGGGCTTTGCAGGCAAGGTATTCCCGGCAAGGAAGAGTCTGGACTAGATACTGGGGAGGTGCATCTCTTTCTGTCATGATCTGTGCTGCTGGAGACTCTGCGGGAGTAGTCATCGTGCAGCCTGCTGTTTGACCTTGTTCTCTGGGACTGCTCACTGGGAGAAGGAGCCATGCTCTTCGGAACATCCTTCTTCCATGCAACATCCGTAACATTACTGACAAGTTTCAAAACTCGGTCAAAATCCTTTGCCCTGATAGGGCTCTTCCATCGCTTGGATCTCCTCTCAGGGTTCCCACTGGTTTTGTCCAAGTCAGCGGAAGTTACACTCACAGTCCTTGGTGGTATCTGTTTTTCATTTGCAACCTTGAGGTCAGCGAGGTTTGAAGTGGACTTCCGCTGGAATGAGCTTTTTTTCAGAAAGTTCAAATTATCCGAACTTTTGCTTCTCCGATAAATGATCCTGTTGTTTTCAGAGTCTTTCACCAAAATTTCACAGATCTTTGTCTCTGCAGTGACAGGTGATGTTGGCCTTGTACAGTTGTGATGACTCTGACCTTTATCCGTGTCCAGCAAGTTTATGCGGCCAGCACCATAAGCCCGCCTGATGCTGCGTGAGCGGTGAGTATTCCTCAGGAAAGACTCGTCGCTCTCCTCCGCATCAGAGCAGTCAGAAGCTAAACCATCCACTGTGTTCTGAAAATCATGTAAAGGCCCCGAGTAGGAATACCTGTTAGTGTGAACTCTCACCACTGCACCATTTGAACCATGTTTGCCTATATCGTTCTCATTTAAGATGTCTGAACATTCCCTTGTTTGAATTCCTTGAAGAACTGAAGATTTCAACTTCTTAAAAGATCCCATTTTTCTGATGGAAGACAAAGCATTCCACGTGGAGGAGTTGCCCATCAAAACCAGAGACTGAGGCCTGTCAGAGCTGGAATTAGCCCGTTTCCGAGGGGTGGTGAAAAAGCGCATGATTTTGGAAGGGCTGAGTTTGTCCTCTTGAATTTCTTCCTCGTGACTGTTGCTGGTGCTGTATCCCCCATTGTGGCTGACACAGGTAGTCTGGCTTTGGGGATCTTTATTATCCATAACTATACAAGTAACGGTGGTGCCATTTCCACAGCCATTTGGAAACGTTGTCATGCTCTCGAGGCTGTACGCATGGAGTCGGAGGCTGGGGTAGCTCAGAGTGCCGCTGCTGTCTCCACCAGCTGACCTCGCTGCCTCTGCTTCATCCGCTGCACCTTGCTCTGTCTTGCTTTCACATCGACTGGGTGAGCTGAGCTCCTCAGGCTGCACTGCCTGCATCGGGAAAACAAAAGCAACCATTACAGAAATTTCCTTATGAAGTCCCCAACTAAAAGCAGTTTGAGCCCCAGTGTAGGAAATAAAGGCATGCAGAAAAAGAAGTAGTTCTTTTTAGCCAAACAAAGGTGGTGAGGAGAAGACATTAATAACTCTTTCAAAGTATAATTGCATTCATTAGCAATTCAAGAGACCAGAATAATTTCAATATGTACTTGTTTTTCTAATGTTTAATAACCTAATAAATTCAATATGACTACCACACCTACCTTACAATGCTAAACATATTCCCCACACACATTTAGAGGAACCCCCAACATATCCATCCAGTCTTCCTCCTCACAGTGCTCAGCACTGAACTGCGAGACACACAAGTTTTCATCCAAAAAACTGAGCACATCCATCAAGGGCCACCTAATCCTCAATCAGTAGGCAATTAAGAGGAAAACATACACATTTTTCCTACACTTGCTGCTGTCAGAAGGCTGCAGGACACTCTCACAGGTAACAGATAAACCTAAGTGCACCGCAAAGTATTTTTCTCTAGCTGAAGAAAACAAGATTCAGAAGTGCACAGAGCCAGAAGCCAGCCTATGCTGTCATGACAGTCCAGTGAAAACTTTAATTCGGAAGTGACCAGAGTCTCTGTCCCTGGGATGTGCTGAGCTGGGAGATCCAGCAGCCCAAGCCATGGTGCCGGGGAAAGCTGAGTGGGGACCCCGGCCGTGCCTCCCCTACCCCGGCCAGGGGTCTTTGCCGGGCAGGCAGGTGCTTGCACCACCATGCTTCCAACGCCCAGAAACCCCTGGGATGTCCAGTTCAAACCTGGCACCATCTTTAAACGAGGGTCATGGCACGGGCCAGCGCGATCTTCACACACCTACCACTGCCGGGGGGTGGGAGGGGATCTACCCCCGTCCCCACCCTCACCCCCCTTGTCCTTGGTAGAGGGACAGAGGTAGCCCCGGCCTCTGTCTCCTTCCTACCCAAGTGGCCGCGGGGACGTGGGGGTGGCAAGCGGAGGGGGCCGGGCGAGGCGGGGGCGGGCGGCAGAGTCCCCGCAGGCTGCAGGCGACACAGAACCCTGTCGGGGTTTTTCATCGCGACGCGCCTGGAGCCGGCGGGCCCCGGGAGCAGCCGCTCCAGCTCCGCACAGGCGATCCCCGACCACCACGTGAATCGCGGGAGTTTCGGAGCTCGGATCCACCGGTGTTAAGGCTGCTCCTCCTCAGGGCACTTTAAAAGAAGTTTTGCGAGCCTCCGTCCCTCTGGGGATAAAAGGATTTTCTTGTGTTTCAGCGAGACGCCTGAAATCTCCCCCGCCGCTGTTTTTAATCCCCCCCATTCACAGGGTAGCGGCGGGAGCCTGCCGGGCTGCAAAGCCCAGCACAGCCGGGCCGAGCTGAGCCGAACCGAACCGAGCCGGGCTGAGCTGAGCCGAACCGAGCCGAGCCGGGCCGAGCTGAGCTGAGCCGAGCCTCCCCCCGCCGCCGCGGTACCCGGGGCCGGACAAAAGCCCGCCGGGCACCGAAAGCTCGGCCTGCCCTTGTGCTCTTGTACCGCTCCCAAATTTCCATACAGAAAAAAAAAAATAATAATAATAATAACGAGAACAAGGCGCTGCTCTGGTCAGAGTAGTTCCAGAGAAAGCGGGTTTGGGAGAAATTGCACCTAAGCGGGCAGCAAGGGAGCGGCAGAGAGGCAGGAGAACAAATGCAATGCAATGAAAAAACCAGCGCGGAGCCTCCAACAACTTCCCCGCGATGCTCCCGCTGCCGGGAGGCGACTCCCGGAGCAGCGCCCTTACCTGGGGGGAGCCGAGGGACCCCGTGGCCGCCGCAGCGCGTCCCCGCCGCCGCCCGCTCCCGCATCGCTATGGCAGCGGCCGCCGCGCGGGGCGGGGGCGGGCGNCGGCCTCGGTCCCCCGCCCCGACAAGGTCTGCTCGGCTCCGCCCGCCCCGACGTGGCTCCTCCTAGTAAGCCCAGAGTAATTTTACAAAGCCTGGGATCATCTGTCACTCTTTTTCGTGCTAGCAAAGGATTTTTAGTACTAGGTGTATATTTGATAACAAAACAATCCTCACCATAGAAATGTATTTTCATTTAGTGTTGAAGTTGGACTGGGGCCTCATTGCCAAACACAAATTTCTTACTGGAGAACAAATCAGTGTATTTTCCTAAGCATGGTTGGCTTTACTAAGCTTAAGGACATAGATGCTGGAAAAGAAGTTCTTGCCATCAGCAGGCTCTTTCAGGTGCTCATGCTTGCTTCCCAGGCAGTCTCTCAGTCCCAAATTTGGCCAACTTTTTGGTTTGCCACCATTCCTCAGAGTTAGCAGCAAGAACAACGTTCTGTGCACAATCTGAACAGTGTTCATACGCTACAGGGAAAATTTTCTGAGGCGATGTCTTGCAGCTCCATGCCATGACTGCTGACAAAGAGCCACAACAACTGGCAGTCCTTGCTCAAGCAGTTCAGTGTCTGAAGATATTTCTGTGCTTGCATTGGAGCTGTAGGCGTAACTAAAACTGTTTTAATGTACTCCACGTAAGAGGCAAAATGAAAATGGAACAACACAGAGTGCATGGCAGAACAGACACTCTAAAGAAGTAACAAAGTCTGTCAGCCCCACTGCCTCTCCTCCGAGACTGGTGTGACTGTACAGGCTGTAATTACCTCTCCGGAGAGCAGTGCAGACATACTCTCAAAGGCAAGGTGTAGTTAGGGGATGAGACAAACAAATGGGTCTAAGGGATGTAGGTCAAATGAGGTAGCAAATAACTCTGGGAGCGACCACAGGATTCTCCGGCAGTCAGCAGCAGCAGGCACAGCCTGCCGTCAGCCCAGGTCATGCTGGCCTCAGCTTTATGGTACACCCCATGGAAGGAGTGAGTTTTGAAGAATGACTCCAATGAGAGGGTGAAGTGGTTGCTTTACAGTGTTGGGCATGGGAACCGAAGGGGAAAGGGGGATTAGGACTGTAAATGCCGACACAGTATGGAGAGGGTCCAATCTGTATTAGCGTGGGGCTACCTGGGGGAAGTTCTCAAGTCAGTACAGACGAGAATTATCTGCTTCAAACCATGGGAAAAGGAAGTTGCTGAAGGGGGACTCAGTGAAGGTGCTGAAATGGCCAAGAGAATAACTTTAGCAGCACCATTAAGGAAAATATTATTTCATTTATATGAGACAAGAAGTATATCAGAAGTTAGCTTTGAAAACACTTTCGACAGGTCTTGTAAATTTATTTCACAGCCTCCCTGGTATCTCTAGAGGTCTGTGCCGGTTGCTTAAAAGCTTCTAACAGCACTTTTCAAACCTGAATTTCAGTGGATTTCCTATGTTCCTGCACATTCCTTTCCATAAATATCCCATCTATATCCATCACATTAATTTTGAATATCCTTTCTAATCCACAAGCCCCCTCAGAGAAAGGAACCCCCAGTTCCTCCTGTGTCCTCTGTCCAACAAAAGGACAAAAAAGACAAAGCAGAAAAAAATATTGAGCTGAACTGAGCAACTAATTTGGGTCTCACCTTTATCCAGACAGAACTGTTTCTGAAACTTAAGAAATTCTGATAACTTTGAGATCTGAACCCTTCTTTTAAATATATTTGAAGCTCGTCAGCAGGTTAAAAACTGCTTGAGGAGACAGAAATGACACAAGAAGGTACTGACAGACTTACAACGTGCTCGCAAGAACTTGTTTCCTCAGAATGCCAGCCTAAAAAGCTCATTTTGCATAAGTAGGCAAGTAGATAATAATATTATTGTATGTCGTATTTCCTAAATGTTGCTACATTTAATAAAGGAAATACCTAGAAAATTGCAATTACAGAGATAACACTATTTAGTCAATTAGACATTGGTCAAGTTTCTAAAAGTAAATACTGTAGTTTTGTCTTCCAGACTTGTTTGTCATAGTTTTTCTAGTGGTAATATTCTAAAACCCTCTTCAACCTCTTGCTCTTGCATTTTCACTGAGTCAGGGTCTGTCCTTCCCCATCCACATACTATTTATCAGACCGTGGATGCAGCACACTAAAGAGTGTGCTGGAGAAAAGAATTGGCTTCCTGTAATGGAGACCAATTATTACCCAAATCTTTTCTTAATCAGAATTATTATTTTTTTAAAGGCTGGGAAGTGCATGTAGAATTCAGGTGCCATCACACCAAGGTTTAGTAAAATTATGCAAAGCAAAATTTATCAACAGGACTGCCATGAGAAAGAAGGCAAATCACTCTTCCGACTATGAACTTGAACACTTTCCAGTTTCTTTCCTTCAGGAAAAATGGGGAGGCACTCTTTATCAGGGAGTGGAGTGACAGGACAAGAGGTAACAGTTTTAAACTGAAAGAGGGCAGATTTAGATTAGATATTAGGAAGAATTTTTTCACTGTGAGGGTGGTGAGACACTGGAACAGGTTGCCCAGAGAAGCTGTGGATGCCCCATCCCTAGAGGGGTTCAAGGCCAGGCTGGATGAGGCTTTGAGCAACCTGGGCTAGTGGAGGGTTCTAGTTCCAGCCCCATGGCAGGAGGGTTGGAACACCATGATCTTTGAGGGCCCTTCCAACCCAAACCATTCTATGATACTATGATTCTCTCATTCTCTCATTCAATGACTCTTAAAATATTTGAAAAGAAAAGCCATAGTGTTTCATCAAAGCTACACACCAGTTTCAATACATAGGTCCTATGTATATAAAGGTTTTTCTACAATCCTAAAAAAGCAAAATGTCATCCAAATTTCTGATTTAAAAATATGCTTTTGGAGTGGCATTCCTGGCTGTTTTTCCAGCTTTTTTTGTTTCTTCAGATGATTAATACTATTTGCCACTGAAAATGCTTGAAAAGGTGTAAATAAGAACAAATTCATAGCACTTCCATAGGTATTCCTGAAAAACTGAGCTTTATCCTGTGTTGTTTACAGGATAGTAGTTTGACTCCAAATGAGTAACAAAGGCTGCAGTGAACTGAGAAGCAATGCCAGCACTATGTGTTATGGTTGACCAAGTACAGTTATTTATGAAGGGAAGAACTCCAGGAATAAATTCCAGATTGGTATATGCATGAGATTTTTAATAGCGATTTGACAACGGTTATCCCGCTTACCGCAACAAAAATGAAATGGGTGTTTTAGAAGCTCTAAGTCTGTAATTTAAGAGAGGTTTAATGTGCATGTGACAAGGAATGAGAGGGATTATTCCAAGTGTAATACAGGTGGGAAAGGATTACAAAAAATGCTACACTGGAGAAAGAATATAGAGTTTTAATGATGAAGGAACAACCCTCCCTCCCAACTTTTACTAGGTAGTGATACATCTCTTAGATTTCTCAGAATAGCAAAAGACACATTTATGTAATAAGAAAGTCACTCAAATCTGATAAATCTAAATTAGAATTATTCTTTCTACTTAGATTAGAAATCCTCTCTTCCACTCACACAACTCTATTATTTCTTTCATGGTTCTTTTATAAATTCTTTCCAAAAGTCTATTTTTAAGTAGTGACTTAAAAAAAAAAAAAAAACAAAACAAAACTCTTAAAAGAGTATGAAAAAACAGCCAAAAGGCATAATATCCAGAAAACATAAGAACATTTGTCCTACTTCAACAGCTACAGGGCAAGATGGCAAAGGAAGTGACTGTAAGACATATTCTAAATTAATGAGTGACCAAATTTAATTATTAAGATGCAGTATTGCTGAAATAAGAGATCTCTCTGCTTTAAAAGACATTGTCTTTTCCAGGCTGTAGTACATAGCTAATGCTCCAGTCTCCAGTTCTGCAATTTGCACCTTCCTTTTACATCCCATGCAAAGACTTTCCTGCAAGCAATTGACCTCCAAGGAATCTTTACACATTGACAAGTCCCACAGGGGGAATTAAACTGAGGAGTCACATATCTATTGAAGTTAAAGGCAACTCCCCCGCTGATTTCACTGGGAGCAGGATCAAGATCTTAATTTGTTCAGCTGAGAAATGAGAGAAAAGTAGTATGTTTGTGTAAGCAAGCTCAAATGAACATAGGCTGCTAATTATTTTCATCTGTTTTGTACATAAACTCTGTGAAATTAATGTAGGGTTTTTCTATTTGTGTATGTCTGCAACCACATTAGTGATAATAAATTTCAAGAGAGTTTCCAAATTCAGGACCTTTGTCATCTTGGCACTGAAAAAAAAATCCTGAAAATGAATCATGTTGCTAAGGAAAACATTCAAAGGACATGTTGGGTTAAATTTCTGTATTAACTTCTTAATTTGCCCAGTGAAAGTCATCATTGCCCCTAGTAGGAAGCTGGTATGACACTTCCGAAAGGCCAGTTCCCGTTGCATTTACTTTGCTGCTGATAAAGGCAATTACTGACCAAAGTGAAAAAGGTTTATCACAATTTGGTCTAAATCACAACACACAACAAGCTGTTTTTTCCCTCTAATCTTCTTTTAAATGTGCTTTGCCAAGACTGTTGGGCTGAGCTTGCTGGGCTCTGTGAAACACAGACGGAATTTAGGGAGAACACAATCGCCTGATGGAGTGACGCCAGCGCTGAAAAATGACCCTCGTGTACCAGGTTACCATTATCCCATCCCGGAGTTGCTCTTACTCACCCACCTACACCACTACAGCTGCATGCAACTTAATGATGGCTTCAGCCTTTCAGGCTGCTCGAATGCTATTTATAACCCCACGGGGTCTGGCTGCGTTCCTATTCTTTCTCCCCATCCTCAAGAGGCATTATTCAGACAGCGTGACAGGAAGAGATGGCTGGTACTACAGAAGAGCAGTTTCCAATAAACAGATCATTGTGTTTAAACATAAAGAAGACTTCCAGTTAGCAATTAGGAAGGTTGAATTCCACCTTTATTTTGTGTCTCACAAAGTCTAAGATGTAGGAAGGAAAAGGACTGTGGGGGTGTAAAGTAGACAGAAATGGGAAGGAAAAGAGATTAGTCAAAAAGTATTTTTTTCCTATATCATATATATTTTTATTTTTCTTTTGTCTTGAAAAAAAGTTGGATTTTTGGTAGATCAGTACACGTTAAAGTGATATGGACGAGTTGGGAGGAAAGGACCTGATCTCAGAAAGAGAGCTGGCAGCTTTGCAGCCATTCCCTGCTCTGTCTGCCATCCCTTTCTATGTCACACCCCTCCCTGCAGCCTCTGATGGCCCTACAGTAATTCTATATTTATTTTCCTTCCTCGAAATCATAGCATGTAAAAGTGACTATTAAGAGCCCTTTATCAACCTTCTTCCCCACCCACTTAATTACCCTGCCATCCCTTCCTCTCTATTCAAAACTGCCCTTCCAAAATTGCCTGAGGGTATGAAGGTGCCTTGTTATGCAACCAGGAGGCCAAAATAAATCAGTGGAAGAATAAATACATAGAGAGAAGGCTTTGAGGAGTTTGAGGGGTGAGGACCACCTGCAGCGGGTGTTCCAAGCACCGCTCAGGCCAGGGGCTGAGGAGCTGGCACACTTCATTTTTGTGTGTGAGCCGTAGGGAGGGGCTGTGCATGGGTTTATAGGATTTCTGAGCGATGGTGCTTCTCCCTGGGCTTGGGGAGGAAGCACAAGCAGCACCCAACCCTCACCAGCAGCACCCAACCCAACGATGTAAGTTCAGCTGTGCTGAAGGAAGCAGGGATACAGCAATGCCACAGAGGTACGGAGTCCATCGGCTCTTAGAAAAGACGGAAATACTTTAAAAGTGAAGCAAGCAGTGGACTTCATTAGGAATGATGCCACATCAGTAGAAATTATGCAAAGTTATAGAAGATCATCTGGCTTCTGATGCTTATTATAATAAAATAACAGGTCACAGCAGAATAATTGGCCCAGCCTGATGCAAGAGAAATACCCAGCTGTGATAGTGCAGCTGAGCACCTTAGTTAACTCTGTGCTGGCCAGGGCAAAAAGCCCTGAACTATTCCAGCTTTTGCTACGTTCCTGAGGTCAGAACAATGGATATCTCAGTAAGATTAAGAAAAGGAGAAACAGCATTTAGGGGAGAAGCATGAGGTCTTGATTCATGTGCTTCAAGAACACAGTGTTTTTTTTTTCATTCGTATCAATACTTTTCTTTGTTTAGTCTTTTTACAATGACAAACTTGCTGTCTTTGTTACAGTCTGAACTAAATTAACATTCACGGGCACTTTTCTTGTGCCAGAAGATTGAATTACCACCTCCACCATGTTTCTCTTTTTCAGGAAAAAAAGAAATCTTCATGCTAGTCCTACCTCTAGTTTTTCAGTACCTTCTACCTTTTGTTGGAATTTACTCTATCCAAAACCCCACGGAATGGAAAAGCTATAAAAAACCCAATTTGAACAAAGTGGGTACTAATGAAATGCTGCAACTACACTTACGTCCTGAGCCTTTTCAATAAAATATGTGCTCTGAATATAGCCTGCCTGAAAACTTCAAAGCAGTGATAGGCTGCTGTAGTAACTAACTACCTTCTTTATTAAAACTAAAATCAAGAGGTTTTTTTTTTAAAAAAAAAGTATGATCAAATTCAAGCAAACTGTTTATTGTGGCAGGAAGATAAGTTACGTGATTTTAAAGATGCAGAAAATACAACGCTGCTCACTTGAAAATGTATTTGTCTGGACATTGAATCGGACTCATACAAATTTACACATTTCGGGCTAGCTTACTGGTCCTATTAAAAGCAGACATACATAGATCTTTTAGCCATTAGATCTTTTATCAGCAGGATACTCAAGGAAATATCTTGAAGCCTGATGTTATTTGTAATACTATCGTTTCTAGGAAGCAATACCAAGAATACAAGTTGACTGCCTCTATAGGATATTGCGGCTGCACAAGTTGGTCAGATTTTGTGGGGAAATCAGAAGAGGCTTGTTTAAGTTCAGAACACTGGAACTGTGCAACTGTCTTCCTATTAGAACAATGAGGGAGAAAACCTAACTTAATTAGAGATGCAGTAAGTTATATATAGCTAAGGTACCACATGGCTCATATACCCATATTCCTGTGAGTAAAGGTTAAACAACTCTGATTTTACCAGCCCTGAAAATAACGGTAAATCATCTGAAAAAATGAAACCCCCACCTAAGGCAGGAAATATGTCTTTATGACTGAGGCTTGGGAAGAGGGATTCTGGATTTTGTTTCTCTTAGACCTTGGCAGTTCAGCATATTTTCTAAGCTTAAGTGCCATATGTGTAAAATAAGCGATGACAGGAGTGGCACCTTATAACCTATGGGCCTGCAAGGACAAATCCATCAGTGCTGCCCTGGCACTTTGATGCTTCCAGTGATGAGAACTATAAAAAGTGTACACACAAAGAAAATAATCCATTATCTACCCGTGCAGAGGACAAACCCTAACGTCCAGTTTTTTGAAAGAAGTTCAGACTAAAGTGCCTGTTTCAAGACTCAGTTGCCTATCTTAATGATGGTCCATTAATCTTCTAAACTGGAGTTTGTAGGTCTGGCTAATAATTTATGTCTCATAAGAGCACAGGATAGCTCTGAACCTGAAAGATTACACATTTTCTTACCACAAAAGTGAATTTATGTTAATGAGCTGTCTTTGCCTAAACATTGCAAACAGCAAAATGTACACCTTGGTTTCTGTCTGTCAGTCACACTGCCCTTTTTTAAACAGGCCTTGTTAAACTTCAGGTGAAGAAAATCTAATGAGGAAAAGCTTAGCAGCCATTCCTTCAACATGCGAGGATACATAATTAAAATACTGAGCTGGGGGGGTGAGCTATATTTCTAGCTGCGGTATGAAAGGCAGGCTGTTTGCATCAGTTCTGTCCTAGAATTCTGTTTCCCCTAGGCAATACAAAACACCTGAGGCAGATCTCTTCCCTCCTCTCACTTTTCATGAGATAATTCAGCAAACGTCCTATTCTGTGCTGGGATGGGAACAGCTACTTTGCTCTCTTGTTATCACACTGACCCAGAGATGCTGTTGCTCCCCATAGATCATCTGCTGCTCTTCACATCATCTCCCTTGGTCTCTATGGATGAAGGTAGATGTGATGCCTCTAGCTAAACTATGAGCATGCCACAATCTAAAGGGAGAGATGCTCTGTCTCCCTTCTGCTTTTTCCTGCCAGACTGTGAGTTGAACCAGCTCCCCTGGCTGCACCCAAGCTGTTGCAGGGAAGGAGGTGGAAGTGAGCATCCGAGGGCACAGGAAGGTGAGTGGAGAACTCTTCCTTCCACGAGCAACGGGACTCCTGAAATGGCTCCAGACTTGAAATTTGTCTCAGGAGCTTCCCAGGAGTGCTGTGAATTGGAAAGGGCTGGGAAAACATGGAAGTGCCCTCATCTTATTCCCTGTGTGTTGTGTTTCAAAGCTGCAAGGTACCAGGATGCGTGGGTGTGCGGTGGGTGTGCAGGTGGTGGTGCTGGGTGGAGGTCTGTAGAGGGTTCGCAAAAAAAAAAGACAGAAAGAAACACAAATTCTGATTGGCAACATCCCAAACAGAAAATATTTTAAAGTATGTTCTCTGGAAAAGCAGGAAAACAGTTTCTCCAGAAAACAGTTAATTGAATTTCTTATGAAGTGCTGTTGTGTCAAATTTGGAGATTAAAATCAATCATTAAGGTAAATAGCAATTTTAGTCTGCTTTACATTCAGTCTCTGATTCAGTTTCAGTTCCAGCTTCATGACAAAAATAATCCAGTAGAGTCCCAGTTCAAGGATGTTGGGATTGCTCTATACCTCAAAAAATACAGTTTGTAAAATAACTCAGTGAAGATGCCATCTAACTCTTTTTTTTGATGCAGTAAAAATGTTGGCAGGCCAATCTCTGCTTGTTTAGTTATTCAGTCTCATTGGCAGGACAAACACTGTGTAGAGGCTAACCTTTAGCATTATGCTGAAATCAGTTGGTCTAAAACCTGTTTTCCCCAGTCTCAGTGGCAGCAGGGAACAGGGCCGCCCTGTCCCTGCTCCTGGCCAAGCCATATGTTCAGCTGAGGCACTGGTGACACCCCCTGTCAGCAGCTGGTAATTTTCCTAGCAGGGACAAGATTTACATGAAAGCTTTAACTCTGAAAGTCCCAAAGAGCCACAGACCCATACATTCCAGAATAATGGTTTTAACCAAAGAAACAGAGGTGTACCTTTATAACAAGCCAATTTCAGATGTAGTATCATCTTTATACTGCACTCTACCAGGCCAAGAGAAGATGCTTAATTTATCAGAAACCCTGCTATCTTCCAGCTGATTAACAGCTCCCGTTCAGTGTTCAGCCCTCCAAGCCACAGACACTGCTGCCTGAGAACCGCTGCAACGACAGCCATCCTGCTCCATACACAGTATTCTGTGCCTTCATTTTCCAACACTTCTGCAAAATACACGATAGAAACACTTGGAAATGATTCAAAATTGACTATTACATTCTTAATTGTTCTGAAGTCTAAGAAAAGGGGGACAGAAGGAGTTCAAGCTCTCCGGAGAAAGAAATCCTTCCTAAGGTTTGCAGTAAGACACAACTTCTACTAAATCATCCCATATCCTAACGAAGTCTCTTTTCTCACCAGTCTTGCTTCTCTCATTGCTTGGGGCACCAAAGCTGTGACACTGTCACTGGTAGAAACCAACATGTAATTTTTAGCCAAATCTCATTTTACTGGAACCTCTAAGCTTTTGAGAGCCTATAATTCCAGATTTAACCTGGTATTAATGAGAGGAGAGTGAAATCCAGGCTTTACAGCAAGCATTAAACGGCTTTGCTAACACATAATATTGAAAGGGAATTAGCATACAACCAACCTCAGCCTCATTTCCCCTAAACCAGGAGCTGTTTTCCCAGGGAGGATATTGAGTACTTGTGACTACTTTCTGCTGCAATATTCTTACATGAGGTCATGTGGTGCCTTCATCCTATGCTGAAAGTTTTGGAAAATACTTCATTGGCATCAGCAGTCCACTTTTGTTCACATAAACTTCTACCTATTTCCCCACTTTCTTTTAATGGGCAAACAACCCAGCTTCTTAGTGTTGCTAGCTTAGCTAATTGTGCTTCAAGTTACACAGAAACCTCTCTAATTTACTAAAGACTCCTAAAACCTCCGTTTTGTTTGGGCTTTTTTGCCTATTTCCCAGAAAAGCACAGCAGCCAACTTGATGGCCATTACCCCGAGAAAACTGTCAGGCAGCAAGTTGCTTAATCCTTGGACTACTTCTGTACCAATTTCATACCCTGGTTTCGGTTAGAGTCCATCGCCAGAGCTGTGATCTTGGAAACATGATGAGATTCTCTGCTACTGCATGCTGAAAGTCACACTGATCTCAAGAGAGAGTGCACACACAAATGTGTGTGCAACTGATAGTTAACTTGCAGGAGTGAGGGCAAAGGCCAACGGTGTAATTGCTTATTTTTAAAAGATTATATGGTTATTAACACACAGGTGTATTTGAATTAAAGTGAGATTCCTCCAGCAGTCCCTAGAACGGAACGGTGCCTTAGTTTCTGGACAACCTCAAGCGTAAGTCTGAAAGCAAAATTCAGGTTTAGTTTTTAGCTCCTAATTACCACTATTTGCAGGTGATACCAGGACCAAGATCAAAGAGCATCTCCTTGCTTGTCTGGCATAGCAGGATGTTGAACAGGGAAGACAAGGGCTGCCTTTTTTGGAAGTAATTTTCCTTGCTCTTAAATCCCATTACTTAAAGGTTTCAGGTCCTGTCTTTTTCCTTTCAAACAATTGAAGATTGTAGTCTTCATCTGCATGTAAAACAAGAGTAACTTTTTAGAAACAGTATGCTGCAACACTTTTTCTGTGCCAAATACATCTGAATTTACAACACAGGCCAATGCCACAGTCTTCTCCTTAAACAAGTTTCAGAGGAAAATTAATGATTAATACTGTAGTTTGCACAGGCTGCACCATGTCTGCATCTCATTAAGAGACATTTGGCGACTAAATATTAATCCTGGCTTCCCAAAATGTAAGCAACAGATCAGGTTCAGGAAAGCCTACCTTGTAAAATGTCTGATTCACAGTGGAGCCAGTGCTCCTGGCCAGTGCCATCGGTGACAATGCACCCATGCAGGCAGGGCCAGTGGCTTGGCTCTGTAGCTGGGTGGCTGCAGAAAGCTGGAGTAATGCCAGGGAATCTGCCCCCCCCCCGATGCCATTGCCAGTGGGATCCCCTTGAAGCCCCAGTGCACAAAGCACCCAGGTGTGCAGTGCGTGAGAGCAGGGATGGATAATGCCCAAATGGCTTTGCGAGATGAACTGCACAGGTTATCTGCAACTCTGAAAACCACAGTTTAACAGAGGGGCAAAGCACACTGTAACCAGCACACAGAACTTCAAATATTAGTCTCAGTGATGGTTTTGTACTTAACTGAACAACTAATAAAACCATAATTGCAAAATGTAATTAATTACCACCGTACATACCTAAATGTCTCTGTCTTTCAGCAGCCATTAGCTATGAGATCTGTTGTTCTGGGTAGGATTTAATCTAAATGTATGAAAATCCTTTGCACAAAATATTGCCCGGTTACAGTATGAACCTTGTTCCAGAAAACCTGTTTGGATTTTGAAAGAGCCCGTTGTTGCCCACATTCAGGGCTCAGTCCCGCGAGGTGCTGAGCACCCTGTGAGCCCTGAGAAGCTGCTGGGAGGAAAGGGGACTCGGCGGGATCCAAAAGCAGTCAGTACCTTGTGGGATCCGGTCTTAAGTTAATATATAACAAACAGCTGCACAGCGGTGTGTGAAATCTGCAAGTTAAACATACACTTAAAATAACTGTAACAACAGAGAAGCAGGAATATTGACAGGAGAAGCAGGAATATTGACGGGAGAAGCAGGAATATTTACAGGAGAAGCAGGAATATTGACAGGAGAAGCAGGAATATTGACAGGAGCGTTTCATTAAAACCTTTGTGCTGAATAGTCTCATGTGCAGCATTCCTACAGATTTTCCATATGAAAGCTAAGGTTTGGGGAGTATTCTGGTGAAAGTAAAATTAAGCAGTAAAGGCAGAAATAACCTAAAGTCGCAACCAAAGACTTCTAGTTAAATATTGTGCAAACTGTGAGCTGCTTACTATCAGCTGGAATCTACCCTGAGCAAGCTGCAGCTGACAGCATGGACCCAATGGATGATGCAGAATGGCACAAGCTAAACGCACATCTGCAAAAATGAAAATATCAATGAACCTCAAAACTTTACCACCCAGCTCTAGTATTTGCAGGTGTCAGCAGCAGAACCAAATGCCAAAATTGTACCTGGTCATTTACTGTAACAAACAAAAGAGGCAGAAATCAAAGGTGTAATTATGTCTTTGAGAGCTGCAAAGTGCCAGAGGAAAGTAAGTGGCTGTGCAGAAGGCACTGCAGGTGGGAAGCTGAGTTATCCCAGCAGCACACCAACACCGTGCAGAAAAGCAGATACACACCTGCCAGAAAGATGGGACCTGCACTGCCCTGCTTTTGGTGCCTGGTGTACAGAGAGAGCAGCTACACTCTCCTGGAGACCCACATTTATCTTGGGAGCCTGGCATCAGATATGAAAATGTGGAATGCCCCTGGCTTTGTACTCTCAAGTCAGAAGGACATATACAGCTCCCTCCTATATATCCGTTCCTATGGAGAAGACAAAATTATATATAACTGAAGATCGGTGATTCAATCTTCTCTATTTCTCCCCAGAAAAAATAGCAACTTCCAACTGATTTTTTTTCTGAATTAGAATAGCAGGACATGGAGAATAATTGCAATCCCGAATGCAAGAGAACATTATCTCAAAGATAAATTAATTCCTGTCTTACGCTTCTTGGAGTTATTTTGTGAATAATCACAATGAGAATTTTTAATAGCAATATTACATTCGTTTGTTAAAAGTGCCAACAGATTTACTTAATAATAGATTTACATATTCAAGACAATTTTCCAAACCTAATTAATAATTGATAGTGAAGTATGAGGCTTCATCTATGTCTCATGCAATGATTTGCAAATCAGATGTTATTGAATTCTCAATTATTAGTTACATTCATTTTAGCTGAAAGCTCTGCTGAAATCTCAATGCCTAGAAAACTGACTATATGAAAGTATAAAGACAGATCTACAACTCCCCAATGTTTCACTTCTGCTCAAAGCCTGCAGTGAAAAGGAGAAACCGGTGGTGCTCCTGCAAAAATGTATATAAGGAATGGAGGAACCACGCTGGAGCAGGTTGATCCTGAAGATCAACCTGATCTTCTTCGGGAAGACTGCTGGCAGTGGTTGCAAAAAGTAATAGTAGTTTCCAGAGAGTGAATAGTCCTCTGAAAATGTAGCAGATTTGCAGCTAGTTTGTCTTGCTAAAATCCATTGTTCTCTCTCTGCTTGTCCACTGAGATGGTAATTTGGTTGTAGAAGGCTATCTGATCGGGCATTAAGTTGATCAGGCATGATTCCCCCTTCCTAAATCCATGCTGACTACTCAAAATCACTTTCTTGTCTTTCATATGTTTTAAAATTGCCTCCAGAAAGATTTGATCCACCTCCTTTCTGAGGTCTGCGCTGAGGCTGATCAGCCTGTACTTCCTCAGATCCTCCTTGAAGACAGGGGTGACATTTAATTTATTCCAGTCCTCAGGAATGTCTCCCAGTTACCACAGTCTTTCAAAGATCATCATGACTGGCCTTGCAATGACATCAGCCAGCTCTCTCAGCCCTTACAGGTGCATCCCATCCAGTCCCATGGACTTGTGCTTCAGCTTTACTTAAAGGATCCCTGAACTGGTCCTTACTGGGGTGGGCCTGTGATAAACCTCATGAAGTTCAACAAGGCCAAGTGCAAGGTCCTGCACGTGGGTCGAGGCAACCCCAAGCACAAATACAGGCTGGGTGGAGAATGGATAGAGAGCAGCCCTGAGGAGAAGGACTTGGGGGTATTGGTGGACGAGAAGCTGAACATGAGCCGGCAGTGTGCGCTTGCAGCCCAGAAAGCCAACCGTGT